>CM040245.1:43940037-44239512 GCA_022545495.1 Chrysanthemum lavandulifolium | reverse complement strand
ATCAATCAAATAAACATTATTGGCTTCACATCATTTCCCACTAACATGATAACATGCCAATAATACAGATCTAACACCTAACCCTACAACCAAAAAATACCGCCATTTCCTTCTCTACCGCTTCATCGTAATGCCTAAAACAACCAACAATAATAAAGACATCACCTCACTATCCTCCGCATCTAAGATCAAAAAAAAAAAAAAAAAAAAAAAAAAAAAGCACACTGATCATCTCCCAATGTACCCAAGTCCGCATCACATACACAACTAATCTATGTCTAGTCAATTGTTGGTTTTCTATAAACCCAAAATCACTTCCAAATATCTCGAGATCTTTAATCATCTTTCGTCATTTGTAGGTTCTGAGGAGAATGATCCTTCAATTCTTCCTTTCATCATGTATACCTGCATCCCACCTTTTAAAAAGAGTCGTAATATGGAATTAACCGCCAATTTTCCAAAGCCGGTGAGAAACGAGTTATGGTTTCACGGTGATCGGGTTCGTGTAAGAGTCGGTGACGGCTCATGTGAATCGAATTGGTGAATCGACCGTGATTGATCTAAGTTGTTCCAAACCCATTTAGATTTAGAGCCGTTTTTGGTTTTAGTGGGGTTTGTTTGTTGGTTGATATTTTCACGTGAGGATTATTGTAAGCCACTCACTTAATTTTATGAATTTATGGATTTGTTTCTTTTAAAAAAGAGTGGATCTTTATGCTTTTTTTTAAAAACACGTCCCATTTGTTCGAAGATTCTTTGGGGTTGAAGTTTTGTAAGAACTATTATTTTCTCATCTTTCTTTTGATATTAGTGCATTAGTTTTAGTTGGCATTTCCTTTTTTAGTGGTAAGGCATACTTTGGTTTATCCCATTTGATCATGATACTTTGGTTTATCCTATTTGGTACGAATTCATTGGTTTATCCGGTTTATTGCCCTCTTTGTGAAGATGTCTTACGCTAACGTTGAATGTCTTCATCAACAATTATTTATTTTCTTTTACTTTGTTGTTTATTAGCTTTTATTCTCCATTCGAAGCTTGCGATTTTGCGCAGTCATCGCGGGAGTGTGTTAGCTCGTATTAGTTGTAACGAACCCAAGCTCGAGTCTAGAATGTTACGTATTCTTATATATCTGTACAATGTAATGATCAGAATCAATCAATCAAATAAACATTTTTCAGTTCATATCCTTTCCCTCTAACATAAATTAGTAGGTAACCAAATATTTATGGCTCTCCAAATAAATACATCAATTCTAATATGTAGAATGGTAATGCTATGATTGATTAGATTGATTTTGTTGATTGATTATCGGTTATATTGTACATATATATAGTAATATAGAGAAGATTCTAGACTCGGGCTAGAGCTTGTTACAACAATACAATACGTGCAAACACTTTCCCCGTAGTTCGAGCGGCGAAAAACTAATAAATAATTGTTGAAGATATTCGAACAACGCTTAAGCACATCTTCAAGCAAAGAATGACATAAACACGCAACAAACCCGGATAAACCAAAGTATCACACTCAAAAGGATAAACCAAAGTATCCCGACTAAATGAGATAAACCAAAGTATCCCTTACCAACAGGATAAATCAAAATATCGTGACCAAACAGGGATAACCTAAAGTATCCCTACAACTAAACAGGAGGAAATTACAACTAAAACTCATGAACTTAAATCAAAATAAAAGATAAGAAATGAAAGTTGGTTTTAAACTTCAACCCTCAAAGAACATTAAACAACGAGGCGTGTTTTTCCTTAGAAAACATAAAGACCACAATTTTTTATTTTCAAAAGAATGACAACCCACGACAACCACTGTATAGCATCGTGGATACCGCCCGCTTTAGAATTATCCACTCCCTTACTTTATAAAAAAGGAAAGGGAAATAAGTGGGTCAATTACTTTTTTACTATAATAATCGATCCGCTTTATTAAACAAACGAGGCGTGTTTTTCATAGAAAACATAAAGATCCACAATTTTAATTTTCAAAAGAATGACAACCCACGACAACCATCGAGGATAGCATCACGACATCGCCCGCTTTTAGAATTATCCATTCCTTTACTTTATAAAAAGAAAAGGAAATAAGTGGGCCAATTACTTTTTATTATAATAATCGATCCGCTTTACTCTTCCTTTCCATCATCTTCAAAACATTTATTTCAAAGGCTAGGCATAATTATTCCATCGAACGTAAACCATAATCACTAATCCAATTTCACTGATGACAATATTAAAATAAAACCACCAGATTGGTTTATCAAAATAACAAAGAGAAAAAGCTTGCTTTGTTAATGGACCTGACTGAGGTAAAAGAAGAAAAAAATGACTTTGGATTTGTTGGGTTGGGATTTGGTAATTCACAGTGGAGATGTTGGTGATGTTCGAGGTATCTCAGGCGGTGGTCATAGCTTTGTTATTAGGGTTGAGAAGAAAAGTGACATATGTTAAGGTTTAAAGGAGCCTTCTCGAACCTTCCTGCTGTAGCCATGGGCTGTGGAGGCGGTGGCGGAGAGTTTAGGTTTAGAGTTAGGTACTCTTAGGATTGTAACCCTTTGATACCATGTAGATAGTAATGATAATGATTGATTAGATTGATTTTCTTGATTAATTCTAGGTACATTGTACATATATATATTAAATATAGAAGATTCTAGACTCGAGCTTGAGCCCGTTACAACAATATAATATGGCTAACATAATTGAGACCCATATGTTCAATATGCTCATGTCGTGGTAGATTTAAAAGCCGATTGACTTTCACCTTTGGATCGATCTCTAAACAATTGGTTAAAAGCCGATTGACTATTCACCTTCTAGACTCGAGCTTGAGCCCGTTACAACAATATAAAGTTTCATGGAAGCTGGTTAAAATGGCTCACGGATAGTGGTTTTGAACCACTCTTGTGAGGGCATCTCCATGATGGAAATACAAAGAACCGGTTCTCAACGGGTTTCTAATACACATCAAGACCGGTTTCCGCTAGAAAGTAGTCTTTATTAGAGAGTAAATAAAGGCTTGCCTTTGTGTAAAATAACATAGGAACCGGTATTTATGCTAAAACCCGGTCTCTATTATATTCTTTTTAAAAAAATAAAATAAATGGTTATTTGGGATTGCATATTAAAGCTGCTGATAAGGACTGTTTGGGGTCGTTTATAGAAATTGCTTATCAAAGTAAGCAGCTTCAATAAGCAATTGAAATACTCCCTACAAACAGTTAATTCAAATAGCAATCCCAAACAACCCTATAAGCATTAACTAAAAAAAAGATTCCCAAACAACCCATGAATCATGTATTTTGAGTAATATTCAAAATTGCTAAAATATAAAATATCATTAATACGTAAACATGTCAAACCAAAATTTCCAATTTCCAATATAGGCAACATCAAGGTCACAGGTCTTCAAATAGCCTTACAAACAACAAAGCATACAATTAATGGAGAAGAATGTCACAAACATATCAACCGAGCGAAATATGCATTCCTCGACATCGGGTTCCACTTTTTCCATCTTACCACAGATCGTCCCTCAACTATGTCACATATATTAGATATAGATTAGAAGGTTTGAAACACAATAAAAGGAAGAAGAAAAAACTTCGACCCATTGTTCACAAATCATTATCTCATTTGTCACATCTCATAACATTTTAACTAACGCTCATGAAGATACATTAATGTTGGGTTCAATAAATACCCAAACCCCTTAATCTAGGATTTGAATAGAAAATAGCCCAAGTGTTTAGTCCGTTAAACACTAATCAGTCATCGGTGCAGATAGCCTCTCAAAACAGTAGTCATCTTCGGACACTTAGTACGAGGCGTGAAGAAGTCTTTTCACCGAAGGCGGAACTTAAAGGGTGAAGACCGAGTCAAGAAGAAGATGATGGATTCAGTGGTGATGACAATAACTCATCGAATCCTTAAGACTCCTCTCCAACTACTTACATCAAGACAAACCGCAAGTAGAAGATCAAGGATAAATAGATCAAGAAAGAGCGGACAAGGCGGGAGAAGTTTGAATCGAGATAAGAAGAAGTCCTTATCAACATAAGTCAACTTTTCCTGAATGGCTAATCTACAAGCTCTGTCATCACCGAAAGTATGGAAAGCCTTGTCTTTACTTAGAATAGTCTTTGTAAACGAGACAAAATACATCAAGATTTTTCTTCTCGTATGATGTCGGTTGTCACTTAGGAAAGAGTCAAATATCATACATGTATAAATAGATAAGAGATGGAGTGAAAAGGTTGCTAAAGTGAATTGTAAAACACACATACACACAGCCATCCTTTCACCCTTCAAATACAACTTAGTTCCTGAGATAGCTCAAGGAGCTCTAAGAGTTGTGCTCGCACTTAGCACGAGCTTAGAGGAGTCACCCAACTTTGTCATTTCAATCCCAAGTACTATTCCATGAGTACTTGGGTAATTTATTCTTTGTTGATTTATTTCTAATAAGAATATGATGTTGAAAATTACTTATTTTGTTTTCCTTATGTTAATTTTAGTCATAGTTCACTATTAACTTGTTTTATAAACTTAAACCTGCTTTTAAACGATAGTGAACGGGAACAACAAGTGGTATCGAGCAAGGCTAATTATAAAACTCGTTTAGGCCGCTCTAAAAGTTTTTAAATTAGATCCTAAATGGTCGAAATTGATGTACCCAACTAGTCGATAAAAAGGGCGAGCTTATTCACCGTTGCCCTAGACTTGAAGTTGGCAAATTCAACAAATAGAAAAGCGAATGCTTTGCTATTTGATCGATGGAACCTTATTATATTAAGTGTATAAATGAAGGCCCATTTATCCCAAAGATCGTCAAGGGTTGCCCAAACTCAAGCTCAATGGACCTGTGATGAAAGAAAAGTGGTCAACCAGACCAAAGACTCAAAGTATCATAATATCTTGTCTTCCGACGATTTTATGGAGTCTCGTATATGTCGTAGTACAACTACAAACACAGGATGACCTAGTTCATAGTCATGAAGGACCATCTCGATACCAAGGAAAAAAGATAATGGACACGAAACTCGAGTATAACACCTTGTGGCTAAGGACTTAGAAACTCTCTCAAACTTACACCAGATACAAAACTCTTTAAATGAACTTTAAAATGATGGTGTTAAGTTGTCCAAACATGAAATCAATGTTGGTTTTGTCAGCATCTCCTGAGAAGTGGTTGAATTTCTCTCGGGACTTAGGAATGCTAATCATATCCAAAATCTTGAGCTTCCTAAAATTTATGGAAATTTGTCTATGAGGAAAACCTCATCAACAGACGATACCGACTTAAAGAAGTCCTCAGAAGTCAAGAAGTCCCCACCACCACCTCATCACCAATTTCAACCGCTTTCTTTTCTAACAATGTGGTTCAAGATTTCCAAGAAAACTCGATGATGAGCCCGATGAGAGATCATGAGGAGTACCTAAGTGACTGAATGTCAATTTCGTGAAAGGGCACCCTTGCTAACTCTCGAAGGTTTATAAAAGAAACAAAGGTTTTTCAACGCTAAAAGCAACCAAGACAATCGAATGCTATAAGTGTCATAAAAGAGGCCATTTTGCAAAGACTTTTCAAAACAACTTCGAACCCTCTTACAAACCATCGTGATCTAATCGGTCTTCGTGCTTTAGCAAATTTCAACCAAAATCTATCGGTCTTATCAAAATGTTCAAAACAAATATGATCTTAACAAAACCATTGATTATGAAGCTAAGTATAAGCAAAAGCTAAGCTTGCATTGCTGAGGCCATCCCTCGTAAACAACAAAAATGTTCAATCAGTGTAGGTAAAACAAGGGTCTCAATTATTAAACCTTCGACCGATGAAGAGCCGCCTCATCCGATGATGAAATGGTGCATGTCACAGGATCTGATGGCCCTCCTCGTAAGAGAGGACAAGCTTGTTGTTGAAAGAATCATGCCAGAATAGAGAATGGGTCAACATCACAATGAAGAAGGTAAACATTTTACTTTATATGGATGATGACTCGATTGGGCGATCTTACATGAATTATCTAAATGTAGACCTTAAGTTTGTAGAAGAGCAAAGATCGAATCTTTTTCTAAGTACAACAAGTTAAGTTTTGAATTGAATAAGTGTAGGGATGAATTGCTTATTTTAAAACAAGCAAAGCTTGAAACATCACTTTGCAAATTCAAAACACCGAACTAGTTAAAAGAAATCGAATCTTCAAGATGAACTTAAAAGGCAAATGATATTCTTAATAGTTGATCGCTAAGAATCCTGTGGTCTTTGATGCCCTGGGAGCCCCCAAGAGTGAGAAGAGAGTCAGGTGAAGATCATCTCCCGACCCTCTCAACGAAGACCGCCTCCTAAGCCATTTGTGCCGGGTGGCATGATTACAAATATGTTGGTCGATCCCAATTCCAAAGTGATTGGATTGAACGAGTTAATCCCGAGTAAGCTTCCAAATTTTGATTCGGAAGGATTCTTGAGCCTCGAGCCAAGCTCTTAAGAGCATGCTAGGACTTCGAGATGACCGGTGGTATTGACACATCTCTCGAGTCAGGCGAATCAAACATCGCTTCCACCCCGAAATCTCTTCGTCTTGATCCAAGCTCGAACTTACTCCACTACAATTCAATCCTCATTCACCAAAAGAAAGGTCTGACTTGGTAGAACCATCCTACAAAGACAAGCAAAACTAATCCAACAAAAGTCTACTCCCACCGAGACTTCAACATCCTCTGTCCCCGGATCAAGTCGACTCAAATTCAAAGAATCGATCGAACTTGTGAGAAAGCTTCTTCAAAAATGGAATCCATTGAAAGGTCCCGAACCAATCAAGGAGACAAAGTCAACCTCCACAAACAAACAAAAAGTGTGACCGTGTCATTACACCACCCATACCACCGACAAGCTTATAGAATCCTTTTCGCATGATCGCAAAAGGATGATCACAAGACGCAGATCATCTACAGGATGTCATCAAGCAAACTATACCAAAGTTGGTCATCGGATGCTTCATCCTCCAAAGTCGCTCCAAAGAATAGAGCAAAACCTTTTCCTCTATGCCTCACCCTGGTTTAATGATCATCATCGAGGATGATTGTCTCATGAATATATGCCGTGATATATGCGGTAATCCACTCATAAGACATCCCAACATGACAAAGGTCATTCATGCAAGGAGAAATTCCAAACAACCTAGAGTCACCGAGTCATCCAACCTCTAAATGCAAAACCCGTGGTAGCACTATGCACACAACCACCCGACCATGAGTCGATTGCAAATTTCAAAGAGACCTTGAGACCCAAGCCCACTAGTAAGCTGGGTCACAAGAGAAACTAATTGATTTACTACTACAGAGACATGCCGGGAGCCTATTTGGCATCTAGACAAAGGGATGCTCAAGAAGCATGACTAGTGTGAAGGAATATCACACTGGTATGTAAAGGAACCAGGCCCAAGGTAGTATTGGTGATAACTCATGATGTCCCACTGAAGGTTATGGTTCAATGAACTGCAATGGAATAGTTTTCTTTAGAATAGCCTATGTCAATGGTCTCAAATACAATCTCATCGTTATCACCAACTATGTGATGCTAAATACATTGTACAATTCAATGATAAACAAGGTACCATTTTCAATGCCAACAAGGAAGTTGTGTTGATAGCTCTTAGAGATGATGTTTATGTACTTGACATGTCAACACTCTCCAAGATGGAACGTGTCTCTTTGCTAAAACCATCAAACTATCAATTAGGCTGTGGCATAAGAGACTCTCACACTTAAACTTTAAAAACCTCAACAACTTGGCAAAACAAAACAAGGTCCTCGCTTACCATCACGGTTTTTGCAAAGACAAACCATGCTCGCTCTGTGAAAAGGGTAAACACCACGAGCATCATTCAAAACCAAACAAAATTTCTCCATCAAAATCCGCCACCTCCTCTGCACATGGATCTCTTTGGACCTATCATCCCGCATCAATCCAAGATGAGAAGTATACACTTGTCATTGTTGATGAGTTCTTAAGATACACTGGGTATACTTTCTTTCTAAAAAGAGTGGTGAAACTGTGATAAGGTTTTAAAAATTACCATTTTGAGGGTCATTTTAGTCCTTATTTGAGCACTTTTGTATCCGCTATTGCTTAATATCGCTCCTTTTCACTTTTAGGTCTCAAGGAAAATGCTGGAATGGCACTTATTTGGACGAAAAGGCGCGAATATATGAAGAAAATGGCCAAAGTCAAAATCGAGACACTCACACTTGCCGAAATTAGAAGGCTATGGCGTCGGGTGCTAATTGCGACGCCGCTCCAAGATTTTGTGACGGTTCGAATTCAAACTCGTATTTTCAAGTGACGACGCCTAGTTGTGAAAGAGTAGGCCGCCACTACTCGTATCGCCTAGATGCAATCCGCACGACGAGAAGTCAAGAGGACGGCCACACGGATATAAGGTGACGCCGTCGCAAGGTTAACGGCCAAGACGAAACCCTAATGACGGCGACACGACGGCCACTTAAACATAAGGCGACGTCGCATATGTAATCTTATATATAGAATCCGAATTTTTCTTTTGTGGAGAGTCTTTGGAGTAAAACCTAAAACCGAACCTAAGGTGTCTTGTACAAGATTTTAGGGTTTTAAACCTATCTTACATCAAGATAAGTCTTTACTTCATTAATTCAATTATGTCTTTGATTATTTGTGTGTATGCTTGCATATTTCCATGTCCCATTAATTTATTTGTGTGTTTGCTTAGGAAGTATGAAACTTAATTATTGAATATTGATTGGTTGTTTCTTATCTTAGTTGATTAATGATCTAGTAATGCGATAGGTCATTCATTGTGTACTTAATGCTTGATTCATCTTTGTGAACCTTAGAATATAATTACCGAGTAGTTGTAGGCTAAACCATCCAAAGAGCACCTTAGAGTAGGAGTTTATCATCCACTAGTGGGTTTGTAGACGAGACCCTTGGTAAGTTCAAAGAGTTAGGAGAAACGATACCCTACAACTTTAGACACACAACGAATTAAGAATAAGACGTGACAACTCAACCATCAATAGAGATAATTAAGGAGTAATACAACCTAAGTAAACACATCTTTAAACTATCATACAAGCACACATTAATTAGACATAGACTCCACAATCTTAGTTTAGATAATTAGATAATAGTAGAGTAATCTTAGAAATACCAACCCCAAATCCAATACCCGAGATTCGTACCTTTCCATTTCATAAAATATAAAAGATAAAAATAATCTTCCTCAACCTTAACCTTAGCATAGTAACTCCTTACTAGCATTCCTATTCCCCAGAGAACGATATCAATACGGTGGCTTACCCTAATTACTACACTACAACGATTAGGTTCACCGCCTTGTGTTATAAAACTTGCTCAAGAAAAGGAAGTTTCCTTGACCCGAACCACGCGCAGTAGCGTTATCAAGTTTTTAGCGCCGTTGGAATAGAATAGCTAGTTAGTAGTCCACCTCGCTTAGGTTTCTTTGCTTGATTCCTATCAAGTAAATTTTCTCATTTTTAGCTTTCTCTTAGTCTATCCTTCTTCGTGACCTTTGTTCGTAACCTATCACTTTTCATCATGGAAGGTGATAACCAACCACCACTCGACAACCAACAACCAAACAACGCTTCACCACCAAACAAATACCCACTGCTTGACCGACCTCACGCTAACCAACTTCGAGCCCATATCATGAGTGAGATCGAGAGCTAGGAAATTAAATATGATAATTGAGAATACACTGAGAAGCCCTTATGAATCGATCAACCACTAGATAGTGATTCAACCACAAGTGATTCGAATGATGATCTAGAAGAAGGAGATTATAAGATGTTAGAAATTATGGAGGTAGTAAGAAGGGAGAACTTAGGGAGTACTTTGATTCATACCCTAAAAGGAAAGAAACGCTTATCACCATAATGTGGTTAATTTTCCAAGACCACCTCGAGCCTCGTATAGGAGGGAAACCCTAGAAACATCAAAATACCGTGGTATGATTGGATACTTATCTACAGGATCACACCTACATTGATTAT
This sequence comes from Chrysanthemum lavandulifolium, assembly GCA_022545495.1. Lineage (NCBI taxonomy): Eukaryota > Viridiplantae > Streptophyta > Magnoliopsida > Asterales > Asteraceae > Chrysanthemum > Chrysanthemum lavandulifolium. The sequence continues at coordinate 44,229,441 of CM040245.1, read as the reverse complement.
AAGGCACCCATGAATATAATGTCTAGGCTCTATTACATTGGATCATGAGCAAAAAGCTAGAGCTCATGAGGACCCCTTCGCCTAGGAAAGCAAGTAACTATGTGGGGAGGTTATCACGTGTTCATAGGTAACTTCACATAGTGTGATTTCATGATTCTAGAAAATGTCAAAGGAATCATAGATGGGTTTTAGAGAGCGATACTGGGAAACCATTTATAGAAGAGTCTAAGATGGTTTATGATAAAGAGAAAGGGATAATCGAAGTTCAAATGAAACCGAGAATGTTAATATATAATGCCCCACAAAATAAGAATTTGAGGGCATGGATAATTTAGATGTAGATAACATCTCGCATTCAAGTGGTGGAAGAACAAAGTTCACTACATCGCTTGTCTTGAACTAGGGCCCAATATATTCGTGATGAAAGAAGAGTTAAGGAGATCGAATGGGCCTCTAAGATTAGGGCAACGAGCACGATCACTGAGTCTAGCTACAAGACTCTTAAATAAAGAAAAGCGCTTATGGGAGGCAACCCATGCTTAATTGTTTGCTTGTTAGTGTCATATATCTTTATTAATTGTTTATCCTCATGTTTAAATTTGTAAAATGCTTTATTTTGTTTTAACTTCGCCTTAATTGCATATAAAGGTATTTTACATAAAGGATAAGTGTAGGAGGATTACACGCTTTCAAAAGAAACGTAAACATGAGAATAACAATTAACTAAAAGATATTTATGTTTGTTTGTTCGAGTCAAATGCTTGTAAATCGAGTCATAATGGATGTTTTGCGTAAATTTTTCCAGATTCTAAAGATGTAAATTTTCCAATTTTTCCGTAAAATCGCAGACCCGCTTTTGTCGATAACCTCGTTTAGGTTCTTTGCTTGATTCCTATCAAGTAAATTTTTTCTCATTTTTAGCTTTCTTAGTCTATCCCCTTCTTCGACCTTTTGTTCGTAATCCCATCACTTTTCATCATGGAGGATGATAACCAACTACCACCGACAACCAACAACCAAACAACGCTCACCACTAAACAAATACCATCGCTTGACTGACCTCGCTAACCAACTCGAGCCCGTATCATGAGTGAGATTGGAGAGTTTAGGAAATTAAATATGATAATTGAGAATACACTGAGGAAGCCCTTATGAACTCGATCAACCCCAGATAGTGATTCACGACTGTGATTCGGATGATGATCTAGAAGAAGGAGATTATAAGATGTTAGAAATTATGGAGGGTAGTAAGGAGAAGGAGAACTTAGGGAATACTTTGATTCATACCCTAAAAGAAAGAAACCGCTATCACCATAATGTGGTTAATTTTCCAAGACCACCTTTCGAGCCTCAGATAGAGAGGGAAACCCTAAAACATCAAAATACCGTATGATCGATACTTATACGCAGATCACACCTACATTGATTATAAGGCACCCATGAATATAATGTCTAGGCTCTATTACAATTGGATCATGAGCAAAAAGCTAGAGCCCACAGAGGACCCTTCGCCTAGGAAAGCAAGTAACTATGGGAGTGGTTATGGATTGCACGTGTTCATAGGTAACTTCACATATAGGTGTGATTTCATGATTCCGAAAATGTCAAAGGAATCATTGATGGGTTTTAGGAGACGTGATACTTGGGAAACCATTTATAGAAGAGTCTAAGATGGTTTATGATAAAGAATATGGATAATCGAGTTCTCAAATGAAGCCGAAAGTGTTAAATATATAATGCCCCGTAAAAATAAGAATTATAAGGGCATGGATGATTTAGATGTAGATAACATTCCAAGATTCAAGTAGGTTGGAAAACAAAGTCTACTACATCGCTTGTCTTGAACTAGGCCCCGAATATATTCGTGAAGAAGTTAAGAGTTAAGGAGATCGAACGGGCCTCGAGATTAAGGAAACGTAGAAGCTACCCACTCATGAGTCTAGCTACAAGACTCTTAAATAAAGAAAAGCGCTCGTGGAGGCAACCCATGCTTAATTGTTTGCTTGTTAGTGTCATATAGCTTTTATTAATTGTTTATCCTCATGTTTAAATTTGTAAAATGCTTTATTTTGTTTTTAACTTCGCCTTAATTGCATATAAAGGTATTTACATAAAGGATAAGTGTAGGAGGATTACACACGCCAAAAGAAACGTAAACATGAGAATAACAATTAACTAAAAGATATTTATGTTTGTTTGTTCGAGTCAAATGCTTGTATCGAGTCATAATGGATGTTTTGCGTAAATTTTTCCGATTCTAAAGATGTAAATTTTCCGCACTTTTTCCGTAAAATCGCGCACCGCTTTTTGTCAGATAACCCGACGTGTCGTCGATTGCAACGACGCACGCCGAAGGAGTAAAACATCGATTACTTTTTTTCTCGCTTTTCGAGCCACTTATAAATTTTTGGAATTTTCCGTGTCTTAATTTTCTTAGAAATTTCGTAGAAACATCCATTCCACAAGCATTATATCCTAGTTTAAATCGAGTCTTATATATATTATTACCACCGATTTTACGTGAAGGTTTCGCTTTGTTTTCTTCAAATGTGCAGTGTTTAGTTTGTCGCTAAGAAGTTACATAAGATTGGAAGGAGCTTTTCACGCAATAATTCTTCTTGAAAAGATTTAACCACCACTTTACACGGATCCTACCGAGCTAATCGTGGAGTATTAGTTTTTCTGCTTTTAATTACCTTCTTTATCATAACTTTGATACTTTCTAGAAACATTGGGGACAATGTTCAGCTTAAGTGTAGGAGGGAAAATAAACGGAACTTTGAAACTATGCTTACCCTTGATTATTTGCTTTGTCCAACCGTGATTGTGTAATAAACCATGAGAAAATGTCTGTTAGGGTAATTTTGGCACCAAATTTAAAATTTTATGACATATAGAGTGGGCCATTAGTCTTAACAAAAGCTGCCTCATGGATAGGAAGTTGCATGACTAGCACAAAAACCCTTTACCACCCAAATTCCACCAAAATGCGAGGATCGCCTTAGATTAGTAGGAATTAAAGCATTCATCTTTAATGCTTAGAGTGTGAACCGTAGTATATTAGATTCTAGAACTTGTTTTGTGATGCATTCGAGATCGCAAGGAGGCTACACTTGTGTAGTTAGGAATAACTAAATGATAAGAGGCATTAGGATAACCCTTGTTTGATACCCGTAATATAATTACTTCTTTCACATCGGCTGAGTAATTCCCACACCCTTTGCGTTGTACTCATCTTTTAGTACACGATACTTCTAGTTAACCCCTCAAAGCCTATCCTTTTCGCGGTTCTCGTGATGTTTCGGTTTTCCGAATATCAATGAAGAGCATTGTTTACACCCCACCCCAAATATACACCCAAATCGCCTTTAGCTCACCCCTTATGCACTCACTTTTAGTGCAAATGTTTGTTATCACCCCAAACCCTTAGTTCAATTATCTAGTTGCTTGCATAAGTTGCTAAGTCGAGTCATATCCTTTGTATACAATTTTGGGACGATTGGGATTCATGGAAAAGTTAAAGTTTATGAAATGACGGAAGGAACGTAAAATTCAAATTCCCTTTGTTTGTGTAATAATGTACCCCAAGTGTTTTGATCTTTTCAAATCGGGTCAAATTAGTGTTAGAGTAATAAAACTCAAGTGTAGGATATGTCTATAAATCCTAGTATTTTGATGTTATCTTAGAGGATGGTAGAGTAAAAGTGTATGAAAAAAAAATCGAAAAAATAGAAAAGAGAAAAAGAAAAAATAGAGGAAAAAAAAAAAAAAAACATACTGCCACCATCCTATATCTATCCTTTAAATTTATGTTTGTTTATTTCATTATCTAGAGTTTAGAGTGTCGAGTCTTGGCTTAGCAACGCCATTCTTCGATACAATTAACATAGAGATTTTTGACTTACCACCACTAAAAAGCCTATCCCACCAAACCTTTATTTTCCTCGCCAGAAGCCTAACATTACAACCCTTTAAAGACCCTTTGATAGTCTTCCTAGGTGCTTACGCCAAAGCGATGGAGGTTTGATCTATTCTCAAGCCTATGGTAATCTATGTACTAGGACCGGTTAATGAGTGTTTATCTTCCATTTCCTATTTGTTATATTTAATATATACACCCGAGAGAGATGCGAGTATCCAAACACCCCATGCGAGGTGCTAGTATGTAATTCCGTGTTTGTTATGACTTTTATGGGCTTATATGTGTTGTGGACCGCTTTTGAATTAATGCCTCATGACCCCTAACTTATAAATTAATTGGCTAAAAGCATTTTCTTGAGGACAAGCAAATAACATGTGTAGGGATATTTGATAAGGTTTTAAAGGTACCATTTTGAGGGGTCGCTTAGTCCTTATTTGAGCACTTTGTATCCGTTATTGCTTAATATCGCTCTTTTCACTTTTAGGTCTCTCTGAAGGCAAAATGGAATGGCACTTATTTGGACCTAAAAGGCGAATATATGAAGAAAATGGCCAAAGTCAAAATCGAGACACTCACACTTGTCGAATTAGAAGCGACGGCCAAAAGACTAGTGCGACGCCGTCCCCAAGATTTTTTGTGACGGTTAAGAATTCAAAACTCAGATTTTCAAGTGACGACGCCTAGTTGTGAAAGAGTAGGTCACTACTCGACGGCCTAGATGTAATCCGGACGACGCCGAAGTTAAAGAGACGGCCACGATATAAGGTGACGCCGCAAGCGTTAACGTGCCAAGATTTAAACCCTAATGACGGCGACACAACTAAGGCCACGAAACATAAGGTGACGCCACGTCGATATGTAATCTTATATATAGAACCGAATTTTTCAGTCTTTTGTGGAGAGTCTTTGAGTAAAACCTAAAACCGAAACTAAGGTGTCTTGTACAAGATTTTAGGGTTTTAAACCCCATCTTACATCAAGATAAGTCTTTACTTCATTAATTCAATTATGTCTTTGATTGTTTGTGTACGCTGCATGTTTTCCATGTCCGGTTAATTTATTTGTGTGTTTGCTTAGAAGTATGAAACTTAATTATTGAATATTGATTGGTTGTTTCTTATCTTAGTTGATTAATGATCTAGTAATGTGATAGGTCATTCGCTGTGTACTTAATGCTTGATTCATCTTTGTAATCTTAGAATATAATTACCGAGTAGTTGTAGGCTAAACCATCCAAAGAGCGCCTTAGAGTAGGAGTTTATCATCTCTAGTGGTTTGTAGACGAGGCCCTTTGGTAAGTTCAAAGAGTTAGGGAGAAACGCATACCCTACAACTTTAGACACACAACAACTAAGAATAAGACGCGACAACTCAACCATCATAGGAGATAATTATGAGTAATACAACCTAAGTAAACACATCTTTAAACTATCATACGAGCACACACAATTAGACATAGACTCCCACAACCTTAGTTTAGATAATTAGATAATAGTAGAGTAATCAGAGAAATACTAACCCCCAAATCCAATACCCGAGATTCGTACCTTTCCATTTCATAAAATATAAAATGATAAAAATAATCTTCCTCAACCTTAACCTTAGTGTAGTAACTCCTTACTAGCATTCCTATTCCCCATAGAACGATATCAATACCCGTGGCTTACCCTAATTACTACACTACAACGATTAGGTTCATCGCCTAGGGTGTTATAAACTTGCTCAAGAAAAGGAAGTTTCCTTGACCCGAACGACGCTGCGGTAAATAAGACAACCGATACAATAATGTCATTCATCGAAGATTGAAACCGTAATGACATTATCATAAACAAATCGAATCACGATGGTACCGAGTTCGTAAATCAAGAGCTGAGAGTTTCGTGATGAAAATTAATTTCTCAAAATTTCTCATCTCCATATACCCTGAACAAAATGGGGTCATTGAAAGTAAAACAGAACTCTATTGAGGTCGCTAGAACTATGTTAAATGGCTCACCTCCCAAAGCATTTCGACCGAAGTAAGTGAAACCGCCTGTTACACTCAAAACAGTCAATCATTGTCAAAAGACATAACAAAACCCCATATGAGATCTTCAAAGGTAGACTTCGACATCGCCTATTTTCATGTCCTATGTTTATTCATAACCACAAGGATCATCTAGGCAAGTTTGATGCAAAAGTCGATGATGGATACTTTAGGCTACTCACTAATCTCCAAAGCCTTCGTGGTTTTTAACACAAGGAGACAACAAGTCGAGGAAACCTTTCATGTCACCTTTGATGAATGTGCCGAAGCATCGTTCACCACCTCGAGAGGAAATAGAATTGATAACTCATCAAGATATCCTCCCGATGAGTACAACCATGAATTCAATTCCTCATATCAAGTCGATGCCGACATCTCATATTATGTCTTACCTCACAACCTACCCCAACCAACCATCAACGAGTTCATTGATAATCGACATCTCCCTGGATAGGAAACATCGATTCTAATGGTCGAACCCTGTAACTCATGAATCTTACCTCGAACATGACATCTCTATAGATGTTCTAAATGATTCTATGGCTCTTACACCGAACTCACATCTCAACACCCAAGGACATCATCAAGCTCGCATCCCGCACCACAAGTAAGCGGACAAGGACTCGTGATATCGAGCTTGTAAACATAATTGGTGAACCCACCGAGGGCATGCTCACTAGAAGCATGGCTGCTAGTCTAACCGCAGCCACCAATGAATGTCTATATGCCGACACTATCGATATAGAACCCAAAAGTGTCACTAAGGCTCTAAAATACCCAAGCCGGGTTCAGTTATGCAAGAAGAACCGCAGCTTGATAAAACAAGGTCATGACCTTGATCAAATGTCCTCGTGATGTAGTAGTATAGGAATGAAGTGGGTTTTCGTAAACAAAACTGATGAAATGGCACCGCTATTAAAAACAAAGCCGACTTGTAGCCAAAGGTTACAACAACAAGGGCATATGACTATGATGAGACATTTGATCCTCGTTAAGAATGGAAGCTATCGATCTTCCTTGTATATGCAACATACATGAACTTCGTGGTCTACCAAATGGATGTTAAAAGTGCATTCTTAAATGGTGATCTCAAGGAAGATGTGTATGTTCAAGAACCTTCAAAGCTTTGAGAGTAGTGAATTTCGACTATGTGTGCAAGCTTGACAAAGCCTTTATGGACTTAAACAAGCTCCTGTGGCATGGTATGAAACTCTTCACCTTCCCGATACAAAACAAGTTTGTTAGAGGAAAGATAGACAACACACTATTTGTCTATAGAACCCAACAGATGTGATACTAGTCCAAGTGTATGTTGATGATATCATCTTTGGCTCAACAAACTACAAACTTTGCAAACAATTTTAAAACTAATGACAAAGAAGTTTGAAATGAGCATGATGGGGAACTTACATACTTTCTTGACTACAATCGATAAATTGATAAAGCAATATCCATCACCAAGAGAAATACACCGTAAATCTCTTGAAGAAATATGAGATATCTCGATCGCCTCGTTGAAGACACCAATGGTCCCTCCTAACAACCTTGGACCGATCTCACCGCAAATCACCAATCAAACCCATTTACTAGGGATTGTTGGCTCACTAATGTATTTAACCGCTACTAGACCGTATATACAATTTTCATCATCTAATTGCAAGATATCACCAATCCCAAAGAATCTCACTCACCGCAGCCTAAAAGAATACTCAGTATTCAAGGAACCCCAAGCCTTGGACTCTATTATCCAAATGCCTGGGTTTGATCTCAGGGTTACTCGACTCGATTATGCCGGGTGCAACATGAATGTAAAAGCACCTCGTGGTCCCGCTGGCTTGAGGAAAATTGGTTTGTTGGAGTGCTAAAAGCAACAATCGTTGGCTATGTCCTTAGTCAAGTCGAATATGTAGTCAACAGTGATGTTGTTAATGTATTATGGATGAAAAGTCAACTCAAATGACTATAACATCCATTACAAAATGGTGCCCATCTTCGTGATAACACTAGTGCTATTGCAATCTCTAACAACCCCGCCCTTACCAAAGAACCAAACACATTGATATCGATATCACTTCATCGTGGATCACATAATGAAAGGAGACATAGAACTTCATTTCATCCCTCATCAATATCAACTGACCGATATCTTCACCAAACCTTGGATGAACCTACCTTCGTGAGACCGAAAGTTCAATTAGGAATGCTTGACATTGAAAGTCAAGTATCCGAACCAATCTCGTGAAGTTCTCTCAAATAGTCCATCCTCCCGAACACCCAAAATAAACCTCTCACCGAATGAGTAAGACTCATTCAGGTCCCCGACATTTGACAAAGAGCATTGAACGAGTAACTAAATGATGCAAGTATCGCTACTTAAATGTCCTAGGTTGGTAACTATGCCAATTTAATATAGGAATATACGCCTCTTTGTCTTACCGTCATCCCACTTAGCATTTAATGCCTTTCACAAAATATCAAATTGATATTTTTTCTCTCGCAGTGCGCACTTTATCGCAGTAATCGCAATCGCTCCTTGAAAACGGATTTTATCATGGGTAATGGAGTGGTAGCATTAAATGTGGAAATTCAAACGTCTTTCAAAATCGACTTTAATATTCCCATTAGTGCACAAAACACCCTCTTATCACTCTATAAATACCCTCTTCCAACACAAACAAAACACACAAATTATTTTCTCAACTAAACTCACAAAATTCCTTCTCAAATCCGTAAATATTTGTGTTCTCAAAACCTCTTTGAAAACCCTCCTTGTAAACATTTACAAAGTTTTTCATCACAAACCTCAAGAGATCTAAATACTTTGATTGTTCTAGTCAATTTTTAAACCCTAAAATCTTCGTTAATGGTAATGGCAGAACACAATCTCTCCGCTTTGTTTCTCGTTGGGTAGGGATCTTACTAACGTTGAATTTAAAACAAATAATGTCATAGGAAATTTTGAATAATCTCGAAATGTCCCAACCTATAAAGACATTATAAATTTTTATTCAACTCGCCCACTCAAAACGGCCTTTGTAAAATGTCCTCAAGAAGGTACCCAAACTACCTCGGGGAGTTTTGGGCTACAGCCTAGAGCCTTGACCGGACACCCCATCGATGAGAATAACTTAGACCTCTCGTGGAGTATCTCATCGTTCTACCTAAATAGGGGAAACAACACACCGGATTACAAAATGTTTTGCACTTCAATGTGGTTAGATTATAACAAAGGTGCTTATGTCACCCATCCCGAACCTCCACAAGAAGGATGGGTTAAAACAAATCGCTTTAGATCCAACTTTTCGACAAGACCCCTACTACTAAAAGCTCATTCTCGTGGCTGGAGGATCCTCACTTTGTGATTGAGGTCCTCTATGGAACCACTCATCCACCGAACAAGTTAACTCTATTCAGCTTGATGATGGCATACGCTTGATGAATGGGGTCACTGTCATTTATAGGGAGATCATTTAAGGTGATCTCGAACGAAGCATTGAGCAAAACTAGGACGGCACGCTTCGTATCCTAGGTTTGTCTCTTGTGCTTTGCAATCACATCGGGTTCAAATTATACTCGTGGATGAAAATTTGAAACTTACCTTGCATCCCGAGCCCTTCAAATTTTCAAAAGGACCCATCCCTTGTCACTCCCATTGAATTGACGTCCCACATGATTGTCAGAACACAAAAGTGGATCGCTGTCTCCAAACCCGCTCCCAAAAGAAAAAGTGGGAAGTCTCGGTGGGACTAAGACTAAACCAAAGTCTCAGGGCCCCGAGGCTTGTGCACAGCCCAAGAGGCACAAAAGGCCCGAGACCAAATGACACCCACCGACTGTGCAACAACCACCCGGTGACAATGAAGGACACTGACACATCACAAGCCAAGACTTGGTCACACCTATTACTCCCAAGATCCGTAGAGAAACATACAACCCTCCGGTGGGGAGCCGCCCACCACCCCCTGATGACATTAGCAAATCCAAGCCTTTGTCCGAGGCACACCGATCTCTCCCAAAGACTTAGAGGACTCAAACAACCCACCGATAGGGATACAACTATCACTAACTCTGTTAAAGGCACTGGAAACGCCCACCAAGGTCTTAGGGGTCATGGGGACAAAGACTCGGAGGAAAGGAACAACCACGATACGGAACCCACAACCAATCCCGACTCAAATAAGGCACTGAAACGCCCACCAAAGTCCGAGGGGTCAACGGGACAAAGACTCGAGGATATAAACCACCACGACGGAACCCATCACCAACCCCTTGCTCACAATTGCCGATGTCACCGATATTATTCTCTCAAGATGAGCTTGCCGAGATCGATGATGAAATCTTATCACCGGAGAAGAAATGGATCGCCGAGGTTCAAGTCAACAAGAGCGTCACCGATCCAAAGGAGCATACCAATCCCATTCCAACATGATGATCATGCTTCAATCCTCCTCAAGATCCGATGAATTCAAAGAGTTTGACAATGTTCTTCCCTCACCGAAAGGCGCTTGGCTCGCTGATCACCGTGGCTTCAAGGAAGCTATACTGTGGGTTACTAAAACATCGGGGAACAACATACCGAGGTTGCCGCAAGTTATTCGATCTAAAGGCGAGGTACAGGCTTCGATGAAAATGTTCATGAGCACGTAGATCCGATGTATGACAACATTCACCGAATCGGATGAAAACATGGCTAAATTCCTCGTGCATCTTCGTGGTGTAGTACCACGATAGATGAAATCGGGAGTTTGTCAAAGAAGACCCAAAGAACCAACTCTAAAGTGCTTTGGAGGCTACCGAGGTGTACCAAACAATCCTCAAACCTCACCGAATTGTTCAATATGCTCAAGTCTACAAATGTTCCTGTCTTCCATCCTCACCCACTCTTCAAGCTACATTGACTCTTTGAATACGCAGTGGCTACTTTGGCCGAGGCATCCTCATCTCTAGCTCGGAATCTTGGGCCCGTAATGACACTCTAGAAGTTTCTCGTGCTAATTTGGAAACTAAAGTCACCGGTATTCAATCCGACACTCTCGACATCAAGGCTATGATCTCTAAATTTATCAGCCTTCATGGTCAAGCCTGGGTCCCCTCGGCACCAACTCCAGCTCTTGCCCTCACCAAGCTCCCAAGAATAGCTTGAGGGGAGAATATCAAGAAACTCCTTTCACACCGAGGGGAGCAAACACCACCTGTGTCAAGAGCTCCAACATCATCTACACCGGTCTCAGAATACCCATCTCCTCACTACCACCTCAAACATCAACAACAACAACACCGACGGTCACAACAACAACACCACCCTTAGTTGCATCATCTTCCTCGTGACAGGACAAGGGCAAAGGCATAATGACAAGCGAGCGAGCTGAAAAGATTCCTTATAAAATCGTGACACTTAACACCGCCACACCTCAACAATCGAGTAAACATCTTGCTAAAGAAGAAAGAAGATTGAAACTAGTGAGGAAGAGAAAAGAACAGAAGCACCGCAATGGTTGTCTCAAGAAGCTCGAGAATATGGGATTAGATGCAAGCAAGCTCCCAAAGGGTCAGCAGACAAAAGTTCAAGGATGCTCAGTCAGCTCAAATGGTCGCAATGAAAGCAAGATGAAGAAAAGAAAGAAAATCGAAACTCTCGTGAAAAGCGTAATTGAGGAATACAATCGACAATGAATGTACCAAGGCTCCTAAAAATCATCGATGTCAAGATTATTCCCAACACCAAACCATTGGCTACGAATATTTACGTAGGGATGACAAAAGACACTTTGAGGTTCATGATCCTTAAAATTCAAAGTGACTTTGGGATCATGAACTTGATGAACTTGGTCCAATCATTGGAAATAAGCAAAATAAGGTGGTCAATGAGTCGATGAAGATGCTCAACGAAAGATATGAAAGGTCGAGGATGCACCACCCAACTGGAATTCAACTCGCTTGATCGCACCTCAAGGATCTCAACCACAAACTTCCACAGCAAAGGAAAGAGTTGAGTTCCAACACGAGATTAAAGTGCTGGACCGAGTGTAATAGAGAGCTGAAGGGGTTAAATTTGTGAACTGTCTAGTGATTGAAGAGCACGAAGAGGGCTATTCCACATTGATGTATATGGAAACCCAAGATTTCAAAGATGGAGTGATATTGATCAGTCAGTGTAGTCGCAATGATCACTATATTCAAAGGGCCTCTCGATCCAATCCCAAAGAAACATCGTGTTCGCCAAGATCCGAATGCCAAGATAAGAGACCATCCCGACAGAGAAACACTCATCACCAAAAAGGTCAAGCTTGAAGCATTTGAATCCATCTAGATTGACATCATTTTGTTTTATCTTTTGTACTAGTGATAGAACTATGTAATCTCGATCAATAAACGATGTATGTTTTATTCATTTACTCGGTGTTCCTTATTGTATTCATTAGTACATTCGATTGTAGGAAGAAGCCATTTGCTCACTTACATCGATCAACCATTTAGGCTATTTGTATATCCAAATAGGGAGATTGTTGGGTTCAATAAATACCCAAACCCTTAATCTAGGATTTGAATAGAAAATAGCCCAAGTGTTTAGTCCGTTAAACACTAATCGTGTCACCGTGTGCATAGCCTCGATGAGTCATCTTGGGACACTCAAGACGAGGCGTGAAGAAGTCTCTCCACCCGATGAGGCGGAACTTAAAGGGTGAAGATCGAGTCAAGAAGAAGATGATGGATTCATGTGGTGATGACAATAACTCATTGAATCCCTAAGACCTCTCCAACTACTTACATCAAGACAAACCGAAGTAGAAGACCAAGGATAAATAGATCAAGAAAGAAGGACAAGGCGGGAGAAGTTTGAATCGAGATAAGAAGAATTCCTTATCAACATAAGTCAACTTTTCCCTAATGGCTAACTTACAAGCTCGATGTCATCACCGAGTTATGGAAAGCAAACCTTGTCTTACTTAGAATAGTCTTTATGCTGAGACAAAATACATCGATTTTGTCTTCTATATGATGTCGATTTGTCACTTAGGAAAGAGTCAAATATCATACATGTATAAATAGCATAAGAGATGGAGTGAAAGGTTAAGCTTGAATTGTAAAACACACATACACACAAGCCATCTTTTCACCCTCCAAATACAACTTAGTTCTGAGATAGCTCGGTGAGCTCTAAGAGTTGTGCTCAGACTTAGCCTAAGCTTAGAGAGAGTCACCCAACTTTGTTATTTCAATCCCAAGTACTATTCATGAAGTACTGGGTAACGTGTCTTTGTTGATTTATTTCTAATAAGAATATGATGTTGAAAATTACTTAGTGTGTTTTCCTTATGTTAATTTCACCATAGTTCACTATTAACTTGTTTTATAAACTTAAAATGTTTTAAACGATAGTGAACGGGGAACAACAATTAAACATATCATAAACTTTTTCTATCAAGACATATAATCAACTATAAATTTTAGCAGTTTTGACATTATTGTTTTAACATCATGTAAGTGGGGATAGTAATTTCAGAGATTCTAATATAAAGAACAAAATCAAAGTTGAAAGACACAAAGGTAATTAGTAAAAATCAATTCTGCTACAACATAAGCTATAATCCTTGAAAAAAATGGTTACGACTTTATGTTGTCTCGTTTAACCCAATCAAATCAAACTAATATATCAAATTATGCACTACATGAAAACACAAGATACAACTTTAAGTTATAATAGCTTAAAAGGACTTGCAACAATAACAAGTCATTGAAATTTTTTTGCGCCACTGATTACCTGTTATGCTTCCATGGTGTCCAATTGATTACCTCTTATGCTTCCATGGTGTCCACCTTTTCTTTAGTCAACTTTCCATTTCTTTTTCCTCTTTATATGGATGAGCTACATAAAAGATACAAGAAGATTGATTTGTTTGCATCATTGAAGCCTATCAAAATTTTGGAAATACAGAGAGTCCTCAATTATTATTTTCTAAAGGCATGAAAATTGAATTATTAAATAAAACAACATTAGAAGACATGCATCAAAATAGGTCCAATAAGCAAAACATTAACGTAGTGACATCCTAGAATCACTAAAACCCTATGGTTCCAACAAATTGACAGGATGAGTATAGCTGTTGGAATCACTCCTAACTCGTAAATGTCATTCCATTTAGGAGTTAGGAGCGATTCCAACAATCTTCCCCCAATGGGACGACATACAGGATTACTTACAACATTTCCTACAAGTATAAAAAACAAATAAAGAAAGGTCTTCATAAGCTCTTCAAATGCTGAGGATGATGAAAGTTTACGCTCTTTGTCTTCTTCTTGTACCTCGGCTTGAGAACCATTTTCTTCACTTGTAGGCAAATGATGTAATATGCTTGAATTGGATTAACTTCCCCCCAAATCATGTTGCATGTTTTAGCGACTTCTCCGGACACTTATTTTTGGCGAAGTTTCTAAATCGCTTCCCCCAACCGACAACCGCCTTGATTCAAACTTTGATGTAGTAGACATTTCTTCTAACTTTGAAGTTTTCAAGACGCAGCAGAATTTGTAGATGAGCGAGAAACCACACAAAGTAATCATTTTATTATGGAAAATTCCGTTCGGGTAACATGCAAGAAATCAACAAGATCTTCTCACGTATGTAGATGCTTCACACCAAAAATCTCGAAGACGAAATGAAACGACTTCCTACGAATGTTGCGGTCTCATCTAATAATAGTTACACGTGAATCTGCAATTACTCGATAAAATGACCGTGTGAGGCATCACAACATCATATTTAGGTAACTTCACACACGATAACTCCGTGAAAGTGAGACGATAACACCAAAGTGAGAAATTTGAACCACAGATCGCCTCATTTCTTCCCCCGATCAAGAAATTCATGAAGGAAATGGGTTTCGAAAAAATCCAAAACATCAAAGGAAGCAAACACCACCTATACTCTCTTCCCCGATGTTTCAATGAATCGAATCATACACCACGATATGATGATGAATTGAGACATCAAAACCATGTATGCCCAAGTAATCGAACAATTGTGAAGTACCATAAATATCTTGTGAGAATCAATTGCCGATAAAACTTCTCTACTGTGTATACTCTTCTCGCCTAACTCTTTACCGACCCATTATCATTCTCGACTTTTTTTGTAGTGACTAGCATGGAGAAAAATCCAATATGACCGATAAGGTTTTAAAGGTACCTTTTAAGGGGTCATTTAAGCCCTTATTCGATCACTTACAGATCCGTTATTGCTTAATATCGTTCCTTTTCACTTTTAGGTCTCTTGAAGGCAAATGTGGAATGATGCTTATTTGGACCTAAAAGGCGAATATACTGAAGAAAATGGCCAAAGTCGAATCGAGACACTCAAAGTCATTGAAACATAAAGGCGGCGCCATCAGATATCTGCGACGCCGTCTGGAAGGAATTTTGACGGGTCGAGGCGAAATTGCATGTTTTCAAGGGACGACGTCAGTTCTAAAGGAGTAGGCCGTCGTTACTTAGGACGGCTTTAGATGCGCCAAGAGGCGGCGGAGAGTCAAGGGACGGCGTCACGGTATAGGTGACGCCGCCGAAAGGTTTACGTGGCCAAGACGAAACCCTAATGATGCGTATACGACGGCACTAAAACATAAGGTGACGCGTCGGTATGTAATCTTATATATAGAATCGAATTTTTCGCTTTTGGTGTGTAGTCTTTTGGAGTAAAACCTAAAACCGAACCAAGGCTTTCTTGTGCGATATTTTAGGGTTCTAAACCTATTATACATCAAGATAAGTATTTACTTCATTAATTTAATTATGTCTTTGATTATTTGTGTGTATGCTTGCATGTTCTCCATGTCCCGCTAATTTATTTGTGTGTTTGCTAGGAATATGAAACTTAATTATTGAATATTGATTGGTTGATGCTTATCTTAGTTGACTAATGATCTAGAGTGCGCTAGATTATTGCTGTGTACTTAATGCTTGACATTTCTTTGTGAACTTTAGAATATAATTATCTAGGTAATTGTAGGATAAAGTATTCAAGGACAACCGTAGAGTAGGCGCCTATAAATCACTAGAGGATTTGTAAACAAGACCCTTTGGTAATTTCAAAGAGTTAGGAAATAAGCCAGCCCTATAGCCTTAGAATCACAACGCAACTAGGAATAAGGACGTGACAAATCAACCATCAATAGGAGATAATTAAGGAGTAGTAAAACCTAAGTAAACACATCTTTAAACTATCATACGAGTACACATCAATTAGACATAGACTATCACAACCTTAGCTTAGATAATTAGATAATAGTAGAGTAATCGGTAGCAATACCAACCCCCAAACCAATACCGAGATTCAGTACTTTTCATTTTCTAAAAACATAAAAGATAAAAATAATCTTCCTCAACCTCAACCTTAGCGTAGTAACTTCTCACTAGCATTCCTATTCCCAGAGAACGATATCAATACCCGTGGCTTACCCTAATTACTACACTACAACGATTAGGTTCATCGCCTGGGTGTTATAAAACTTGCTCGAAGAAAGGAAGTTTCCTTGACCCCGACGCGGCGTGTAGCGTTATCAAGTTTTGGCGCCGCGTACGGGAATAGAATAGCTAGTTAGTAGTCCACCTGCTTAGGTTTCTTTGCTTGATTCCTATCAAGTAAATTTTTCTCATTTTTTTTTTTTTTTTTTTTTAGCTTTCTCTTGAGTCTATCCCCTTCTTGTGACCTTTGTTCGTAACACCCATCACTTTTCACCATGGAAGGTGACAACCAACCACCACTCATCAACCCACCACCAAACGACCCGCCAAGAGCCACGTACTTTGGTGAGTACTCGAGACCAAACCACCTAGGTTATAGGAACACCATTGAGCTTCCCGACTAAGCCCAAACTACGGCCTGCGATCCGACACCATCCGGTTGGTGTAAACGGATGTGCATTCCATGGACTTCGTTCAAGATCCAAATCAAGATCTGAGGATTTCTCAAATTGTCGATTCCATCGACCTTGATGCTACTACTCGGGAGACCACGCCATTGGTCTCTTCCAATTCTCTCTACGGGACCGCTAGTAATTGGCTTGAGCGACTTCCATGGCTCCATCTCAAGTTGGGATGATCTTACTTCTCGCTTCCTTGCTCAATTTTTCCCACCGGAGAACCACTAAGCTTAGGAATGACATCTTGATGTTCCAACAACGTCAAGGTGAATCTCTATGAAGCATGGACCCGATTCAAGGACTTACTTCATAAAGTCCTCATCACGGCATTGATCTTTGGCTCCAAGTCCAAATCTTTATGATCATGTCAACTTTCCACTAAGCGATCCATTGACCAAGCGGTGGAAAACTTAGTGATCTCACCGAAGAATCATGGGAAATAATAGAGGACCTTGCCTCTATGATAACGAAGTTAGGATGACCCCGTGAACTTCCCAAAACCTTCAAGGCAATCTCCTTGCCTCCTCCGGCCACCGTAGGATGATCGAACTTGAAGATCAAGTCAAATTCCTCATGAGTTCCTACGAGAATCCTAAGTCCTCGCTACCATATAAACAAAGTTTCCTCTTCGTGCGAGCCGCTTTGTGATCCTCATAACAAAGACTAGCACCCTATCCCCGAACATGCTTCCGTTGAATACGCATCCTCGTAATAATGGAACGGAGGAAGATTCCCTACAACGCCTGACCTAGGAATTTCAATGAAACCCGGAGGCATGGAAAACAAGTTCGACTTTTACGGGGACAAACCAAAGAATTCACCACCAATGATTTCTCGTGGCCCCACCTAACGGTCCTAACCAACAGTATTGAAGGGATGTTGCAAAACATAGTCAAGGCCCCAAGAAACCCAAATGGCTAAGCTCTAGGACCACTTTAACCATCAACAAGCCGAGATGGATAGGAAGATAGATAACTGTTGAAAGCCATAAATAGTGATAGGAAGGTTAGTGCTATCTCGACTCCCGAGCCTCGGTGTAGAAATTAAGGATCCAAGCAAGCTTATTAAGCACGCCCAATTCGTCAATGCCATCGCTTTAGTGGAACCGGATGAAACCGATGACGAAGAAGACCAAACATTTGTTGATGATGAAACACCGAGGAAAAGATGAAGTGACAATGACTATTTCAACAAATTTCCTACGGAAGATGAATTATCCCGCCACCCTCATTTAGTGCGGACCTCCGTCACATGTATGTTAGGAAAAGCCCTAGAATCAAGTTTGGGAACCCTTGGAATCTTAACATACCATGTTGCATAGGACACCTTTTGTGGCAAAGGCTTACATTGATCGTAAATCCCCAATTAACATAATGACTAGCACCTATTACAATTGGATAATGAAGAAGCCTATCCCAACTAGGCAAGACCTCGATAATCCTAGTGATAAGTGTAATTTTCTTGGTAGAATTAAGGGATTGCCCCTGCCATGTAGGTAGTTTCACATTCCTACGGACTTCATAATCGTGGAAGATATTAGCACGCCATAGACCCTAGCTTGTCCCACGTTATTCTAGGAAAACCTTTCAGTAGAAAGCACCGTGATGACCTATGACCCATCGTTAGGAGTAGTGCGATTCAAGGATGAGACCGACGACGTTGCCTACCAAATGCCGCTTTAAGATTGAGAAGTTTTCATCACTCCAATGATGAAAAGGAACTTAAACCGCTTGGCCTATTACGAGAATGATGAGGATAGGGAAAGGGAGTAGATTATGTTATGGCTAAGCTTTTCGGGTTCTATAAAGATTGTTTGAATTTAGGACCGAAATATAGGACCGAGTGGGGAGAGGGTGAACTCTTAGAAAGGAGTATCACGGGACACTTCTACAACATGGAACCCCGATAGAGACCGTCAGAGGGCGGTGATGCAAAAACATAGGAGTAGGACTACGAGTCTAGCTACAAGACTCTTAAATAAAGAAAAGCGCTTAGGGAGGCAACCCATGCTTAATTGTTTGCTTGTTAGTGTCATATATCTTTTATTAATTGTTTGTCCTCATGTTTAAATTTGTAAAATGCTTTATTTTGTTTTTAACCTCGCCTTAATTACATATAAAGGTATTTTACATAAAGGATAAGTGTAGGGAGGATTACACACGTTTTCATAAGAAACGTAAACATGATAATAACAATTAACTAAAAGATATATATGTTTGTTTGTTCGAGTCAAATGCTTGTATCAAGTCATAATGGATGTTTTGCGTAAGTTTTTCCAGATTCTAAAGATGTAAATTTTCCGTAATTTTTCCGTAAAATCGCACCGCTTTTGTCGAGATAACTTGACGGCGTCGAGATAACTGACGCGTCGAGAAGGAATAAAACTTCACTTACTTTTCTCGTTTTCGAGCTACTTGTAAAATTTTGGAATTTTCCGGATCTTAACTTTCAAAACAAATTACGTAAACATCCATTCCACAAGCATTATATCCTAGTTTAAATCGAGTCTTATGTATATTATTACCACCGATTTTACGAAGGTTTCGCTTGTTTTCTTCTAGTGTGCGAGTTTAGTTTGTCAAGAAGAAGTTACACAAGTTTGGAAGGAGCCTTTCACGCAAAAACTCTTCTTGGAAAAGATTTAACCACCACTTTTACGGATCCTACCGAGCTAATCGTGGAGTATTAGTTTCTTTCGCTTTTAATTACCTTCTATTATCATAACTTTGATATTTCGGGAACATTGGGACAATGTTCAGTTTAAGTGTAGGAGGAAAATAAACGGAACTTTGAAACTATGCTTATCCTTGACTATTTGCTTTGTCCAAGTGTATTTGTGTAATAAACCATGAGAAAATGTAGGTTAGGGTAATTTTAGCCAAATTTAAAATTTTTTCATGACGATAAGTGGGCCATTAGTCTTAACAAAAGCGCCTCATGGATAGGAAGTTGCATGACTAGCACAAAAACCCTTACCACCTAAATTCCACCCAAAATGTGAGGATCGCCTTAGATTAGTAGAATTAAAGCATTCATCTTTAATGCTTAGAGTGTGAACCGTAGTATATTAGATTCTAGAACTTGTTTTGTGATGCATTTCGAGATCGCAAGTGAGGCTACACTTGTGTAGTTAGGAATAACTAAATGATAAGAGGCATTAGGATAAACCCTTGTTCGACACACTGTAATATAATTACTTCTTCTATATCGGTCGAGTAATTCCCCACACCTTTGCGTTGTACTCATCTTTAGTACACGATACCCCTAGTTAACCCCTCGAGCCTATCCTTTTCGCGGTTCTCGTGATGTTTCGTTTTTCCTAATATCAACGAAGAACATTGTTTACACCCAACCCCAAATATACACCCAAATCGCCTTTAGCCTACCTTTATTGCACTCACTTTTAGTGCAACTTATGTTATCACCCAAAACCCTTAGTTCAATTATCCGTTGCTTGCATGAGTTGCTAAGTCGAGTCATATCCCTTGTATACTGCTTTTGGGATGATTGGGATTCATGGAAAAGTTAAAGTTTATGAAACATAGGAAAGAGAACGTTAAACTCAAATTCCCTTTGTTTGCATAATAATGTACTCCAAGTGTTTTGATCTTTTCAATTCGGTCAAATTAGTGTTAGAGTAATAAAACTCAAGTGTAGGATGTGTCTATAAATCCTATCATTTTGATGTACCATAGAGGATGGTAGAGTAAAAGTGTATGCAAAAAAAAAAAAAAAAAAAAAAAAAAAAAAAAAAAAAAAAAAAAAAAAAAAAAAAAAACATACGGGCCACCATCCTACATCTATCTTTTAAATTATGTTTGTTTATTTTCGTTGCCTAGAGTTTTAGAGTGTCGAGTCTTGGCTTAGCAACGCCATTCTTCGTATACTTGCAACATAGAGATTTTTGACTATCCACCACTATATAGCCTATCCCACCAAACCCTTATTTCCTACCGTAAGCCTAACGTTACAACCCTTTAAAGACCTCTTTGATAGTCTTTCCTAGGTGCTTACGCCAAAGCGACGGAGGTTTGATCTATTCTCAAGCCTATGGTAATCTATGTACTAGACCGGTTAATGAGTGTTTATCTTCCATTTCGATTTGTTATATTTCATATATACACCCGAGAGAGATGTGAGTATCCAAACACCCCATGTGAGGTGCTAGTATGTAATTCCGTGCTTGTTATGACTTTGCGGGCTTATATGTGTTGTGGACCGTTTTGAATGGATGCTTCATGACCCCTAACTTATAAATTAATTGGCAAAAGCACATTTGCTTGAGGACAAGCAAATACCAAGTGTAGGGATATTTGATAAGGTTTTAAAAGGTACCTTTTAAGGGTCATTTAAGCCCTTATTCGATCACTTCAGATCCGTTATTGCTTAATATCGTTCCTTTTCACTTTTTAGGTCTCTTGAAGGCAAAATCTTTGGAATGATGCTTATTTGACGAAAAGCGCGAATATACGAAGAAAATGGCCAAAGTCGAATCGAGACACTCAAAGTCATTGAAACATAAAGCGGCGGCGTCCATGCATCTCCGCGACGCGGGAAGGAATTTATGACGGGTCGAGGCTAAATTGCATGTTTTCGGGACGACGTCGGTTCTAAAGGAGTAGGCCGTCGTCACTCGGACGGCTAGATGCGCCCAAGACGGCGTCGAGTCGGAAGGGACGGGCGTACGGTCATAAGGTGGCGCCGTCGAAAGGTTTACGTGGCCAAGACGAAACCCTAATGATGGCGACACGACGGCGTCACGAAACATAAGGTGACGCCGTCGCGAATGTAATCTTATATAGAATCCGAATTTTTCGCTTTTGGTGTGTAGTCTTTGAGTAAAACCTAAACCGAACCAAGGCTTTCTTGTGCGATTTTTAGGTTCTAAACCCTATTATACATCAAGATAAGTATTTACTTCATTAATTTAATTATGTCTTTGATTATTTGTGTGTATGCTTGCATGTTCTCCATGTCCAATAATTTATTTGTGTGTTTGCTTAGGAATATGAAACTTAATTATTGAATATTGATTGGTTGATGCTTATCTTAGTTGACTAATGATCTAGAGTGCGCTAGATTATTCGTTGTGTACTTAATGCTTGACATTTCTTTGTGAACTTTAGAATATAATTATCTAGGTAATTGTAGGATAAAGTATTCAAGGACAACCGTAGAGTAAGTCTATAAATCACTAGAGGATTTGTAAACAAGACCCTTTGGTAATTTCAAAGAGTTAGGAAATAAGCACGCCTATAGCCTTAGAATCACAACGCAACTAGAATAAGGACGTGACAAATCAACCATCAATAGGAGATAATTAAGGAGTAGTAAAACCTAAGTAAACACATCTTTAAACTATCATCACAGTACACATCAATTAGACATAGACTATCACAACCTTAGCTTAGATAATTAGATAATAGTAGAGTAATCGGTAGCAATACCAACCCCCAAATCCAATACCCGAGATTAGCACCTTTTCATTTTCTAAAACATAAAAAGATAAAAATAATCTTCCTCAACCTCAACCTTAGCGTAGTAACTTCTCACTAGCATTCCTATTCCCCAGAGAACGATATCAATACCCGTGGCTTACCCTAATTACTACACTACAACGATTAGGTTCAACGCCTGGGGTGTTATAAAACTTGCTCGAAGAAAAGGAAGTTTCCTCGACCTCAACGACGCGTGTAGCGTTATCAATGACGAACTTGAGACTGAAGTAAAATAACCTGAACTTGTGACTTAAACTTGCACTATTGTCAGACGAAGAACCCTTTTTCTTACCATCATCGAAAAAAGGTAAACTTAAAGTTTCTCGAATTATCCACAACTTTTTGTGACACTTGAGCACAACAGCGTAACTCCTTAAAAGTGATAGTTATACGCTGTGAGCGCAACAATGTAACTCCTTACATCAGGTATAACTAGACAACTCAAGTCTTTGTCATTCGTAACGGTTAAATCTCGAACAAGGATCTCGAAGAATCATGCATCCAACCATCCCCGATATCTTCAGATACTAAGTACACGCATCCATGATATCCCACTTCAACCTCAAATAAATAATAGTGAATTCACGCCGTAGTCGCATCTCACGGTTACATGCTCAAAAGTAGCTTTCATTAACGGTTAAAAAATGAACTTTGATAATGGTTTCCCGATCTTGTCAAAAAAATGTATCCTCGTGAAAATTAGTCATAACCAAAATACTACTCTTTTTACCGAACATTATGCCAAGAGATTAACCAAATGTAAAAAGAGACATTTGTATAATGAAAATTTCAGCACATGACATAATTAATTTCGGATCTATCAAATCTGATAATAAAAGTTCAGCCCGTGGAGTAATATATAATATGCACGCCCAAATTCACCACATATCCAGCCCAAACAACATCAGACAGCCAGGGCCCAATGAAAATTATACCCGATCGAGCACCTAGAATCAACACCGTGGATAAAAGCAAATCACATTTTAGTTTTAACCTAAACCTAAAACTGACTTAGTTTATATCCGCCCCTCACTACTCTCATCCAAAAAACATATCTTACAAAAATGACGGTCCAGTTATCTGCTTCATCATCAATACTAATCTCATCTCAAATACATCATCATCAAACAACAATCTTTCCATAAACACTACCACAAGCAGAACACCCTTTTAACCGTCAGCAAACAAATCGACTCGCGCATTTCAAGATCTCACAAAGGGGTCTCGGGTAGGCTTTAATTAATTGTTGTATCATTCATTTTTCTTAGATCGAAACAAAGAAAGAATGATAACAAAATTGTTATTGTTCTTTACTTTTAATTGTGATAAAAAATGAGCCTCGTTAGGAATTATGTGAAGTATGGTTACTATCAAGGGATTCTCAAGTGTATGGATTCTACCGAAGACATAATTTCAAGCTTTATAGTTATTAGTTTGTTTCTACCGTTATTATTCCGTGTTTAGTATATTTAGTTTGATATACATGAGCTTTATTAGGAAGTGATTGTGTATATCTTATTTAGTTTATGTTTATACGCTTGGGAAACGGTTTAGGGTTTTGGTTAGGGTTCCTTGTCTATAAAAGGAACACAATAGTATGACTTATGTACCGATTAAAAAAAAACAAAGTTTTTATTAATATAAAGATCCATAGAGGATCACAGAGTTCTTAGTTATTTGTGTTACTTGTGTTTATAATTCCGCTACTAAATACAAGTTGTAGAGATTGTCTTTTACTGTGCTTGTGATTACATAGGCATAGCTAACGATCCACGAGCTCAAGATCTATCAAGGTCTGCTAGTTTCTACAAGTGGTATCAAAGCCTCGTGAGAGTCTCTATGATACTAAGAACAGTTCTTTGTTTTTATCCTTACAATCACTACATTCTTCACCATGTCCGAGTTTTTGACGATGTTGAAGTTGCCAACAACAACGGTGCCTCCTTACAACAACTTAGTCTCGTCCACAAGAATGCTAAATTCTATACTTGAAGAGAGAAGAGTATGACCTATGGGCCATGCAGATGCAAACTGGATTTCCAACATTGATTGGAATCTCCGTCAATCGTGCGTAAGGAAATAGCTTAAAAGGACAACAACCGATCCCGATGATATCATTGTCATTGCTCCTTCAAAATCACGATGAGATCTTGGCGCTCAAAGAGAGCACAAGGTGAGAACTATACTCCTTCAGTTATACCTCAAGATCACTGAGTGATTTTCATTATATGGGAGATGCTAGGATATATGGTTGGAGATCAAGGCTAAGTTCGGAGGAATGAGGAGTCCAGAGATTGAGAAAGTCCATGTCATGACAACAGCTTTCAAGACTTTCAAATCTCTCGAAGAGGAAGGAATTCACAAGGGCTACGACAAGTTTCACAAGAACTTAAGTCATTAAGTCACCTACAAAAGCCGTATAATGATGATTGTAATTCTAAATTCTTGAGGTCATTACCTTCATCTTGGCTACAAGTAAGCATTGCTTTAAAAGCTAAAGGTGGTTTGGATATGCTTACTTTTGATGAGTCAGTACAACAAACTTAAAGCTCTTGAACATGATGTAAGAAGTCCTTTAAGTCATCATCCACTACTAGTCATTAATAACTTTGTTGGGGCATCTACCCCAAAGATGATCCATTCTCCAAATCCAACAGTAGTATTACTCATCCCCTTCTTATATCGCCGCTTCATCTAGTTCTCAACAAAAACTAGTGGAGTAATGGAAGATGTATTGGATCCTTCTTGTCGATTATGATCCTCAAAAGAACTTGTATATGAGGATTTTGATCGTGGATCCATTGGAGATGGAAGAGATGAAGTTAAAGTGGTAGGTGGCCATGCTTTCTATGGACATCAAGAAATTTGAAAGAAAGGTCGAAGGAAGTTCGCTTTCGTGGAAGAGATCCAAATAGGTTTGACAAAAGAAGGTCAAGTGCTTTACATGTCATCAAATGGGTCACTTTTCCGGAGAGTGCAAGGACGTGAAAACCGTGATGAGGTGAATTACTCTTCCTATCGCCAGGAATCAAAGGGATGCTCGAAAGGCCTCACAGCTTTGGTTACTCTTGATAAAACTGGACCTGTCGCAACATGAGCAGGTGGAGAATGATGATGGTCTTGGTGGTGTCAATATTTGGGTTGTTTGCAAGTTGTACTCGAGGATATGCATGATCGATTGCTTTGATGGGCATCTCTCGTACAAAACTGTGGTTCGGTTGTAGTGAGCGATAATGAACTCAAAGAAGCTTATGATACTTTGAAACCTAAATATAATGAATGCTATGTTGAGGTTGATGCTTATAAACATGCTTTAAAAAATACTAGAAAGACAAAAGGTTTGGTTTCGTAAGAATCAAATAGCTTATAATGAAAAAATTAAGATATTAGAGTGATCTTGAATGTTCTAATAATGAGTTAAAAAGATCCGAGAAGTTAAGAGTGATGTAGAATCGTAGAATCTAGAATTGAAAAGAAACTAGATGAAGAGGTAGCTAGGCATAATGAATGGCGATGAATGGGAACAAACTAGCTACCTCATATATGGTAGTCAATCTAAAACTTATACAATAGGTTTAGGTTTCAAAAGTATGTAGGCTAGAAGCTAGGAATGATGGGCGTAAATCTACACCAGCAGTGCTTAGCTAACTTTGTGAAAGAAGGTGACCTACATGTCAGACGTGGACCTATTAGAGGTGAGCACATGCCAATTGACCTTTCTATTTCTAACGACTTTGATGGATCACACCATCTCTATGGCAAAAGTCAAAGACTTGCCGGACTCAAACATCTTCTAATGACTTTGTCTCTTGTGTTAACAGTGACAAGTCCTCCAGCAAGGGTGTACAGAGTGTGATTCAAATGACAAGTCCGACCTTCCCAAGTCCGACCTCCAAGTCTTCACTCCCGCCTCACCCAAGACTACCTATAAGCATGTCGAGTTCTTTGCCAAGGAATCAACTTCAAGACAGCTCCCTCAAGACCGTTTTCTAATTCTTTGCATAATAATTCTGTTAAAAACAATTCTTTTCATGGTTTTGGTTTGAATATCGCTTGTAATAGAGCATCTTTTGGTTTGAATAAATCTTCTAAACAGAAGACATGTTTTGTGTGTGGAAGTAAATTTCATTTAATTAAGGATTATGATTATCATGAGCAAAGAATGAGTAGGTGTGGTGATTCAAGGACATCTAGAACAATGTGGACCAATGTTAATGCTATACCACCTTATGTTCCACAAGCATCTTATACTGATTCTCCCTTTACTTGGAGAAGATCTTTTGCTAAACCATATGTGCAACCAACAAGTTCATATTTTAATAATGGTTTTTAGCCTGGATATGTTGACTCTATGAATGCTGGGAACGGGTATAGAGATACTGTTGTCAAGTCCTCAACAGTTGTTCTTGGAATCAAAGGGACCTAAATATCAATGGAAACCCAAGAACAATAGTGGATCTTTACATCCGCTATATAAATCAAATGATCCACAGGCGTGTTCAAGTCAAGAATGACTGAGCCCATAAGTGTACTAATATTTTGTATATTTTTGTTGTTGTTGTAGGATCATCCCCTTAAGCATAAGGATATTGGAATTGTTGACGTTGGTTGTTCAAGGAGTATGTCCGAAACAGGATTTGATGCATAACTTTGTACCTATTGAAGGAGGAGGCAATGTGACCTTTGGTGGAAGTGATGGGAAAATTACCGAAAGTGGACCATCAAAACACCTCAACTGGATTTTGAGAATGTATACTATGTCGTGAACCCAACACTTCAATTTTTCTCGCCTCACAACCATGACACCAAGAACAAAGTACTCTTCTCGTGAGGATGAATGTCTTCAGTTGTTTAAAGACTTCAAACTCCCGAAGAAACCTCAATTCTACGAGAGTTCCTCGAAATCACAATCTTTATACATTCAACTTAACCGATGTTAAACCGGAAGGTGAATTAACTTGTTTGGTGCCAAAGCATCCTCGGAAGTTGGATGAGTCTACCAAATGGCATAGAGGATGGCTCATGTGAATTTCAAGACCATAAACCAGCCTCTAAACCGAGTCTTGTTGAAGGTCTTCCTTCCAAAGTTTTCACTAATGATCATAATTGTGTTGCTCGCAACAAAGGAAAGCAACACACGAGCCTCATTCAAAGTCATATCGCTATGAGCATCATATCCGAACCGCTTCACCGCTTCATATGGATCTTTTGGTCCAACACAAATAAGAAGCATAGATCACAAGTATTTTTGTTTGGTTATCACTGATGGCTATAGTAGATTTTGTTAGGTATTCTTTCTCGAGGACTAAAGATGAAACATCTCGCGTCAAAGACTTCATTACCCTGTGGAAAATTAGTTAAACAAGAAGGTTAAGGAATAAGGTGTGATAATGGGACGAGTTCAAGAATGATGTACTTATAGAACTCGCAGTCTAAAGGTATTAAAAGGGCTATAGCACTCCAAGAACCCCACAACAAAATGGAAGTGGCCGAAAGAAAAACAGACCTTGATAGAGGTGCAAGATCTATGCTAGCGCACTAAGTTACCCACTATGTTTGATCCAAGTCATTGCACGCCTTGTTATGTGTTGAACAGGTATCCATTACTAGACCTCACCTCAAAACACCATATGAACTTTTGTTTGGGAAAGTTCCTGCTATTCATTACCTCAAACCTTTGGTCAGTGACAATTTTAATACTAGTGATCCACTTGGTAAATTTGATGAGAAGGTCGATGATGGTTATATTGTGGGCTATTCACCATAGTAAAGCTTACAGAGTGTACAACTTGTCTGCTAGGAAGATAGAGACTTTGAACCCGAGATATCTTGAAGATAAGCCTAATGTTCAGGACACGGTCATGTGTGGTCATTTGACCTTGATTACTTAACCGATTACTTGGGTTATTCTAGACATATGGCTAACCAAAATGCGTGTTCTTAAGAGTCTCCTACTAACAATGAAGGTACATTGATGTCGATTCGACGAAGGAGTTCAAGATGGTAAACAACCTATTAACCTCCGCCTTCTTTCTCCACCTAACAATTTTGCAGAAATTCTTCAAACGATGGTGCCGATAAGAGTGATGATGATTCACAATATGTCAAGACCTTGCTAGGTTAAAGAAACAGAGTATGCGCTAACCTAGAGGCGAGAGAAATGCTAAGGAGAAAGGCAAGAGAAACCATCGGTGGAAACAATCATTCTGCCGAAGTGATCCTGCTTTCTCCTATCATCTCTAAATCACCGACGGACATGTCGTTTACCCTATTTCTACTAGAGAGTCAACAGGCCTTGGAGAACCTTATACACGTTTTCCAAGACCTTCTAATCTTGGTCATCATCAACCTAAAGCTAGCATCTTCACCTCACCTTCCTATGATACTGAATTTGAACCTACAGTGACTAATCTTGATTCCTCCATTGATGTCAACACTACTGCTACTAAAAGAATCAACAATGTTCATCCACAGTCCAATATTATTGGTGATCCTAATGCACCTGTTTGAACTAGGGGCTCTGTGACAAGTTCTAAAGATGGTCAAGTGGCATTTATCTCTTATGTATCCAATCAATAAAGAGACAATCATACGAGACTATGAGCATTGTCTGTTGCACTGCTTTTCTCTCTCAAGTGGAACCAACTGTTACTCAAGCCTTGAAGATTCCAATTGGCTTGAAGCAATGCAGATGAATTGCAACAATTTCAAAATCAACAGTTTCGATCTTGGTACCACTACCCGATGGCAAGTATGCAATTGGGACCAAATGGATTTTGAAGAATAAGAGAGATGCAAGAGGTGTTGTGATAAAAACAAAGCTAGATTAGTTGCTCGTGGTTATCACCAAGAGGAGGGAATTGACTATGATGAGGTGTTTGCACTGTGGCTAGAGTTGAAGCCATTCAGATATTTTTGGCTTATGCATCCTACATGGGCTTTATGGTATTTCGTATGGATGTTAAAGGTGCTTTCTGTATGGAGAAATAGAAGAGGAGGTTTATGTCACTCAACCTAAAGGATTTGGAGACCCGTGATCATCCTAATCATGTTTACAAAGTAGTCAAAGCTCTCTATGGACTTCATCAGCACCCGTAGCTTGGTATGCTAGGCTTTCATCATTTCATCAAGCATGGCTATAGAAGAGTGCAATTGATAAGACTCTTTTCCTTAAAAGAACTCCATGACATTATTCTTGTACAAGTGTATGTGATGACATTATTTTGGATCCACAAAAGAAGCTTGGTGGTGGGAGTTTGAGGAGCTTATGAAGGAGAGTTTCAGATGAGTGCTATGGGGAGTTGACTTTCTTTTTGGGTCTCCAAGTTCAAGAGAAACCGATGGTATCTTTATCAACAGACAAATATGTGAGGACATCTTGAAAAGTTTGGTATGGAAAGTGTGCGGACCGCCAAGACACCTTATGAAGCTCCTAAGACAAAGACCAATAATGAAGCAGATCCACCCGTGAATGTTCATTTATACAGTTCATGATTGGTTCTTTGATGTATTTAACGCCTTCAAGGCCCCGATATTACTTTTGTGTGAGTGTTTGTTCGAGACATCAAGTTACTCCACTTACTTCCCATCTCAATGTCATAAGAAGATCTTTAAGTACCTCAAAGGCCAACCTCATCAGGCCTCGCACCCAAAGAGTCTCCTTTTAAGCTTGGAAGCTTATAGTGAGAGTGACTATGCCGGTGCAAATCGATAGGAGGTCCACCAATCGAGGTTGCCAATTCCTTGAAAGAGATTGATTTCTTGGCAATGCAAGAAACAGACTATCGTGGCTACCTCATCTATCAAGCGGAGTATGTTGTCACGAAATTGTCAGAGACAGGTTCTTTGGATTCAAAATCAATTGTTGGATTATGGGTACAATTTCATGAACACAACAATTTATATTGATAATCAAAGTACCATATGCATTATTAAAAATCCGCTTTTACAAGAGAACAAAACATATTGAAATCGCACCACTTTATAAGAGATGCGTATGATAAACATTTGATAAAAGTGGTTAAAATTCATAATCGATAATAATGTGGCGATTTGTTAACCAAGGCTTTTGATGGACCAAGGTTTCAACACCTTGTGGTCCATATTGGTATGCTTAACCCTTAACCTGAAAGTTTAAGGGAGGCATAGGCCTCGGGGAGGCATATGCCTCGGGGGAGGATTTGTGTACACTTTGCATGTTATTATGTAATTTTGTATATTTGTTTGCTTTTTACTAACACTAACTAGCTAATGTTATCTTAGTTTGTTTTCTTTGTTAGTTTGTGTGTTTTTCTGTGTTTGTTATGTTTTGCAGATTGGTTATTCAAGTTGGAATTTACCATGTTTATTATTTGGAAAATGGTCAAGAAAGCTCTAAAGCTTGTTTCTACCGAATTCAAAGTGTCAAGTGAGCTATTTGTTTCATCAAGACAATGTATCAAGTTATAATGTTCATTCAAGAGAAGTAATGAAGCAAATTGTTCATTCATTCAAGAGAAACAGCTTTATGCCTTTACACTACAGAGTACAATCAACATCAAATGCAACTACATGATCTACTAATCCTAATCTAGTACATATCATCTATTCCAACATCTAACATAATGTTGGATATGCATGATCGTCACATCTTTCACACTAGATTCTTTGGATATGCATTTGTGAAGTCTTGCATAACCACCCATTCATTCTATCTCAATGGTCGGAGATGCATAACTACTATGGTGAGGATGCTAAGGATCAAAATGGAAAGGATGGATTGATGCAAATCATGATGATGAAGAAAAATAATATGTCCTTTGTGCTTCATCTATTGATTTCAACCAAATGCAATCAATCCACCATCTTTAAGCATTTCTCTATACGATGCGTGTTGATGCACCAAAACCTGTGCAGAAGACCGAGAACCACCTCTCTATCTTTGGGGGTGGTGGATTCTCGGCACGTGGCCTTCGTTGAGGTCCAGGTACCGGAGGTTGGGAGTAAGATGTTCTCTCCTTACGTGAGTCATCGAATCATCAACAAAGGGGATGGCACATTCAACAAAGAAGGGGAGGCTCATTCACTCTCTTTGAAGTTGCTTCATCTCAATCTTCATAAGGTGATACATAAGAACTTATGGATGAGTTGTCTTCACCATCGCCTGGATTGCTTGACAAATAGTTCTTCTTCCACCTCTCAAGACTGCTTATGGAGGATTCATTGTCATCTGATGAAAGAGTGATAGGGGTGGAACTACTCATGGTTGATTGTGATTAATTTTGGAGCATTGATGAAATTAGGGTTTGTGATGTTATTTGGGGGTTTTTGATGAAGAGATATGTTTGCATTGGGATTGTTTTATAGACGGTTTCAAGACTTAATGAGATTTAATGCGAGTTTGTGAAATAGTAAAAAGATATTTACTGAAGCTTCTTGAATACGTGATCTATTTCTGCTGATTGGTATTCTTCAGCAGAATGGCTAGTGTTTCTACCGAAGTTGAAAGTGAAATTGAGTAAAAGAAGAAGTACACGTCAGCATTGGTCAACATTGACCAAAATTGGGAAACTTCTACTTATTCTCTACTTGCATATCTTCATCTCATATTAAGTGATTCTCTTTTTACTCTCGTTCAAAACACCTCCACTTGTGTAGATCTTAACCCTAACTTTCAATATCTCTCATGGCGCTTCAATTCAAGCATGATCATAATAAGGTCGCTTTTCTGGGAACTGCTAAGGGTGACGAGTTGTATAGACCGATGATTGAATTCTTACAGAGATCAAAGATTCAGTATGCTCTAACACATTCTCCAAATGCAATTTATGAATCAATGGTTATTCAATTTTGGGCATCGGCTACGAAATGGAGTGATACAGAGATAGTTGCAATGGTTGATGGAAAAGAGTATGTGGTGACAGAGGAGCTGATAAGACGACAGCTTCGGTTAGATGATGAGAATGGGGTTTTTCATTCAAATTCTGCGGTGGTACTTGATGGGCTTAGAGCAATTGGATATCAAGGTACAAGGACTGATATGTGGTTGAAGAATCAGCTTTGTCCTATGTGGAGGTTTTTGGTTCATACATTGCTTCAGAGTTTAAGCAATAAATCAGGAGGATGTGATCAGTTTTCAACTCAATTAGGATGTGGTATTATTTGTCTATCTCAGGGTTTAACTTATAATTTTTCTAAGTTTATTTTCGATAATACGGTTGAGAATATAACTAGGAAAAAGGGCAACTTTTTGATGTACCCTAGGTTTTTACAGATGATTTTGGATGTTTCTACCCAAACTCAAGCTTTTTATCCCATAGGAGCTTTATCTTCTAAGTTATTTGCTTCAATGAGAATGAAATTTGAGGGGACACATTTTCCTTTATTAGCAGCTATGTTGCCTCAGGGGAATGAGGCTGCTGATGAGGATAATGTTGTTACTTTACCTTCTACCAATACTACTGATGGTAATCCTTCAGTTGCTATTGATGAGGGCCCTTCTGCTACTACTGAAGCATCTAATGTTTCTATTGACTTACCTTCGCCCATACCTTCGCCTAGACCTTGTCCTAGTTCATCACCTACACAAGTTTCTCGTGATGAGGTTCAGTTTGATACTGATAGACAGCCCACACCTAGTCCTATTAGGAATCAATTTGATGAAGGATTTCCTAATTTTGAGCATGTTCATAGTACTCCTGAAAGGTTCAATGCAGCTCCCATTACCACTGAGCAATCAGTTGGTGGAGCTGAGGACCCTATTACACTTACCTCGATATATGCTCTAGTGAACAAGTATGTAGGTGAGGTGGTTGATCTCAAGAAGGAGCTTGCAGAGACCAAGTCTACACTTGGTGGTAAGATTGTGGAGTTGTAGACTAAAGTTAAGAACTTGGAGGAACTACTTGGAAAAAGGGGCAAAAAGAGAGTTTTGGTTTCTTCTGAAGAGGAGCAAGAAGAGACTCAGCATGCATCACTAGGAATCTTGGCTGATGCAGCTCTTACATCTGATGTTTCTTCTCTATTGTCACGAATCTTCAAGGAGAAAGGTGCCTATTATATTTGTCGAAAAAGAAGAAGACAATATCTAATAAGGTATCCACCGAAACTTCAAAGGAGCCAAATGTTGTTGATGCAACTATCGATGTTCTAATTGAGGAGGTTGCTTCCAACATGGTCAAGCCTCATTTGTATGAAGAACAACCAAATTCTCCACCTTCAAACAGATAATGATGAAGTTTTTATGGTCGGGAGAATTTTAAGTTGAATTCTTCTTCCGAAGTCTTTTCTACACCGTTGAGGAATTTTCTCAACATGTTTATTCGATGTTGTTTTGGGTGTTCCTTCGTTAGCCTTGATTATTTTTATTAAAAGTGATGGTCATTCACGATTAGGAACTTTGTAATGTGTTAGATATCGTGATAGAATAGTCAACGGCTCAAGTGGATCGGGCTAAGCTAATTGGGCATTAGTTGTTGCCTAGCCTTGTCTAGTTCGTAACCCAAGCCCAATCCAAGTCCATCTCAAGGCCCATGGCCAAGCCTTAGGGCATCATCTCTCTTATATATATACCCCCAAGTATGTCATTCTGAGGGTGTGCTTGAGTGTGTGTGTGTGTTTTTTCTTGAAGCAATATACAACTTATTGTTTTCATCTTTCTTTCCTTTATCTCTCTAAACATACACGCCTATTATATCATTCAAGTCACCAAGTTCTTTCCTTTCTTATTCTATACGCATATCTTGTTTCTGTTTCACGTGTTCTTCGTGTGGTAAAGAAGGTTGGTATACGTGATAAAGGGGTATAACAATTGGTATCAATCGCCTAACAATGGTTTAGGAGTGTTTGTGTTTGTTTTGAAGCTTGGTATTGTACGCGTAAAGGCTCACGTTTTTCATAGTTGTCAAGCTTAAAGCTTTAATTTTTGCACTTAAAAATTCAAGATTCTTGTGGTTTAAGGTTTATTTGGTGCTAAAGTTTCGCTTTTGCAAAGTTCGATGCTTTACGCTGCTTTGGTTAAGTTTTGAACACGCTTTGGTTCGCTGGTCATTTCACTGTAACTTTTCTAGCAACTGGGTGGAAAAGGTCAACATTTTGGGTTATTCGAGTGTTTTAAGGATATCCGCAAGCTTAAATCATTTGAATCGTTGGAAATTTCTTACAGTAGAAGTCAAAAGTCAAAACCCTAGTTTTCTACTCGTAACTTTTCTAAGCACTTTGGTGAAAAAGGTTAACATTTTTGTGTTATTTGAGTGTTTTTAAGGCTATCTCGCAAGAGAAATTGGTTGAATCATCGAAAATTTTTACGAGTAGGTCAAACCCTAGTTCCCACTCGAAGAAAGTCAACTACTCATAAGGTTCTACTCATAACTTTTGGTGAAGAATCTTCGAGCTATAATCGTTACTCGCTGCTTCCTCACGGATGTGCGTGGAACACTGACCATGGATATCCCTTACTGTGACGGTGTAAAGGATTTTGGTTCTTAACCATAGTTTACGATAAGCTAAAAGCTTACGTAGTAACTCTACGATAACTTCACAATTACGCCGTAAGGTTTACTAGTAACTTTTTTCTACGCCTAAGCTTAAGGTTACGCGAAGATACTTTCAACGCATAAGATCCCACGCCTAAGGAATCCTACGCCTAAGCTTCCCACGATAAGATCCTATTCGAACCACATCCTACTGAGAACCACATCCAACTCAGAACTACATCCTACCAGAACCACATCCCACTATAACCATATCCTACTGCACCCATATCCTACTCAGAATCTCTTTGGTCTACGCCAAGCTCTTTCTACGCCTAATGTTAAAAAAAAAAAAAAAAAAAAACTCGAGTAAAATTTAATTTTTCGAGGAGACTAAACGCTCAATTTTACGAAATTCAAATTTTGGTTTAATCAGAAAATTTTGGTCAAAATTCAAATTTTGAGCCTAAATTCAAATTTTTCGGCCAAATTTACGTCAAAATTGTCATAACTCAAATTTTTCATACGACCTTAGAATTGAATTTTATAGTGAATTTCAAATTTTGGGCTAAAAGTTTTAAGAACCGAGTTTATTTAGTACGACTTTCGAATCACCTCAACCGAGCTTAATCTTCATCAACCACAACTCCTTTATAGTTGAATCGATCCTACATCAACTTTATCGAGAACATACCTTCATCAATGGCAACTCAACAAGACATTCATGCACCGGTGCCGAAAACCGACCTCCTATGTTGGCAAAGGTGGTTATCTTCAATGGACAAGTCGAATGCCCGCCACATCAAGACTACAACTAATGGAAACTCATGATTAAATCCATTCAGATGGACCCTTCAAGCCTCGACAAGTCCATGTCCTCGAAACTCGATGCAACACCTCCCACCCCACCATCCTCTCATACTCAAACCGAATCGTAATACATCAAGAGGATCAAGCAAGTCGATGCAGATGACATGGCAATTCATATTGTCCAACCGGGTTTACCAATAGACATCTTTTGTCAGCAAGAGACGCCAGGAAACCGCTTCGATATGTGGGAACGTGTATTAGGCTATGTTTTGGAAATGTAAATTGGTAAACAAGACATGGAGAACAAGTCGCAACCGAATGGGAGAAGTTTACATCTACACCAGAGAATCCATCAATCCTACTATGGAAGGTTTTGCACTTTGATGAATGAGCTTATCGAAACAAGTTGGCACCCGTAACAACGCTCAAAACATCAAGTTCTCGAATAATCTTCCGTAAGAACGGGACGATATAACTATTGTCAACCAAACAAAAGACTTCCATCGTGTAAACTTTGATCAACTCAACGATTTTCAAACAAAACCAAGTCAAGCGAATGAAGTCGAAAGAAAGATTGGCAAAGAATCATGATCCATTGGCACTTATTGCAAAGACTCAACCTTCAAATGAATACACAACAACAAGCTTCATCATCTTCCACCAACAACAACTTGCAAAGAATACATTCCATAACCTCAACAACAATTCTATCCACAAGAACAACAAGTCATTCAACAACCGTATCCACAATACCAGAACAAGGAATCACCGATCCCGAACCGGCGGAAGCGACCTTGCAATGTATTTTCTTTATTGGATAAAGCATTTAGCAACCGATGGGTAATCAGCGTTCCGTATCGTAATCAACGGGTCGAAATGTTGGCAATCGATGGGACGTAATGTCTGGGTAGAGCAATGGCAATCGATGGGACGTAATGTCGAATAGATCAGTGGGTAACGATCCACGAGCTCAAGATCTATCAAGGTCTGCTAGTTTCTACAGCCTCGTCTCACTGATCTATGATGATTCATTTTTCGTGTGAATGAATTTTGAAAGGTTTTGAGACCACGAAAAAAGAAAACTGAGATCTTGCTTTTGTTTACTTATTAAGTCCGAGTCTTGATTTTGGTATGAGGAGATGAGATGTGTAGGTAGATGATGGGATTTGATGTAGTTGATGTTGGGATCTAGAGTCGGACATGTTGTTGTATCTTTGTTCATCTCGATTTCTTTTTGTTAACAATTCATGTACTGATGAGGTTATTTGTAAACTGAGGTCTTGATTAGTGTGGTATTTGGTTTTGTTTGTTGTCATTATCCTGTTTATGCATAAGGTATTCATCTTGTCTTCTTCTTACGCATAATAAAAATACTATACGCCAGAAACCAATCTTTACCAGAAACCAAACCTTACGCCAGAACAACATTATGCTTAAAGCATGCGTAAAGATTGAACCTTGCGTAAAAATCGCTCTTACGCGTAATCTTTGTAAGTTTACGCTAAGGTTTACAACCAAATCATTGCTTATCCAAGCTTGATAGATATGACCAATCGGTAATCCACACACTTGTCCAAGTGAGGGATTTACTTATTTGCCTTTGGATAGAAGTTTGTATTCTGCTTATGCGTAAGGGTTTTGACTTTTGTTGACTTCAGTTCCTACCATTTACCGACCAGCAGTTTATGACCACTTTTCTTTCACGGTAATGGAACAAAAAAATCATAAAAGATGATATTAAGAACGATAAAGCAAGAGACTTTTATACAAACTTGTAAAAATCTGATGAAACCCAAAAAATTAATGAAAAGGTTAAAACTTGGTAACAAAACAGATTTACAAGAGTTTTTGACAAGAAAATATCACCAATATCAACCAAAAAAATAAAACAGACCTTGCTCTTGATACCAATGTTAGGATCATTTTTATGGGAGATTTGGTGATTCGAGAGGTCTTGGAAGATGAAAGATTATCATCTTCATGTTAGTGAGATAAAGTAGAGAGGGAAGGGAAAAACTAGTGTGTGTATTATTATTGAAAGGGAAAATTACATTAAGAGTCTCACCCCTCCATGGAAGTATGGAGGGGTATTTATAGCCTAGCACATATATCTATTACAATATGACATAATAAGTCCATGTGTTTTGGCTAAGTAGGATAGATAATGTAATCCCGTAAATTTCGTTCCATTTACGAGTTAGGAGCGATTCCAACAATAACAAACTGAAAAGTTGGCCCAGGAATACACAACCACTTGACGCCTTAATATAAGCAGAAGGCCTCACAAGGCTGGTTTATTTTGGGTACCATTGACATACTACAAATATCCCCAACATAAAATGACTCAAATATTTTAGCAAGAAGCACATAAATTAAACTATCACAAACTTTCATATGATTAGTGATTATAGAAAGCCACACTATAGCTTCTAAACCATGTTGTTTAGTATATTTACTCAATAGAAATATTCTTCGACAAATTTCGATCCATTTGATATGTCTCCATTAGCTATATTTTACTACTTGACATGTTACAAATATAACCTAACTGAAATTATCCATTTATAAATTAATGGGTCAAAAGAGTCACCTCAAAGACATTTTATAACAGTCAATATTATGTTCATGGTGTTAAGTTCCGTAAGATATTAGAGAAATGTACCGTGACGCACCTCGGCATCTTTGGCAGTAGCAACCTTTGCTTGAGGTGCTTTATATGCAACAAGTTTCTTCTAGAGCGGAAGATGACTAATAGGTTTCACATGGGTTGGGAGGAATTTTCACCCTTGTCCTTAATAGCAACAACAGTAGTACAATTCTACAACTTAAGTGCCATAAAATCTGACCGGAACAAATTATAGTATAAAGATATAATACATACATAAGCTTTTGGTTTGTTATCCATTTATAAGGAGCCAACAAACTTGACAAGTTCTTCATTCTCACCAAAGTTGTGAATATGATTTCCAATTAACTTGCAGAAAAGAGGACTTAAAAAATGTAATCATTTGCAGTTTAACAAAGGATTTTAGTAATCTAAACAATTTATTAGAAAATGTATGGTGCTTGTTTAATTAATTTGCACATTCTA
The DNA here is from genome assembly GCA_022545495.1 of Chrysanthemum lavandulifolium. Taxonomy (NCBI): domain Eukaryota; kingdom Viridiplantae; phylum Streptophyta; class Magnoliopsida; order Asterales; family Asteraceae; genus Chrysanthemum; species Chrysanthemum lavandulifolium. The sequence continues at coordinate 44,190,726 of CM040245.1, read as the reverse complement.
TACAGTATACACTCTCAAAGTGGCTAATGCAAATGAGTAGCATACATATGTAACTATGTTGCAAAATGTATAAAATGACAGAGTAAGTCTTACGATCCTCCTGTGTGCTCCTATGTAGTAACTGCTTGTTATAGTACAAAATCGCTCCTGACCCGCAGTATCCCACTATAACAAGAGAAAGAGTCTTAATTAAACAACAAGCTACAAGTCAACATAAAAGTAAAACATCCAATTTCCATCCATTTGATGGTCTGTACAAGAGATCATATCAAAAAGTATATTTTAGCCTAATTACGCATACATACATTATCAAATCTCCTCTCATCATATGAAATACCACCTCATTTCCAATAATAATAGTAAACTACAAAATGATACTCGCCTACCTATGAAAGACCACAAAGATGTTGTTCTACTACTTGGGTAAAAATGTCTTACTCCGTGTAAAAGAAACATGTAATGTTGAAAATTACGCATTACATTGAGAATATATTACAAGAGACTACCTTTTAATGCGCATCAATTACAGCAAAAATCACGTTCCAAGCTCATATGGATTGGAGCTTACATGAGCCCTAATTCCTAAATTCACCCAAACACAAAATTAACCCATAAACACATCAAATTGATTATTAAATTAAAGATATAACACATTAAAATAAGTGATTTGTTGACATATGAACCTTAAATCGAGAGTGACGCTTATGAATCTCGACGGTCAAATATCCATAAATCACGTAATTTGGTTTGGATTGGTGGGTGGTGCCTAGAAAAGATCAGTAACAGAGAGTCAGAAACGGATTTGATTTGGTTGAAGACTAGAGAGATGTGAGATGAGATAAATATGATAATTTTGAGGATGTGAGATATGAGGTTGATAAGAGCACACGGTGTGGGCTTGCCGTGAGGGCTCGCCGTCCACCGTGGAGGCTCGTTGTCCTTCGTTTTGACACCGCTGTGGCTCGTTGTTCGTCGCCGTCATTTGGGTCGTCGTCTGCACGACGAAGATGAACGTGTACCTTCTTTTTTTTTTCTCTCTCTTTTTTTTTATAGATAGTGATATAGAAAAGTTTTTAATAAGGTGATATTGTGGAGGTTTTTAATAAGGTGAAATGTTTTTATAGATAGTGATATTGAAAGGTTCGTAGAGGAAAAAAATGCAAACATAAATGCATAATGATGAAACATTTAAACTGAAACTTGAACAATTAACTAAAAACATGAAATACATAATACGCTTAAACATAAAAAACTACAGAATCTCCCTAATAAAAACAACACAAAAACATGAAATACATAAAACTACTAAAAACTTAAAAAGACGAATCATCTCGAGTCCCAACCTCGAATCGGTTCTGGAGAATTAAACTCCCATTAAAGTATCGACTCTCCATTATGTCGAAATAGTTGTCTTGGAGGTCTTGAGCTTCCCATGCTTCTTGCACGCGTGACAGCCTCTTCACGTGTCTGCTTCTTCCATAATCTCCCTAACGTTTTCTTCATCTTGTTCCATTGTTCTGAGGAGGCCTCACTTAACCCATTGGGAGGTTTGAAAATCCACCCGGACTGCTCACAGTGGAGTTGGAACAATTGGGAGGTATGGGATGTTTAAACCCACCAGGAAAGACATTTTCCTATGGTGTTGAGTAAACTTCAAACTACGTAGAGTTGGAAAGTCGGTTTCCGCAAGTGATTTGGAGTTGGAAAGTGGTTTCCCAAGCAACTTTTCCGGGCTGAGAAATCTTTGAGAAAAATCTTTCATAGACATTTTTGTGTGTGAATTGTGTTAGTTGTGTGTGTGTCTGTGATTGGTAGGATACTATATATAGGCTCATATAATCCAGCTGAAAACTAAACCGTTTGAATTTAAAATTTGAATTTGAATTTTAAGTACCCACTCAACAAGATTACTGGTTTTGAATTTGAATTTAAAATTTGAATTTGAATTTTAAAGTACCACGCTCAACAGTATACGGTTTTTGAATTTTAATTTAAAATTTGAATTTAAAATTTGAATTTGAATTTTGAATCTGAATTTTAGAATTTGAATTTGAATTTGAAAACCACCCTTATAAATAACAATTTATAACCACCATTTTTTCACATCTACATCAATTCAAAAAAAAAACACACACACACGAATGTCTCAAACTCGAAGTGGAACAAGTGCGAAGAAATTTTAACTACATAGTTTGGATATAAATTTCGCAAGTTATAGATATGGAAAATAACTTGTTCGAAAATATTTTTGGAGCGACGTTATGTATATGTTCAATAATCGGACAATAGATGACCATCGACAAAAAATTCAATCACGGGTAAATGGACGAGGATTAACGTCGATTGTAAAAGTTCAACGCAATTTACAAACAGTTCTGTCAGTCTTTCAAAATGACCACACTCATCTCGAAAAACTTCAAAGAACAATTTGGTGAAAAGAGTTCAAATACGTTCGCGTTTTGAGATTTTGAAAATTGCCAAGTGGGATGTCGAAGATTAAATCCAGTAGTATGTGTTGTATTTTTTTACCGTGTTGTTTTTTTTCTTCGTATCGTGTTGTTTTTTATTATTGTGTTATGTATTGTATTTTTAATTTGAATGAAATTAATTTATTTAGTTTATTTGAAAATGAAATTGAATAAAAAAAATAAAGTGGTATTAGTGGGCCCCAAATGAAGAGGTTGAGTTTGTTATGAATGAGGAGGGGGTTTGTTGTGGTTAGTTGTAGAAAAATGGGATGTTGATGTGGCGCTGAGGTGGCACGACGACGGGCCTTAAGGTCGTTTTGACATCTAGTGCTCTAATAGGTAAATGGAGGGACAATTTAATTTTCGGGGAAAAGTCTTGGGCGGGGCAACTGAAATATCCATGGGAAATTTCAATTTGAGGGATTACAAAATATAATTCGTGATTGTATCTTTTATAATTTGAATAATACTTATGGTAAACTTATATTGATTTATCGCTAATAAATTTAACAAATTAAATTATTTTGACATTTGTTACTACTAAGGTAGAAACGAGTCGAGTCGCTCGAGAAAAGCTCAAGATCGGATCGGTGAAAAGCTCAAACAAGTCGAGCCTAAGTTTTGGCTCGTTTAATAATAGAGCTCGAGCCTGAGCTTTATATATAAAGCTCGATTAGGCTCGCGAGCCTAAACGAGCCATAAAAATATATTCGTATATATATTTTACATACATATAACCATGTATAAACGAGCTTAAAAAATAAATGAGTTCGAGCCTAGTGCGATTAAAGAGCTTTCTATCTTTATTTCATTCAACATGTTATGTACGTTAGTCAAGCCCGAGCCGAGCTTGAGCTCGACAGCTTCTGCTGCCTCGTCTCAATTTCGTTCCACCCAAGTACTAGTATAAAACTAGCTAATCTTGAATATGATTTTACTAAGTACTATAAAACAAGTTGTAGGGAATTATGGCGTCGATTATTCTCGCATAATATGATGTTGGATAATCAAATGAATGGAATTTGACATGCAACTGAGAAGAGAGCAAAAAGAAACTTGTGTGACCAGTTTTTATATAGTGAACCAGTGTCTATAAGATTTTCGTTATGAAGACCGGTTAATACTTACCTAGCCCGCTAGTTTTTTCCTATAAGAACTGGTTTTTATAGAACCAGTCTCTATTTAGAGGTGTTTATAAGCTTTTTTGTAGTAGTTATAACATAGGACCGGCCACCCTTGAACTCTTGACATAATGTCCATCATTTATTGAATTAGGTTTTCAAGTTGGTTTTAGAGGGATTTTGATTAAGTTCAGGTTTACGAGCGAATATGATTTTGTCATATATATCACAAGCCTATATTATTATTTTTTTGGCATCTTTTAACTTAGGTCGAATAGCGCAAAAGTGTCTTACTTCATCTTTCGATTATAATTTAAGGTCCCAACTTTTTTTTTTTACGATATAATGTCACCGAACTTTTTTTTACTTCGATGTTAGCGATTTATATGTTCTGGGCTACCACCACCATACTTCATCTTCTCTGACCAAATTCCGGCCAACTTCCGACCAGTTTTTTTTAATCACATGTTTTCACTTTTGGTGTTCATAACTTTTTGTTCGCTATAACTTGGATGCAGTTTGGGCCATACATCACTAACACTAGATATTAGGACTATTTCATTTTTCATGTTTTTTTTTTATGATTTCATTGCCCTTTAGTAAAAGTAGTACTCCATATCTTGTAGTAGATCTCCTATGAGGCTAGCATTATATGGATCTTCATTATCATAGAATGGAAGTCTTTTACTCTTTTTCCGGTATTTCCTTAAGGTAACAGGGGTATGGCTCGATTAAGGTAGTGCCTGTGGTATGAGTTGGTAGCTGACAGCAGAACACAACTAAGGATCAGGTTCTACTATTTAAGGGCGTAGATTTGTTAATCCAAGATGGTTTGTTAGATGTTTTGGGCGAATTTTTATTATCATCATTTTTATTATTATTCTAAAATCATTTCTGCTTAGATTTCTTGACAGTGTTTATGTTTATGAACACAAAGTGAAAAATGTGATTGAAAATAAAGCTAGCCGGAAGTTAGCCGGAATTTAGTCGGAGAAGATAAAGTATGATAGTGGTGACTTGTAACCTATAAATTGTCTAACATTGCAACTAAAAGAAAGTTTGGTACATTAAATTGAAAGAAAAAAAGTTGAGTACCTTAGATTGAAATTGAGCGTAAGTTGAGTCTGACTTTTGTGCGATTCTTGCTTTAACTTATTGTGATTTAAAAGATGAACGAATAAAAATAATAAATCGAGAAATAAGCTAAAAATATACATGTTTATACAGTATAAGCATAAATACTTTGAGAAAATCAAGACTAAAAGAAACATGTATCGATGAAACTAGAAAAATTTACTACAATGAGAAAATTACTGTAGTAACAAATCAAGAAATACCCATTAATAAAACAGAAAAACAATCAGCCAATGTCCAAACCATTTATAGACTTACAAAGACAAAAGAATACCCAATGAAATTACAACCAAGTTTATAGACATTTACATACCTTTTAAAATCGTTTATATATGGCAAAAAATTGTCATCAATTTATTTTGACGGTGGGTATCATTTTCTAGCTCTCTACGCTTCAACTCAATCGAGAAAACATTGACTGCTTTCGAACAAGTTTCCGTTCGTTAGTACACTATTACTATATATACTATAGAAGCGAGCAACATGAACTTGCAAGCGTTAATTCTTTATCTTTTAGCGATTTAGCGAAAAATAGTCACTAAGGTTTAAAGTATAGGTAGTAAAGTAAGTCACAGTAGCGTTAATTGCTATCTATAGCAATTTAGCACAAATAGTCACTAAGGTTTAAGTGTCGTTCTAGTAAAGTCTTCTGTAGCCTACGAAAATAGTCACTAAGGTTTGAATTGTATTTACAAAGTAGTCCTTCAGGGACTAACCAAATAAAGTTTGTAGCATTAGCTTCTTATCTATAGCGATTTGGCAAAATAGTCCTAAGGTTTAAGTGTCCTTGCAAAGTAAGTCGCTGTAGCCAGCGAAAAATAGTCCTGGGTTTGAATTGTCTTTGCAACGTAGGTCCTTCAAAGAGCAACCAAATAAATAAACAAACAAATTTTCCGGTCATTCATCGGTTTAATTCGCGTCTGCAAAAGAACTGCGTCAGCGGGTTTTACTCGTTTATTCTAATATAAAATAACATAAACAGTCCATGTTCTAGTCCAATCAACATCATATCGTTAAAGCAGAGACCAATCAACGATAGTCACACTTGTCAACCAAGTAAACATGGTCAAACTCCTTGAATTATATTTATGTTTATCATTCCAACCTTCTAGTAAAATATTTTAAGGCCTCATCCATGGCGTCCAAACAGCGTTATGTTAACTTAGGATCAATGCAGGCGTAATAGGGATTAATAACGGCGTCGTCAGGAAGCCGTCCGCATTCCTACACGATTATTATCGGTGGAGTAGCGCATCGGATGGCCGGCCGGCCGGATTGAACTGCGCGCCTAATGGTTTGCGAGGCTCTCTATTCATTGCTTAAGTATTAGAGCTTATGGTCCATAAATGAGGACTTCCGGTGGGTCATGCATCTTCTCTTCTACCGACATGGGTACCGACAATTATTAAAACCTACCACTGGGCACAAACATTATATACATCCATTATATATACATCCATTATATGTCACAAATATTCACAAAGCAACCGACACAATTCTTCTACAAATTTCATCAATACCAAAAATCTGTAGAATACTAATGGAAAATTATATGAATGACGAAGATGACACCCTTTCTCTATCTGATCTTCATATCGAAGACGATACCACCAATTCACAAGAAGTTAGTAAAGCAAATATGACCTTTTCGTCCTCCTTCTCATCATCTTCGTCTTCGTATGAGCAAGATTTCTTAGGGTTTTATAGTGAAGAATGGAGTCGCGATCAATCTTGTAATACTTCACCCGAAAACATAATTTTCTGTGGAAAGCAATTTTCTTCAAAATCGTCCGGTACTAGAGATAAAACAAGCCAACTATTTCGGTCAACTTATGATTCTTTTAGATTCATGAGTATGAAAAATAGATCAAGGCCAAGCACTCCTAGGTCTAAGTCATTGCCAACTAGATTGACGCCATCATGTTCATGCAAGTCAAATTGGCACGTGTTTATGTTCGGTTTTGGGTCAGGAAAGTTCCCGACTACTATGGACATGAGTGACATCAGGGGCAGGCAACTCCGACGATCGATTGATGATGGCGAGGAGGAGAGTGGTGTTCGGAGAAGTGGGAATAAGGGGTGGTGGCGGCTAGTTGATGTTCTTGGATGTGGTACTGGATATGAAAGATCGAGACACCATAGTAGTTACTGACTAATTAAGGCTTAAGTGCACTGAACTAGATTACCTTATTTCAAGGTTTTTGTGTAATTAAACATGCAATTTGAGGTTGTTAAGTTTCAATGAATCATGCTTGAATCTAGCTAGCTTGTTGATAATCATATTTAACGACATTGAATAATGTCATCACTATAATCCTTCTGAAACCGTAAAATTCAAATAGAAAAACTAGCAATAAGTTGAAGATATACATACACGGAAGGATGACTAAGAAACATTCTTACAAGGCACCTAAACAAACACAACAAGATGAAATAGCCAAAAACCTAAGTTAACTTAATTAAGTTTGCATTATAAAATGAAAATTATGAACCTTGTTTTAGCATGATATAATAATACCAATAGAACGATAATAATGCATAAGGGTTTCAAATTTTATATTTTATCCGCATTGAATATTAGTCACAAATTGACATTTTACTAACCCTTTGGTAATCCTTCAGAACATACTATGGTTTTACAAATTTTAATGAGTACATTATAATAGTTTGTAAGACATCGATTGAAGAATTACCGGCTGTAACTTAATTTTTGTATATTTTTGTGTTTGCATTTTATTTTAGGGAATTTATAACTTGTGTCATAGTGTTAGAGGTTAAGAGGCTTTAAATAAACTCAAATTATCATATTCTCATTTTTGTTGATATTAATAATGTTTTAAATTTATGATGTCTAAAAATTACTCATGTTTTATATGAAAATTAAGTTATTTAAAGAAATATCTGTCTTCATTAAAAACTTCTAAGCTTTTGCCACCATGTCAAAAGTTAGAAAAACAATTTTATTTTAATTTATAATAGCCCTTAAAAGCGATGTTTTAAAACTTTTTTATCGACCGGTTAAATCGCTTGTTCACCGGGTCATACGATTCAACCGCCGGTCGAACAGTTCTCTATCATATATATATTTTTCCTATATTTAATAAGTAGTATTCATAATCTAATAATTTATTCTTTTATTAAATACATTCAATTAAACCCAATGAAAAGATTGAGGCTATCTGCAATAAGTTTTGTTTTTAAGTCTACGTTTATAAAAATATATAGTAAAACTTTCAAGTGATTCTAAATTATAAAATGGTTTAGAGTAAAACTATATAAATTGGTGATTCTAAGATCATATATAACTATAATTTACTATTTTCTAAAATTTTAACAAACATTAGTTATCATTTTAACTTTTCAATTAAACTTAGAAAAGTTAATGGGAAAAAAAAATCATTTTGTTAATTTTTTTGATAAAAAGTCATGACCCGGCCGGGTTTATCAACCCGGGTCAACCCGGGTCAACGAAAAACCGGCGGTTCAATCCGGTTCTCAACCATGCAAAAACCCGGTCTTATCCGGCCCGGTCTCCGAGCCGGTTCCCGGTTCAACCGGTTAAACCGGCCGGGTCAACCCGGGTTTTAAAAGATTGCTTAAAGTTAAAGCTAGCTAATGACTATTTTCTTGGCAGCTTTCACAGAAACATTTATCTTGACGCATACTGATACGTCATGAAAACCTACCCTAAATTATTAGTCAACCCATTACGTACCATGCGGGCTTAATTTGACCAACCTACCCTAAATTATTAGTAAACCCATTACGTACCATGAGGGCTTAATTTGACCAACCAGCTAATAATAATTAAAAAAAAAAACAAAATGATCATTTATTAAGCAAGATGTGTATATATACGTGTTACATGTATTTACAACGCATCAAATATCTCATAGCAAAATCACCTGTGTGGCTGTGTCAGAGATATGATCCTAAACCGATCCGTTGTTGGCTTAATTTGACCAACTACACGTACATGTACAGTAAAGTACACACCATTATCTAAACGCAAATTATATATTGCGCTAAGGTATACTTAATTGCATTTGATTTGGATTTCATCTATAATAATATAATGTTGATAAAAGAATATACGTAGTATAAATTTTCTAAAATCCAAGAAATGGACGGTGCAGTTTTATTCTTTAGTTATATCAACTTGGTAAAATTTCAAATGCGTACAAAAACACACGTGACATAATTAAGAAATTAAGAATTGCAGTAAAGTTAAAAACTCTTACAGAAATAATACTAAAACGTAGATAGAAGAATACTGATGTTTATTTATAATTCAAATTTTATGAATTATCAAATAAATGTTGAAAAACCGAGTAACATTTGGTAGTACGTCACGTCATATCTTATATGTAATAAGACTAGCTCAAATTGATGACTCCCAATCTCCCATATTGCTGTTCATGACCACACTTTCAGAATCGTAAGAACAAAAGAGAAACGCCTTTTCTATTTAGAACCTGTGATATGTAACTTATGAATAATTACTTTAACATAACAACCATTGCAAAGTTGCAAAGAGAAATGGATGAGAGGACTAAACTCATGCCTAAATGTATGTCTAAATTGGGTGTTAGTATTTCTATGGTTGTAACCAATGAATCAACTTTAGCATAAATTAGTGAGCTAACTCCCCCTAGATTTAGGCATAAATATTTGTTTCACAACAATTCAAAGAAATTGGAATGTATAACTTTTAATGGTCTCGTTGAGACAATAGCGACCTGATTAATGTTCAATTATGTATTAGCTGGAGTTTTAGTTAATGATTGAACAAATTAAGGCCAGTGTATGAGATGTAGCTAGTCACAATGTCCCAAGAAGTGGAAGGTGATAATTTGAGTTCTAACTTTAATGAAGATTGAGACCATCACGATTCTTACATCTTTAAGTTAAAGCAAGTACATATATAAGGACTTATTGTAAACTAAATACCTGGCCGCCAGTCAAAACAACAGAAAGCGACCCTCATAGGAGCACGGTCAGAGTGTAGTTTATTCTCGAAAGGTTGCTCTAACGTTGCTTATTATATACGAGTAGTAGCATAAGTACAAAAAGAACATCAAACTCGCAAAAAAGGTATTTAGTAAATTAATGGTATCAAAGTCATCTTCTTTCATTATAAGGGGGCATGGTTGGTTATTTGAGCAATGGTTTGGAACTAGTTATTTTTTCTAGTCAAAATTTTTACTGGCTAAAACTCAAGACTGACAGAATTTCTATGTTGGTTAGCTCGTCGTTACAAACCGTAGAAATTATACCAAAATGGCCTTTTACTTTATTTAGCATATATTCATCGTGGATTTAATAACTTATTTTACAATCATTCAATACGATTATCTTTCGGAAAAAGTACCATGCCTTTAATTAAGAAGTTCTGAATTTGACAATAGAATCAACAAGAGCATAACTATAAACCAAAGTGTGAACATTAACCGCGTTTGATGCATCATAGTTGGCGTTTATAGAGTTAATTATATCTAATTACTGACCTTATATTAAAAAAAATCGCCACAAAATCACATGCATATATTTAATCAATATTCCCTAACTAATTAGGTTTTAAATAACACACCAAATGAAATCATATAGATCATGCATGATGCACTGGCCTCCATATTTCAACGGTATATATATGTCATGTGTTTATGCTTGAAAATATATATACTTGCTCAACATATAAACATGGATATGTATGAAACTAGTGAAGAAGAAGCCTTTGATACTATCTCTCTTTCTGACCTTCAAATTTATACTGATCGATCTAGTTCATCCGAAGGAGAACAAGATCACGAGTTCATTTTAAATCGTTTAGATTTAAAATCGTTGATTCTGCCCCACGTAAAGAAAGTGTTTTCTTTGGTAAACCAATCCTTGCACCTGAAAACGACCTGAAAAAATTTAGTAAATCCCAAAAATCTTCAAGACATAAAACATTTCCGGTGCAAGAGAATGATATTGGAAGTGTTGATCCTTTATATCGAAAGTTGGCTAATCTGGCACCGGTTTTGAGGCCACGGAAAAGGTCATGGAAGAAAACTTTATTGTTTGGATTAGGCGGGTCTTCTACAAGGATGGAAATGTCGGATTTAAGGAGTAGGCAGACTCGTCTTAGTCCACCAAGATGTGGTCTGGTGAATGGAATAGATGAAGATGAGACGATCGTGCGCCGAAAAAGTGGCAACTGGTCGAGAAGAATGTTTGGATCGTGCATTAATCCGAGTATTCATCTATTTTAAATTTTATAAAAAGATCGAGATTCTTAATTTAATTGATTAGTGTGATATGGTCTTGTTTTGGTCTTGTTCAGTTTTACTTTTCTGTCGACACTTATAAATCTGCTTGCTTGTTCGTCTTCACATTATCGAGTTATCTGCTCTAGATTTTCAGGTTTGTTGTAGGTTTTTACAATAGGTCCGGGCGGTTTCAAACGTATTGCATGTATGATATGGTGTGTATACATGCTTTAGAGAACGATGTTGCTTTCGGTTTAATTGCACATTGCCAGATTCCAATATTTATATGATGTTATGTCGATTGCTATTATAGCTTGCATATGACATGTGTTTTTTCTTACCATCAAAATGTTAAAAACGGCTTGATAGTTTATGAATTTAAGAATAATAATGATGCCGATTCCTTGTAATTTCCCTTTCTATCGAAAGTTACTAAGAATAATACTGATGCTGATTCCTTGTAATTTAAAAACGGCTTATACCTGGTGGTTGAACCGGTGACCCAGTGAATCGGTAACTCGACCGAATCCCCCGGGTTTTTAAAAGATTGATTCTAACCTTCTAGTTAAGCTTTTTAAGAATCATCATCCAACTAACTTAGGCCCTCTTCAAATTCCACCAGTGTCCACACAAAGTCGGTTATAAACAAAAAAGAAATCAGATTATCTTCAAAGTCAAAGAATAAAGGTAAACTGAAGAATATAATGGAAATAAAAAGAAAACGCAAGACCAAACCACTTTTTAAGAGCATGGGGTGTGGGATATTTCTTTTCTCGCCGTTTCATACGTGGCTCTTCGCCACTTTGTTTCGCCCTTCACCACGACACCACTGGGTCTCGCCACAAGGCCTCTCGCCGTTACAACGAAACGAATAAGACAAAACGATTTCAAATTTAAACCGTTTGAATATTACCGTTTTAAATGCAACGGTCCATTTTTTTTCTTTTTTTTTTCTTTTTCAAACCAAATATTACCCCCATTACTCTATAAATAATACCAATTTTTTATAAAAACATTCAAACTTCTCATTCACAACCAAAAATATATTATCTTCATCATCTTAATCCACAACCAAAAATGTCCCAAGATCCCAACAAGATGTCGTTTACGAATCTCCTTAACTCGTATTCGTCAAACCCGTCCACCCCATCGTCTCAAAGCTCACACAATTCTTCGCAAGTCGGATTTCAAGCTTTTCATTATCCAAGACAATCACCACCGCAATTCTATCCATCACAACCATCACAACCGCAATTTTATCCGTCACAACCACCACCAACGCAATTCTATCCATCACAACAACCACCAACGCAATTCTATCCGTCACAACAACATTACTTTGAATCACAATTCAAAGTACCTCAACCACCACCAACCGAAACACGTGAAGAACGTCGTGAAGGAAAGAAACCGGCCAAAGCGACAAAGACAAAGAAAAAAAAGAAGGCCGTTGTGAACATAGACGCGGACGAGGAGGATGAGGACGAAGAAGATGGTCGAACCACCATTCGTTGGTCAAGCCAGGAGGAAAAAATATTAGCCGAGTGTTGGGTCGAGGTATCCCAAAACGCCGCTATCGGTAATGACCGACAAAGCGATGCGTTTGGACTCGGATTGGGAGGACTTCAAGGCTCGTAGTCGAGCCGTGTCGTACAAAAAGTATGTGCACGGAAAATGGACTCGGATAAGCGGTGATTGCCAAAAGTTTAATGGTTTTACAAGCATTTGCGGTAGATCCGGAAAATGATGTTGATCACATTGAGAATGCAAGACTTGCTTTCAAAAATGGGACGGGAAGCAGTTTAGTATGGTTTCGGCATGGAAGGTTTTGAAAGAATATCCCAAATGGGACGCCACGGGATGGGATCAATGAAGATACTATCGCCGAATTATTCGGCCACGATCCTAGAGCTCGTCTCACGCAAGCCTTGTCCAAAAAATCTAGATCGATTGGAGTCGTCAGCGAGCAGGGAGTCAATCGGATGCTATTATGAAGCTTTAGCTCAATAGTATAAACGTAAAGTTGATGGAGCACGAGAAGTGTCTGGGCGAGGGATTGCGAGAGAAAGTCGGACAAGAGTGCAGAGGGGTGGAGTTTCTCATGCTGCGATATTGAAAATTTCTTGGGCCAAAAGATCGATCCTCGAGAAGAAACAAGGCGAATTGGTAGCTAAATACTACAAATGAAGTTGTATTATTTAAGTTTATTATGGTTTTATTCTCCATATGTATTTTTTTTTTTTTTTTTTTTTTTTTTTTTTTTAGTATTGTAGTTGTATTTTTATTTTAATTGAATGAAATGAATTTAATTGTGTTTGGAAAATATGGAAAACAAATAAAATGAGGGTGGGTGGGGCACAAATGAAGAGAAGTGGGTAAGTTGTGATTGGGGGGTATTTTTAAGTGAGTATGTTGGAGTGATGTGGAGGTGATGTGGCACTCGTGGGGCCCAAATGAAGAGAAGTGGGTAACTCATGATACCCCATGCTCTAAGATCTTTAATAGACTTAACAGCTGGAACACCAGTACTCACAAAAGAAAGCCTCAACAAGAAGCAAAGAGCACTCAATCAACATCTTTAAGCACATCTACATCTGACTATTGGTCATCAGACTCATTGATTTTGTGTAATCAATTAAATAACGGGGCTTGTGAGTTCTGTTAAACCGCCCAATTCCATCAAGATACTTCAAGATCAACCCTTTGGACAAAGAAGTCGACACAATTGAGAGCGGCAAGCGTATTGGCCTTAATTTGTCGGGAAGAGAAGATGATATCGAAGAATAATAAAGATTCGGTGATAAATTCTCTCTTAAATGAATATTCTTTCTCTAAATATCGAGAGGAGTAGGTTGCGACATTAAGCATAGCCCAGGTTAAGGATCTCGAAAGAAAATCAAATTCATTTTATAGGGTTACAAGAAACTATGGTTTCCGGCCGAACCCATTTATCTTTCGGTCCTTTGGGGTCACGGAAATTTTCAATATGCATATTGCAATGCTCAAGGTAGGTCTGTGGTATATTTTATGTATGGGATTATGATGTTTTCAATATGGTTATTGGGAAGGAATTGAGCAATTGTGTATTATAGTCAATGTTTATGCTCCTCGGGACACAGGAAGCAAAAGAATCCTATGGAATGACCTTAAGCATCTCTGTAGATCGAGAGATGGTGCATGGGTTTCTTAGGGGATTTCAACTCGGTTAGAAGCCAGACGAAAGAAAAGGCTCACAATATTGTTCTAATGGTGCTTGATAAGGTTTTAAATGTACCTTTTTGAGGGTCGTTTAAGCCCTTATTTGATCACTTTTGTATCCATTATTACTTAATATTGTTCCTTTTCACTTTTAGGTATCTTGAAGGCAAAATCTTTGGAATGACACTTATTCGGACGAAAAGGCGAATATACGAAGAAAATGGCCAAAGTCAAGAATCGAGACACTCGTGTCTTTGGGCCCGAAGGGATAGCGTCGGGTGTTATCTGCGACGCACGTCGCATCACTTTTGTGACGACTCGAGTAGCAATTGCTTATTTACAAGTGGCGGTTTCGGGGCTTTAAAAGAGTAGGTCGTTGCAACTCGACGGCCTAGATTCGATCGAGACGGGCGTCGAGATCGAAAGATGCAGCGTCGCAAGCATAAGGTGACGCCGTCGCAAGACTAACGTGGCAAGATGAAACCACAATAACGGCGACCGACGGGCGTCACAAATCAAAGGGTGGCCCGTCGCATATGTAATCTTATTTATAGAATCCGAATTTTTAGTTTTCATGTGTAGTCTTTGGAGTAAAAACCTAAACCGAACCAAGGTCGTCTTGTACGGTATTTTAGGGTTCTAAACCTATCTTACATCAAGATAAGTGTTTTACTTCATTAATTTAATTATGTCTTCAATTACTTGTGTGTATGCTTGCATGTTCTCCATGTCCGGCTAATTTACTTGTGTGTTTGCTTAGGAATATGAAACTTAATTATTGAATATTGATCGGTTGTCTCTTATCTTAATTGTTAATGATCTAGTAATGCGATAGGTCATCCGTTGTGTAGTTCTTGCTGATTAATCTTTGAACATTAGTTTATAACACCTCGGTTGTTGTAGGCTAAACCATCCGAAGAGTACCTTAGAGTTAAAGTTTATAAATCCTAGAGACTTTGTAGGCACAACCTTTGGTAGTTTCAACGAGTTAGGGATAAACGCATACCCTAAGACCTTAGACACACAACGCGATTAAGAATAAAGGCGTGACAATTCAACCATCAATAGGAGATAATTAAGTAATAAAACCTAAGTAAACACATCTTTAAACCATCATCTGAGCACACATAATTAGACATAGACTACCCTCACCTTAGTTAATTAGATAATTAGACAAGTAGAGTAATCGGTAGAAATACCAACCCCACCAAATCAAACCCCGAGATTAGTACCTTTCCATTTCCTAAAAATATAAAAGATAAAAATAATCTTCCTCAACCCCAACCTTAGCGTAGTAACTTCTAACTAGCATTCCTATTCCCAGAGAGCGATATCAATTCCGTGGCTTACCCTAATACTACACTACAACGATTAGGTTCCTTGCCTGGGTGTTGAAAAACTTGATCGAAGAAAAGGAAGTTCATTTGACCCCGAACGCTGCGTGGCGTATCAAGTTTTGGCGCCCGCTGGAATAGAATAGCTAGTTAGAGTCCCTACGTTAGGTTTCCTTGCTTGATTCCTATCAAGTAAATTTTTCTCATTTTTTAGCTTCCTCGTAGTCTATCCCCTTCTTCGTGAACTTTGGTCGTAACCCCATCACTTTTCATCATGGAGTTGATAACCAACCACCATTCATCAACCTACCACCAAATGACCCGCCAAGAGGCCGTACTCTTGGTGAATACTCGAGACCAAGCCACCCAGGCTATAGGAACACCATTGAGCTTCCCGACCAAGCCTAAACTACGGCCTGCGATCCGACACCATCCGGTTGGTGCAAAGCGAATGTGCATTCCATGGACTTCGTTCAGAAGATCTAATCGACATCTTAAGGATTTCCTTAAATTGTCGATTCCATCGACCTCGATGCTACTACTCGGGAGACCACGTCTGCGTCTCTTCCAATTCTCTCTACGGGGACCAAGGTAGTAATTGGCTTGAGCGACTTCCATGGCTCCATCTCGAGTTGGGATGATCTCACCTCTCGCTTCCTTGCTCAATTTTTCCCACCGAGAACCACTAAGCTTAGGAATGATATCTTGATGTTCCAACAACGTCAAGGTGAATCTCTGAAGCATTGACTCGATTCAAGGACTTACTTCATAAAGTCCTCGGCCACGGCATTGATCTTTGGCTCCAAGTCGAACTCTTCTATGATCATGTCAACTTCCCACCAAGCGATCCATTGACCAAGCGGTAGGTGGAAAACTTAGTGATCTCACCGCGGAAGAATCATGGGGTATAATGGGGACCTTGCTCTCTATGACAAGCGAAGTTGGAATGACCCCTGAGCCCCCAAAACCATTAAGGCAATCTCCTTCCTCCCATTGACTCATGACCTTGAGGCATCAGTAGGATGCTCAAACTTGAAGATCAAGTTAAATTCCTAATGAGTTCCTACGAAAATCCAAAGTCTTCACGCCATGCGAACAAAGTTTCTTCCTCGTGTGAGCCGTGTAGTGACCCTCATAACACGCAGCACTTGCAGATTCCCGAACAAGCTTCCATTGACTACGCGTCCTCGCGTGTTAATGCAACGGGAGGAAGATTCCCTCGACTTTTCGGACCTAGGACTTTTAATGACGTCAGAAGCATGGAAGAAAAGCGACTTTCTTGGGGACAAAACAAAGAATTCACTTCAATGATTTCTCATGGCCCCCATCTCACGGCCCTAACCAAGAAAACATTGAAGGGATGTTACAACACCTAGTCGCATCCTAAGAAGCTCAAATAGCTAAGCTCTCGGACCGTTTTAACCAACAACAAGCCGAGATGGATAGGAAGATAGATAACCTCTTGAAAGCCATGACCAATAGTGATAGGAAGGTTAATGCTATCTCAAATCCCGAGCCTTCCGGTGTAGAGATTGAGGACCCAAGTATGTTAGCTAAGCACGTTCAATTTGTCAATACTATAGCTTTAGTGGAACCTAATAGAACAAATGACGAAGCGAACCATGAGACGATACTTGAGGTTAGTGAAACACCGATGAATGAAACAACCGAGGAAGTAGATGAAGTAGACAATGACTATTTCAATAAATTTCCCACGGAAGAAGAACTATCTCGCCACCCTCACTTAGTGTGTGACCTCCGTCACATGTATGTTAGGAAAAGCCCTAGGATCAAGTTTAGGAACCCTTGGAATCTTAACATACCATGTTGCATAGGACACCTTTTTCAGTGGCAAAGGCCTACATTGACCGCATGAGTCCCCAATAAACATAATGACTAGCACTACTATAATTGGGTAATGAAGAAGCCTATCCCAACTAGGCAAGACCCCGATAATCCTAGGGTTAGGTGCAATTTTCTTGGTAGAATTAAGGGATTGCCCGTTTATGTAGGTAGTTTTACATTTCCTACGGACTTCATAATTGGGGATGATATTAGTACGGCCATAGATCCTAGCTTGTCCTACGTTATTCTAGGAAAACCTTTCATAGAAAACACCGGGATGACTTACGATCCCTCATTAGGAATAATGCGATTCAAGGATGAGACCGATGATGTAGCTTACCAAATGCCATTTAAGATTGAGAAGTTTTCATCACTCTCCAATGATTAAAAGGAACTTAAACTATCGGTCTATTATAGGAATGAGGAGGATAAGGAGAAAGGAGTAGATTATGTTATGGCCAAGATTTTGGATTCTATAAGGATTGCTTGAACTTAGGACCGGAATATAGAACCGATTGGGAGAGAGACGACCTCTTAGAAAGGTGCATCGTAGGGCACTTTACAACATGAAATCCCTAATAGAGTCCGTCATGAGGGAAGAAGGTGGCCAGTAATAAAGTCACGTGAGGGGCACGACTACGAGTCTAGCCACAAGACTCATAAATAAAGAAAAGCGCTTAGGTGGGATGCAACCCATGCTTAATTGTTTGCTTATTTGTGTCAAATATCTTTTATTGATTGTTTATTCTCATGTTTAAATTTGTAAAAATGCTTTATTTTGTCTTTAACCTCGTCTTAATTACATATAAAGGTATTTTACATAAAGGATAAGTGTGGGAGGATTACACACGTTTTCAAAAGCGTAAACATGAAATTTCACTTAATTAAAAGATATATATGTGTGTTGTTCGAGTCAAATGCTTGTATCGAGTCATAATGGATGTTTTGGAAATTTTCCAAATTCTAAAGATGTAAATTTTCCGAATTTTTTCCGTAAAATGAGACCGGTTTTTGTCGATAATAACGGTCAGATCATAACTGACGGCATCGAGGAAGGAGCAAAACAATGATTACTTTTCTCGTTTTACGAGCTACTCGTAATTTTTGGAATTTTCGGTCTTAATTTTCCGAAGTGCAGCAAACATCCATTCCACAAGCATTATATCCTAGTTTAGTAGAGTCCTATATATTATTATTACACCGATTTTACATGAAGGTTTCATTTGTTTTCTTGAAGTGTGCGGGTTTAATTTATCGAAGGAGATACATAAGATAAGAAGAAGCTTTTCATGAAGCGTTATTCTTGAAGAAAGATGTAACCACCACTTTACGGATCCTCACCGAGCTAATCGGGGAGTACTAGTTTCTTTCATCTTTTATTACCTTCCATTATCATAACTTTGATACTTTCGGGGAACATTGGGGACAATATTCAGTTTAAGTGTAGGGAGGGAAAATAAAACGGGAACTTTGAAACTATATTTATCCTTGACTATTTGCTTTGTCCAATTGCGTTTGTGTAATAAATCATGAGAAAATGTCGGTTAGGGTAATTTTGGCACCAAATTTAAAATTTTTCATGAAATATAGGAGTGGGCCATTAGTCTTAATAAAGCGTCTCATGGATAGGAAGTTATATGACTAGCAAAAAAACCCTTTACCACTTTAGTTCCACCCAAAATGTGAGGATCGCCCTTAGATTAGTAGGAATTAAGCGGTCATCTTTAATGCTTAGTGTGAACCGGTAGTATATTAGATTCTAGAACTTGTTTTGTGATGCATCCGAGATTGCTAGTAAGACTACACTTGTGTAGTTAGGAATAACTAAATGATAAGAGGCATTAGGATAACCCTTGTTTAATACCCGTAATATAATTACTTCTTCCACATTGGTAGAGTAATTCCCCCACACCCTTGCGTTGTACTCATCTTTAGTACACAATACCCCTAGTTAACCCCTCAGAGCCTATCCTTTTCGCAGTTCTCGTGATGTTTCGGTTTTCCAGAATATCAATGAAGAGCATTGTTTACACCCTACCCCCAAATGTACACCCAAATCACCTTAGCCTACCTTGTATGCACTCACTTTTAGTGAATTATTGTTATCACCCTAAAACCCTTAGTTCAATTATCTAGTTGCTTGCATAAGTTGCTAAGTTGAGTCATATCCTTTACAGTTTTGGGACGATTGGGAGTCATGGGAAAAGTTAAAGTTTATGAAATGACGGGAAGGGGACGTTAAATTCAAATTCCCTTTATTTGCGTAATAATGTACTCCAAGTGTTTTGATCTTTTCAATTCGGCTTAAATTAGCGTTAGAATAATAAAAACTCAAGTGTAGGGATGTGCCTATAAATCCCTATCATTTTGATGTTATCGTAGAGGATGGTAGAGTAAAGTGTATGAAAAAAAATGGAAATATATATAGAAAAGAGAAAAAAAAAAAATAGAGTGTTCAAAAAAAAAAAAAAAAGCAGGCTACCATCCTACATCTATCTTTAATTTATGTTTGTTTGTTTGGTTATCTAGAGTCTAGAGTGTCGAGTCTTGGCTTAGCAGCGCCATTCTTAGCATGCTTGTAACATAATGATTTTTGACTTGCCACCACTAAATAGCCTATCCCACCGAACCCTTTGTTTCCCTACCGTAAGCTTAACATTACAACCCTTTAAAAGACCTCTTTGATAGTCTTTCCTAGGTGCTTCACGCAAAGCGATGGAGGTTTGATCTAGTCTCAAGCCTATGGTAATCTATGTACTAGGACCGGTTAATGAGTGTTTATCTTCCATTTCCAACTTGTTATATTTCATATACACCAGAGAGATGTGAGTATCCAAACACCACATGTGAGGTGCTAGTATGTAATTTCCGTGCTTGTTATGACTTTTACGGGGCTTATATGTGTTGTGGATTGTTCTAAACCAATGTTTCATGACCCCTAACTTATAAATAAATTGGCTAAAAGCACATTTGTTTGAGGACAAGCAAATACAAGTGTAGGGATATTTGATAAGGTTTTAAATGTACCTTTTTGAGGGTCGTTAAGCCTTATTTGATCACTTTGTGTCAGTTATTACTTGATATAGTTCCTTTTCACTTTTAGGTATCTTGAAGGCAAAATCTTGGAATGACACTTATTCGGACGAAAAGGCGCGAATATCTGAAGAAAATGGCCAAAGTCGAGAATCGAGACACTCAGTGCCGGAATCGGGGGGACGGCGTCGGTGTTATCTGCTGACGACCGTCGCATCACTTTGTGACGACTCGGTAGCCAAATTGCTTATTTACAAGTGGCGGTGTCGGGGCTTTAAAAGTAGGTCGTCATGACTCGGACATCTTAGATTTGATCCGACGTGTCGAGAGGCGAAGGGGCGGCGTCACAAGCATAAGGTGACGCCGCAGCAAGACTAACGTGGCGAGGCGAAACCCACAATAACGGCGACCAGCGGCGTCTCAAATCAAATGGTGGTAGTCGTCACATATGTAATCTTATATATAGAATCTAAATTTTTAGTTTTGATGTGTAGTCTTTTGGAGTAAAACCTAAACCAAACCAAGGCATCTTGTATAGTATTTTAGGGTTCTAAACCCTATCTTACATCAAGATAAGTGTTTTACTTTATTAATTTAATTATGTCTTCAATTACTTGTGTGTATGCTTGCATGTTCTCTATAAAGCTAATTTACTTGTGTGTTTGCTTAGGGAATATGAAACTTAATTATTGAATATTGATTGGTTGTCTCTTATCTTAATTGTTAATGATCTAGTAATGCGATAGGTCATCCATTGTGTAGTTAATGCTTGATTAATCTTTGTGAGCATTAGTTTATAACACCTAGATTTGTTGTAGGCTAAACCATCAGAAGAGTACCTTAGGTTAAAGTTTATAAATCCTAGAGACTTTGTAGGCAATAACCTTTGGTAGTTTCAAAGAGTTAGGGATAAGCATACCCTACGACCTTAGCCACACAGCAGCGATTAAGAATAAGGACGTGACAATTCAACCATCAATAGGAGATAATTAAGTAATAAAACCTAAGTAAACACATCTTTAAACCATCATACGAGCACACAATAATTAGACATAGACTACCCTCACCTTAGTTAATTAAATAATTAGACAAGTAGAGTAATCGGTGAAATACCAATCCCCCAAATCGAACCCGAGATTCGTACCTTTCTATTTCCTAAAAACATAAAAGATAAAAATGATCTTCCTCGACCCCAACCTTAGCGTAGTAACTTCTCACTAGCATTCCTATTCCCCAGAGAGCGATATCAATTCTCGTGGCTTACCACAATACTACACTACAATGATTAGGTTCCTTTGCACTGGGTGTTGAAAAACTTGCTCGACGAAAGGAAGTTCCTTTGACCCCGAGCGCTACTGCGTAAGTGTATCGATGCTTGACTTCAATCATTTTATATATGATACGAATTATGCGATTTGCAACTTGGGGGTGGCGGTTTACATACATGAACAAAGAAGGGTCTAAACACGTAGTCTAGATCGATTTCTTGTTTCAATGGAATTTGTTAGTTTATGGCCGAATGCTCACGTTATGGCATTACGGAGGCGTTACTCAGATCATTGCCGTTAGTTGTCAAATTAAAACAAACGGACTTTGGCCCTTGTCCATTTAGATTCTTGACTCATGGTTACTTGATGATGATCTCTATTCCATTGTTCAATCGGTTTGGAATACTCCTCGCTCTGTCGATATCCGGATGCTACTTTTAGGTTCAAACTAAAGAAGTTAAACATGCAATCAAAGATTGGAGAAAGAAATGCGACGTAGAAGCTCGTCTAAAGGTTAATGAAGCTCAGAATAAGATTAGTGAAATTGAATTAGCGGCAGCGTCTCGTGATTTAGAAGATGATGAAACAGAGTGCTTGTCGAATGCTTACAAGACAATCTATGAACTAGAAAAATTGAAAATGACGGACTTAAAACAGAAGGAAAAGTTTAAGTGGGCGGTGGATGGAGATGAAAACACCAAATTCTTTCATGGCATCATAAACAACAATTACTGAAGATAAAACATTAAAGGAATCTCTTATAATGGTGAATGGATTAGTGAGCCTTCCGTTGTAAAAGAAAAAGCTTTTGAGTTCTTTTCTAATAAGTTCTCAGAAGACATGTTGATTAGGCCTCCCTTTAAGAGTGATTGCTTTCTTAAGCTTTCTGATCACAATGCGAAACCTTGGAATATCCATTCTGTGGAAAACTAGAAGGGGGGTTGAATAGTTTTACCAATTAAAACTTCCTTTTAATCTATTTAGATCGACTTATATCAATCTATTTGGTTGTGTGTGTTGGATGTTGATAAACAAGCATATAAAGATATGTAATGAAAAGATAAGAGTAAAGCACAAAACCACATAGCGAGTATTTATAGTGGTTGACTACAAGGACACCTTCCTTGCCCTACTCCACTCCCAAGTCACCTACTCGAGGTTTGTAAACACTACACCAATCTCCTTATGGCGGAGAAGCCTTCACTGGCGCAACCTTTTAGGTACTAAGCTAAATCTGGGGTTCTTTCACACCAAGGTGAACCACACCTACTGTGCGTCGCCTACCCTTTATACGGTGCTAGGCTAACCACGAAGTTCTTTCACACCTTAGGTGAACTACACCTTCACAGCGTCGCCTACCCTTTATTAGGTACTAGGCTAAGCACCTGGTTCCATTGCAATGGAGGAACTACTACACACTACACCAACGACTAATCCCAAAGGAGATCTACTCCTTTACAACATCATCAAGGACATCAATATCCTTGGATCTAATGCTAGTCTATCTAGTACATCGAAACACACCATGTCGAATGTACATCTAAGGCACCTTTCACTAATGCCTTTGACTAGATCTCAAGACACCTTTCACTAATGTCTTGTGTCTTTACTTCGAAGCACCTTTCACTAATGCTTGAGTCTTGACTTCTAAGAACCTTTCACTAATGCTTCTTGTCTTGACTTCTAAGCACCTACCACAGTGCTTATCCTATAGGCGATAGATACCGCTTCACTAATATCTTCGTCTTGACACTGAGACATCTTTCACTAATGTCTTTAACACTACGCTTCTTTGAAGAAAGAAAGGGATCATCAACAAGAGGACTTCAATAGCCTTGATGATGAGGAAGCTTGGCACTCATGGACTTGAGCTTGCTCGACTTCAAAGGTGGTGATCTTGCCTTTAAGAGGAACCTAAAAGATCACAAAAAACAAGACTACAAACATAGATCTCTTGGATCTAAGGTTAGTGAGATTTAACTCGGGGAGAAAGTATGTTAGAGAGGGTGAGAAATAATGAAGAAATGGCTCACTATTTATGAAAAATCTCTTGTTTCCCGGATCACGGATCCCTTCCACTGGGATCCGGCTAGCACAAAGCCGAGGATCAGTGGGCAGCTCCTCTTTGCCCATGGGTATTTTTGGTTATGGGTCATGGGTCATGGGTTATGAGTTGATCCATGGTTTTCTTTCTAGATACAATGTATCTTAAGGATACAATGAACTTGGTTAAGTGGTATATATAAACCATGGGTTATGGGTCAAAACCATTTGCTAGTATTTACCCATTTAGTATATACTTGTATTTACCCAATTTAGCATACACTTAGTTTTTACCCATTTTAGTATACTTAGTTTAAGTATATGTTTAACCCAATATGTAAACACTAGTTGTTGTACATATGTATCTAAATCATAAAATCACTTATATTAGTTTTAATGTTTTATGTGAAAGAGTAAGTGTGTTAGAAAACTATTAGTTCAAACCATTTACGTATTTTATTTGTTTCCTTAAAATGATCTTACTTTTGTTATCGACAAAATATTAGAAGATCGTAAAATATAAATAAACGTTTTTACGGCTTATTTGTATTAACACATTCTCAAAAGAAGAAATCAAAAATTTGGTTTGGAGATGCGGAGGAGATAAGGCAGGGTCTGACGGTTTCACCTTCGCTTTTATCAAAAGTATTGGGATATCATTGGAGATGGCGTAGCGAATCTCATTACCCATTTTCACTCATCCGCTTTCATACCAAAAGGAGGTAATTCAACATTTATCTCTTTGATAAAGAAGATAAAAGATCCCATCACACTTGCAGATTTCGACCTATTTGTCTCCTAGCATGTTATTATAAAATTGTGGCATCAGTCTTAGCGGATAGGCATAAAAGGTCATCCCTTCTATCATCAGTGACGTTCAAATGGCTTATGTAGAAGGCAGAAACATTCTGGAAGGCCCTTTAATAATCAATGAGGCAATCTCATGGGCGAAGGTCCATAAGCACAAACTGATGGTGTTTAAAGTTGACTTTGATAAAGCTTTTGACACTTTAAATTGGAAGTTTCTTGATAGCGTGCTTGTTCAAATGGGTTTTGGCTATAAATGGAGGTGTTGGATCAAGGCATGTTTAGAATCAGCTCGCACCTCCATTCTTTTAAACGGCAGTCCAAACAAAGAATTTCGTTTTGAGAAAGGGGTTAGACAAAGCGATCCTTTATCCGCTTTCTTTTTTATCATTGTAGTTGAGGCACTACATGTTGCATTATTGGAAGCTAAGGAGAAAAATATATTCAAATGGATCATCCTTGGGCAAAATAACACATGTATCTCACACCTCCAATTTGCCGATGACGCTATCTTTGTATGTAATTGGTCCTCTTGGGAAGTTACAAACTTAATCCGTATTTTGAGATGCTTTCACCTAACTTCGGGTTTAAAGGTGAATTTCGAAAAGAGTCGACTTTTTGGGGTTGGGGTTACCTTTGAAGAAGTCAATATTCTTGCTTCTTCATTGAAATGTAAGACAACTTCTCTTCTATACGTCTACTTAGGCTTGCCGGTTGGTGGAAATATGAACAATGTAAGGAGTTGGGACCCGATCATCCAAAAATTTAAGAAAAAACTATCGTCGTGGAAAGCTAGATCACTATCAATTGGGGTACGTCTAACCTTGATAAAATCGATGCTTGGTGGATTAGCCAATTATTATTTCTCACTTTTTAGAAATCCCACTGATAAGGATTTAAAAGGTACACTTTTGAGGGGTCATTTAAGCCCTTAATTTATCACTTTTGTATCCGTTACTACTTAATTTCGTTCTTTTTCACTTTTTAGGTCTCTTGAAGGCAAATTCTTTGGAATGACACTTATTCGGACGAAAAGGCGTGAATATATGAAGAAAATGGCCAAAGTCAAGAATCGAGACACTCAGTTGCTGGAAGTGAAGGGGCGGCGTCATTGCTTAAGCGTAGCGCCGTCGCGCAGCATCTTGAGACGACTCGATGGCAATTGCTTATTTACAAGTGACGGCATCGGGTTTAAAAGAGTAGGCGTCGCAACTCGACGGCCTAGATTTGGATCGAGACGGCGTCGAGAGGTTGGCCGAGCGGCGTCGCGAGCATAAGGTGACGCATCGCGAGTTAACGTGGCCAAGATGAAACCCCAATGGCGGCGACAGCGGCGGCTGAATTAAAGTGGCCGTCGCATTTTGTAACACTATATATAGAATCCGAATTTTTCGGTTTAGGGAGGTAGTTTTGTGGAGTAAAACCTAAACCGAACCAAGGCTATCTTAAGGCGATATCTTGGTGTTCCATACCTATTTTACAACAAGATAAGTATTTTACTTCATTGATTCAAAAATGTCTTCAATTGTTTGTGTGTATGCTTGCATGTTCTCCATCTCAGGCTAATTTACTTGTGTGTTTGCTTAGATAATATGAAACCTAGTTATTGAATATTGATTGGTTGTCTCTTATCTTAATTGTGATTGACCTAGTATTGCGATAGGTCATTTGTTGTGTTATTAATGCTTGATTAGTCTTTGTTGAAACTTAGCTTATAGTTACTAGTGGAATTGTAGGCTAAATATCCAAAGATAACCTTAGTGTTAAGTTTATGAATCCTAGAGATTTCGTAGTCATTAACCTTAGGTAGCTTCAAAGAGTTAGGGATAAGCGCATACCCTACGACCTTAGAAACACAACGCATTAAGAATAAGGACGTGACAATTCAACCATCAATAGGAGATAACTAGGGAATAATAACATCTTAGTAACACATTTTTAATCATCATAAGAGTACACAACAATAGACATAGACTAAACTCACCTTAGCTTAGTTAATTAGAATAAATGATAGTAGAGTAATCGGTAGAAATACTACCCCCCAAATCCAATACTCCGAGATTCGTACTTTTCAAATTCCAAAAAAAAAATATAAAAAAGATAAAAAATAATCTTCCTCAACCCCAACCTTAGCGTAGTAATTTCTCTAGCATTCCTATTCCCTAGAGAGCGATATCAATTCCCGAGGCTTACCCTAATACTACACTACAATGATTAGGTTTCTTTGCTAGGGTGTTGAAAAATTGCTCGACGAAGGAAGTTCCTTTGACCCAGAATGCGCCGTGGCGTATCAAGTTTTAGCGCGCTCGGGAATAGAATAGCTAGTTAGGAGTTCACCTCGTTTAGGTTTCCTTGTGATTCCTATCAAGTAAGCCTTTTTCCCATTTTTAGCTTCCTCGTAGTCTATCCCCCTTCTTTGTGACCTTTGTTAGTAACCCCGTCACTTTTCATCATGGAAGGTGATAATCAACCACCACTCATCAATCCACCACCAAATGACCCACCAAGAGGCCGTACTCTTGGTGAATACTCGAGACCAAGCCACCCAGGCTATAGGAACACCATTGAGCTTCAGGCCAAGCCCGAACTACGACCTGCGATCGACACCATCTAGGCGGTGCAAAACGGATGTGCATTCCATGGACTTCGTTCCTAAGATCCTGTCGACATCTTGGATTTCCTTAAAATTGTCGATTCCAACGACCTCGATGCTACTACTTGAGAAACCACGCGTCTGCGTCTCTTCCAATTCTCTCTACGGGACCAAGCTAGTAATTGGCTTGAGCGACTTCCCACCGGCTCCATCTCAAGTTGGGATGATCTCACCTCTCATTTCCTTGCTCAATTTTTCCCATCGGGGAGAACTACTAAGCTTAGGAATGAAATCTTGATGTTCCAACAACGTCAAGGTGAATCTCTCTACGAAGCATGGACTCGATTCAAGGACTTACTTCATAGAGTCCCTCATCATGGCATTGATCTTTGGTTTCAAGTCCAACTCTTCTATGATCATGTCAACTTCCCCACTAAGCGATCCATTGACCAATTAGCCGGTGGAAAACTTAGTGATCTCACCGCGGAAGAATCATGGGGTATAATAGAGGACCTTGCTCTATGACAACGAAAGTTGGAATGACCCCATGAGTTGCCTAAAACCGTAAGGCAATCTCTTGCCTCCATTGACTCCCAATCTTCCGACCGTAGGATGCTCGAGCTTGAAGTTCAAGTTAAATTCCTAATGAGCTCTACAAAATCCTAAGTCTTCACACCAGTGAACAAAGTTTATTCCTTGTGTGGTAGTGTAGTGGTCCTCAAAACACGCAGCTTTCACAAGACTCCCGAGCAAGCTTCCGTTGACTACACATCCTCGCGTGCCATTAGAAAGGAGGAAGATTCCTACAACACCGGACCTAGGACTTTTAATGGCGAGAAGCATGGAAGGGCAAGCCAGACTTCTATTGGGGACAAACCAAAGAATTCACATCTAATGATTTATCATGGCCCCCATCCCACGGCCCTAACCAACAAAACATAGAAGGGATGTTGCAACACCTAGTCACATCCCAAGAAGCTTAAATAGCTAAGCTCTCAGACCGTTTTAACTAACAAAAAGCCGCGATTGATAGGAAGATAGATAAACTATTGAAAGCCATGACCAATAGTGATAGGAAGGTTAATGCTATCTCAACTCCCTAATCCTTCGGTGTAGAGATTAAGGACCCAAGTAAGTTAGCTAAGCACGTTCAATTCGTCAATACCATTAACTTAGTGAAACCTAATAGAACAAATGACTAAACAAACCATGAGGCAGATTGAGGTTGAGTGAAACTCCTAGGAATGAAACAACCGAGGAATTAGATGAAGTGGCGATGACTATTTCAATAAATTTCCTACGTAAGAAGAACTCTCTCGCCACCCACACTTAGTACGAGACCTCCGTCGCATGTATGTTGGGAGAAGCCCTAGGATCAAGTTTGGGAACCACTTGGAATCTTAACATACCATGTTGCATAGACAACTTTTCATGGCAAAGGCCAACATTGATCGCAAGTCCCAGATAAATATCATGACTAGCACCTACTATAATTGGGTAATGAAGAAGCTATCCCAACTAGGCAAGATCCCGATAATCCTAGGGTTAGTTGCAATTTTCTTGGTAGAGTTGGGATTGTCCGCTTATGTAGGAAGTTTCACTTTTCCTACGGACTTCATAGTTGTGATCGATATTAGTACGACCATAGATCCTAGCTTGTCCCACGTTATTATAGGAAAGCCTTTCATAGAAAACACCGGGATGACTTATGATCTGTCGTTAGGAATAATGAGATTCAAGGATGAGACTGATGATGTAGCTTACCAAATTCCCTTTAAGATTGAGAAATTTTCATCACTATCTAATGATGAAAAAGAAATTAAGCTATCGGTCTACTATAGGAATGAGGAAGATAAGGAAAAGGGAGTTGATTATGTGAGATGTGATGAATAAGATTTTCGGGTTCTATAAGGATTGCTTGAAACTAGGACCAGAATGTAGAACAGATTGGGAAAAAGATGACTTCTTAGAAAGATGCATAATAGGGAATTATTATAACATGGAAAACCCCAATAGAGACCGTCATAAAAAAAAAGGTGACGGTAATGAAGTTACGTAGGGGCACGACTTCGAGTCTAGCTACAAGACTCATAAATAAAGAAAAGCGCTTCGTGGGAGGCAACCCATGCTTAATTGTTTGCTTGTTTGTGTCGTATATCTTTTATTGATTATTTATTCTCATGTTTAAATTTATAAAAATTCTTTATTTTGTCTTTAACCTCGTCTTAATTACATATAAAGGTATTTTACATAAGGGATAAGTGTAGGGAGGATTACACACGTTTTCAAAAAGAACGTGAACATGAGAATTAAAATTATTTAAAAGATATATGTATGTGTGTATTTGTTCGAGTCAAATGCTTGTATCGAGTCATAATGGATGTTCTGCAGAAATTTTTCCAGATTCTAAAGATAAAAATTTTCGTAATTTTTTCCGTAAAATCGCGACTGGATTCTCGTCGGGATAACTGACGGCTCGTCGAGTCATACTGACGGCCGAGGAGGAGAAACCGACACTAATTTTTTCTCAGATCGAGCTCTTATAAATTTTGGAATTTTCAGGGTCTTAATTTTCCGGAAAATCTATAAACATCCATTCTACAAGATTATATCATAGTTTAGTAGAGTTATATATATATATATATATATATCTATCTTTCCTTTATAAAACACCAATATCACGGCCTAACACCCAACCAACAAATTAAGATTCAGTAGTAATACCTCTTTACAAACCTAAATTTACATGCAATCGAACCAACATCCAAACCAAACAAATTCTCATGCAAGTCAATACCACATCTTGACCCTTCATTTGAAATCAATGGCTAAGATTTACAAAACAAACAAAAAACCCTAACACTCAACACTACCTACCATATAAAACATACATACATGCGTTTGCACACAGTTACAACAACCAGGTATGTCTTTTTCTCTCTCTAAACTAACACCATCCTTACTTCTCTCTAAACTAAAGATGGTTGCTGCTACCACAGCCACCGGAGCCGCCATTGCCACCATCTTCGCCATCACCAATGGTTTGATTGATGTTTCTGGTCGATGGTTTGAGCTACCTAGGAGGTTTTGGTGTGTGGCTGTTTTAGTCCGAGAACAATATTATGACTGGTGTTTTCTATAAAGCTTTGTTTCGTTTCTTTATTGTTAAAAAATAGGTTTAAAATCTATAAGCAACCAATTTTGTTTAGATCTGTGTAAACAACTGGTGATCTTGAATCTAATCATGTTGGCTTGTGGTGTATGCTTATGATATTGTGAGGTTGGTGTTGTTAGATCTAAAGTAATTTGGGCTTTTGTTGCACCTTTTATTTTTTGCTGAAATTCTGTGAGAACCATATTATATATGGTTCGACCGAATATGGTGGATCTGGTTTGGCTTTTTTATTTGAACTATTTTATTAGTGGTTTACTTTGCTTGGCTTGATAAAAATATTGGAGGTTATGATGGTTAGTGTTGTGGTGATGAAAACCAATCGTAACCAAGCTATTTTCGTTTGTCGAAAAATTGGTTATGATGTATTATATTAGACGGAATCTCATTATTTGTTAAAAGTCTGATGATCCATTGTGAGACTACATCTATAATCATCTTTTGTAATGAATATTTACAACAAAATGATGACCAATTTAAACATATATTAATGTTTTTGTATTTTGGCTTAAGCAAATTTGAAGAAAGGTATTGAGTAAAGATTTTTCTCCACACTGCAACTTTTCTTTACATAAATGAAAATTAACGATATATTGAACTGTGTCTACTTTTTTGAATTGATTTTTTTTTAATTACACTATTTGAAAATGTGAAAATGTATACATTTGAAGATTTAATGGCGTTGGAGTTCTTATAACTTTTATGTTGTCATAAATTTCATAAGTCTGAAATATAAAATTTGAAATTTTGAAAATTTTTGGGTCTCTTATTACTGTGCCTCCCTATCCATACCGCCAATTGTCTCGAGAATATTATTTTGTCTCCGCTTTTTCCAAGTCTAACAGTTTTTGTCGGTTTACATTGTATTTACATACGGTTTAAGCGTTTGATTTATTAAACTTTATATTCTGATTCCGCGTTTTCGGGTTTATAGTTTTTGATATAAACAAAATTATAAAAACAAAAAAAAAATAAAAAAAAAATAAAAAAATCTAGGGGGGGTCCTAATAAAAAATTAGGGGGTATTAATAACTCAACCCATTTTGAATTGTTCAAATTTTGTTAAAGTACTTTATCGAGCCACACAATATCTCATCATGTTTTTGAAAATGTATTAAGTGAGCAACTCAAGAAAAAAAGATCTGACACGAGCATATATAAACTAAAAAATGTAAAATTGACATGACAAACAAAAAAACACGTAGTGTTGTTAAAAAAAGATAGGGTTATTAGCATGTAAAATGATTATTTTACATTTTAAATTTTGAAAAAAAAAAAAAAAAGAGGAGTAAAATGGTCACAAATACACCTAATAGCACGAATTTAAAAGAGTGGTGTCAAAATTGAAATAAAAGACACTACACACAATGACAAAAGTGGCAATTATAGTGCCTTTTCATGCTAATTAACCAAAAAGATACAACTGTTTGAAGTTTTTTGTTAGTCATAAAGAACCATGAATGTGACTACAAGTTTTTTGTTTTAGAATTTTGACAAACCTCATATTTTAATGGGTGTTGGTACTCACATCATTTTTTTTTATAGATACACCATAATTATGCATTACAATTTTGTATAATATGAATTACAGTATTATACAATGTGTTGTAAATATAAGAAAAAATGATGTGAATATCAACCCCTATTTTAATATACTCAACTTCTAACATGGTGAACTAAATGCAAATATATATCTAACATGATAGTCTTACCAATTTTGTAACTTTCACGTTTAAAAATATCAAATGTGACACTAAATTTTGTTGAGTGCAATTGATTGATCAGACTATACCTGTTGAACTGTCAGTAAGCCGTCTACAAATTAACAAAAACTATCGATAATCCCGTAGCTATGATGTTGTCTAAAAAATCAGAAAGGACAAAAACAACTATAATTTGAACGGCAATTAAGGATTTACAAAATAAAAACACACACACAAATATTGATGCAGGTAGAATTTATCGAAAGAGAAATGATAAATGGATTTAAACTCAGGCTTAAATTTAGACTTAAAATCAAGTGTCAGCATTTTGATAGTTGCAAACAGGTACCCACTTATTTTACAATTTCAAGTGGTTTTAGGTTTAAGTTTAGGCATAAGTTTAGGTCCATGTATCATTTCTCTTATCGAAAACTATATACCGCTGCCGCTAGGCGCGGGTATTCGTGATGATTTGCCCACATTGAGTTTTGATTTGCACACTCATATGTACAAGTAGTTAACATACACATCAATCGTAGTCACCACAAATATGTGTCATGACTATTACATTTAAACAAAGTGCGCAACTATCGTTAAAAATTATACGCCGCTAAGTTTGTTGTTTAGTATGATTTTTTATTTTTTTATTTTTATTTATTTATTTATTTATTTTTTTAATCAAAATCTGTTTGTTAAAATTGTAATAACTAACTTCGGAGAACAAGCATAATATATGTTAAATGTTCGAAAAAAATCGCAACTCAATAAATTTAGAGACTACAACCCACTAACCATAAATGGTAAAATTATATGTGAAAATTATGTCATCGCTTTACGCAAATAACCTATTATTAAAATATCAATCTATAATTGTGACTTAAAACATTCGGAACACATACATACAAATGGATGCTACTAGATTTTGTTGGAAACTATGCATTATCGCAGTTATGCAACCATGCCATCAGAAAACGGTTATTTGAAATGAATTCTCTGACGCGCTACAAATACGATTTGTCAAAAGAAAAACACATGTTGTTTAAACTTTGTCGAAAACCAAACACCGCTGCCGCTAAGCGCGGGTACTAAAAACCGCTGCCCTCAAAATTATGATTCCCTTATGATACAAAAAAAAAACCGCTGCCGCTAAGCGTGGGTACTAAAAACCGCTGCCCTCAAAATTATGATTCGCCCTCAAAATTTGGTCGGATCTAAAAACCGCTGCCCTCAAAATTACGTGAGTACCCTACTATACATTTCTGCCGCTAACCATTCCATAAGAAAAGAATTCCCTAGCGCTACAAAACAATTTGTTGAAAGATAGGTCTTTCTTGAAACTTTGTTAAAACTAGACATATGTCTTGCATTGCGCGGGTACTTATGGGTACCTTGGCGCCAGCTTCTGGTGCGTCTTTCTAAAACCATGATATGCACGAGAACCATGTTATACCATGTCGTTGTTGTGCAATTATGCTCGGAAAACAACTATTCGGAAACGATTCCCAACGCTACTGATACAATTTACGTAAAAGAATTGTCCATCGCCAAAATATTGTCCAAAAAAAATTACATGTTGAATAAGTTGTTTGCCGGGAAATAATCGTCGCCACCACTATAGCTTCAGAAAAACACAATAATCGAATGCCAATTTAGTCAACGAAAATAATAATAATAAATAAATAAATAAGTAGATAAATAAATAAAAGTACCATAAACCACAACAATCTATAAAAAAAATTACATGTTGAATAAGATGTTTGCCGGTAAATAATCGTCGCCACCCCTATACCTTCATAAAAACACAATAATCTATTGTCGTTGTTGTGCAATCATGCCTTCAGAAAAAGTGCTCTTCGAAAAGGATTCCCGAGCGATACATATACAAGTTTTTGAAAAAAAAATTATTCTCCGCATGAATTTTGTCGAAAATTAAACACCGCCGCCGCTAGCGCGGTACTGCTAGATACCACCGCCGCAAGACATGGCTACTCGCTGAAGATACCGTTGCCGCTTCTGCTGCGGACACTCGACTAGAAACCGCCGCCGTTAGAAACCGATGCCGCTAGCACGGGTACGCCTAGTATATATATATATATATATATATATATATATATATATATATTGTTACCGCCGATTTTACGAAGGTTTCGTTTGTTTTCTTCAAGTGTGCGGTTTAATTTATCAAGAAGAAGATACATAAGATTGGAAGGAGCTTTTAACGCTAACACTCTTCTTGAATAAAGATTTAACCACTACTTCACACGGTTCCTACCGAGCTAATTAGGGAGTACTAGTTTCTTTCGTTTTAATTACCTCACATTATCATAACTTTGACACTTTCGGGAACATTGGGGACAATGTTCGGTTTAAATGCGAGGAGGAAAATAAAGCAGGAACTTTGAAAGTATGCTTGTCCTTGATTATTTGCCTTGTCCAATTTCATTTGTGTAATAAACCATGAGAAATATCGGTTAGGGTAATTTTTGCACCAAAATTAAAATTTTTCATGACATGTAAGAGTGAGCCATTAGTCTTAATAAAGCGTCTCATGGATAGGAAGTTATATGACTAGCACAAAAACCATTTACCAATTAAATTCCACCCAAAATGTGAGGATTGCCCTTATATTTGTAGGAATTAAAGCATTTCACTTTAATGCTTTGAGTGTGAACCGGTAGTATAATAGATTCTAGAACTTGTTCTGTGATGCATTCCGAGATCGCTAGTAAGACTACACTTGTGTAGTTAAGAATAACTAAATGATAAGAGGCATTAGGATAACCCTTGTTTGATACCCGTAATACAATTACTTCTTCCACATCGGTTGAGTAATTCCCCCTCACCTTTGCGTTGTACTCATCTTTAGTACACGATACCCCTAGTTAACCCCTCAGAGCCTATCCTTTTCGCGGTTCTCGTGATGTTTCGGTTTTCCAGAATATCAATGAAGTGCATTATTTACAATCCACCCTCAAATGTACACCCAAATCGCCTTAGCCTACCTTGTATGCACTCACTTTTAGTGCATTATTGTTATCATACTAAACCCTTAGTTCAATTATCTAGTTGCTTGCATAAGTTGCTAAGTCGAGTCATATCCTTTGTACACAGTTTTGAGATGATTGGGACTCATGAGAAAAGTTAAATTTTATGAAATGACGGGAAGGGAACGTTAAATTCAAATTCTCTTTATTTGCGTAATAATGTACTCCAAGTGTTTTGATCTTTTCAATTCGGGTCAAATTAGTGTTAGAGTAATAAAAACTCAAGTGTAGGGATGTGCCTATAAATCTCTATTATTTTGATGTTATCGTAGAGGATGGTAGAGTAAAAGTGTATGAATAAAAAAAGAAAAGAAAAAAAATAGAGTGTTAAAAAAAAACGGGCTACCATCGTACATCTATCTTTAAATTTATGTTCGTTTGTTTCAATTTATCTAGAGTTTAGAGTGTCGAGTCTTGGCTTAGCAACACAATTCTTCGCATGCTTGTAACATAAAGATTTTTGACTTGCCACCACTAAATCGCCTATCCCACCAAACCCTTTTTTTCCCTACCATAAGCCTAATGTTACAATCCTTTAAAAGACCTCTTGGATAGTCTTTCCTAGGTGCTTACGCCAAAGCGATGGAGGTTTGATCTAGTCTCAAGCCTATGGTAATCTATGTACTAGGACCGTTAATGAGTGTTTATCTTCCATTTCCAACTTGATATATTTCATATACACCGAGAGATGAGAGTATCCAAACACCACTGAGAGGTGCTATTATGTAATTTCGTGCTTGTTATGACTTTTGGGGGCTTATATGTGTTG
The DNA here is from genome assembly GCA_022545495.1 of Chrysanthemum lavandulifolium. NCBI lineage: Eukaryota > Viridiplantae > Streptophyta > Magnoliopsida > Asterales > Asteraceae > Chrysanthemum > Chrysanthemum lavandulifolium. The sequence continues at coordinate 44,154,943 of CM040245.1, read as the reverse complement.
AGAATCGTTCTAAACCATCTTTGTTTCATGACCCCTAACTTATAAATTAATTGGCCAAAGCACATCCGCTGAGGACAAGCAAATACCAAGTGTAGGAATATTTGATAAGGATTTAAAAGGTACACTTTTGAGGGTCATTTAAGCCCTTAATTGATCACTTTTGTATCCGTTACTACTTAATTTCTTTCCTTTTCACCGCTTAGGTCTCTTGAAGGAAAATTGCCGAATGACACTTATTCGGACAAAAGGCGTGAATATATGAAGAAAATGGCCAAAGTCAAGAATCGAGACACTCAAGCTGCTGGAAGTGAAGGGACGGCGTCATCGCTTAATCTGACGCCGTCGCGACGCATCTTGAGACGACTCAAGAGCTAAATTGCTTATTTACAAGTGACGCATCGGGTTTAAAGAGTAGGGCACAACTCGGATGGCCTAGATTTGGATCCGACGGCGCCGAGGTTGAAGCCGACGGCGTCACGGGCATAAGGTGACCCGTTACTGCAGTTGACGTGGCGAGGACGAAACCCTAATGGCGGCGACCCGACTCGTCTGAATTAAAGAGTGACGTCGCATTTTGTAACACTATATATAGAATCCGAATTTTTCGGTTTAGGGAGGTAGTTTTGTGGAGTAAAACCTAAACCAAACCAAGGTCGCCTGGGCGGTATCTTAGGGTTTCATACCTATTTTACAACAAGATAAGTGTTTTACTTCATTGATTCAATCATGTCTTCAATTTTTTGTGTGTATGCTTGCATGTTCTCCATGTCCGGCTAATTTACTTGTGTGTTTGCTTAGATAATATGAAACCTAGTTATTGAATATTGATTGGTTGTCTCTTATCTTAATTGTGATTGGCCTAGTATTGCGCTAGGTCATTCGTTGTGTTATTAATGCTTGATTAGTCTTTGTTGAACCTTAGCTTATAGTTACTAGTGGAATTGTAGGCTAAATATCCAAAGATAATCTTAGTGTTAAGTTTATGAATCCTAGAGATTTCGTAGTCATTAACCTTAGGTAGCTTGGAGAGTTGGGATAAACGATACCCTACGACCTTAGAAACACAACGCATTAAGAATAAGGACGTGACAATTCAACCATCAATAGGAGATAACTAGGAGTAATAACATCTAAGTAAACACATTTTTAATCATCATAAGAGCACACAACAATAGACATATACTACACTCACCTTAGTTTAGTTAATTAGAATAGACTATAGTAGAGTAATCGGTAGAAATACCAGCCCCTAAATCCAATACCCCGAGATTCGTACTTTTCAAATTCCAAAAAAAAAAGATAAAAAATAATCTTCCTCAACCCCAACCTTAGCCGTAGTAATTTCTCACTAGCATTCCTATTCCCCTAGAGAACGATATCAATTCCCGAGGCTTACCATAATACTACACTACAACGATTAGGTTCACTGCCTAGGGTGTTAAAAAACATGCTCGACAAAAAGGAAGCTCCTTTGACCCTGAACGCGCTTTATAAGCGTATCACCCACATCAGTTTTGAAGTCTCTTGAACATATTCGAAGACGATTCGTTTGGGGAGTAACTGGGGACGCTAGAAAAATTTATTGGGTGGCATGGAAAAGGTTCTAAGTAATAACAAGGTTGGTGGGTTAGGCATTGGAAGTCTTGAAGCCACCAACTTGGCCCTCTTATCGAAATGGTGGTGGAGGTTTCATACAGAGGGTGAAAGTTTATGGAAAAATGTAATCAAAGGTTTTTGATAACGCTACACGCATCGTTCAGGGTCAAAGGAACTTCCTTTTCGCCGAGCAAGTTTTTCAACACCCTAGGCAGTGAACCTAATTGTTGTAGTGTAGTATTAGGGTAAGCCACGGGTATTGATATCGTTCTCTGGGGAATAGAAATGCTAGTGAGAAGTTACTACGCTAAGGTTGGGTTGAGAAGATTATTTTTGTATTTTTATATTTTATGAAATGGAAAGGTACGAATCTCGGGTTTGAATTGGGGGTTGGTATTGCTACCGATTACTCTACTTATCTAATTATCTAATCTAAGGTGTATGTAGTCTATGTCTAATTAATTTGTGCTCGTATGATAAGTTTAAAGATGTGTTTACTTAGGTTTTACTACTCCTTAATTATCTCCTATTGATGGTTGAATTGTCACGCCCTTATTCTTAGTTACGCTGTGTGTCTAAGGTTGTAGGGTATCGCTTTCTCCCTAACTCTTTGAACTTACCAAAGGGTCTCGCCTACAAAACCCACTAGGGATAATAAACTCTTACTCTAAGGCACTCTTTGGATGGTTTAGCTTACAACTACTCAAGGAGTCATATTCTAAGGTTCACAAAGATTTAATCAAGCATTAAGTACACAACGAATGACCTATCGCATTACTAGATCATTAATCAACTAAGATAAGAGACAACCAATCAATATTTAATAATTAAGTTTCATATTCCTAAGCAAACACACAAGTAAATTAGCCGGACATGGAGAACATGCAAGCATACACACAAATAATCAAAGACATAATTGTATTAATGAAGTAAAACACTTATCTTGGTGTAAGATAGGGTTTGGAACCCTAAAATACTGCATAACACACCTTTGATTCGGTTTAGGTTTTTACTCCAAAGACTACGCACCAACATCGAAAATTTGGATTCTATATATAAGATTACATATGCGACGGCGTACCTTATGTTTTGTGACGCCGTGTCGCCTTCATTAGGGTTTCGCCTTGCCATGTTAGACTTGCGATGGCGCCACCTTATGCTTGTGACTCCGTCCTCTTCAGCCGACGACGACGTCGGATTGCATCTAGGCCGTCCCGAGTTGCGACGGCCTACTCTTTTATAACTTGGCGTCGCCACTTGAAAGTACGAGTTTTGGCTTCGTCCCACACAAAATCCTCCGACGGCGTGCATTTAACACCGACACCGTGACCTTATGTTTTCAAAGACTTTGAGTGTCTCAATTCGACTTTGGCCATTTTCTTCAGATATTCGCCTTTTCGTCCAAATAAGTGCCATTCCAAGATTTTGCCTTCAAGAGACCTAAAAAGTGAAAAGGAACGATATTAAGCAATAACGGATACAAAAGTGATCAAATAAGGGCTTAAACGACCCCTCAAAAAGGTACCTTTTAAAACCTTATCAGTATTCATGGAGAGGATGATGGTCTAAATCAAACATATGCGTCATCCATCAAAAAAGGAACATGGGGTCGAATCATAAGATGTAGAGATTGGGCTTCTAAACATGGCTTGTGTATCTCGTCTCTATTTCGATATAAGCTTGGTATCAGAGAAAAAATCCGATTCTGGAAAGACTTATGGTGTGGGTCACAACCGTTGCACGTAAGGTTTCCGAGATTATTTGCTTTAGAAGAAATCAAAGATTGTCGGGTGAACAACATTGTCCAACATATCCTTTCTGGTCAAATAGACAGGATTAATTAGAGACGTCCACCTAGAGGAGGCTGGGAAGAGGAGGAGTTGAGTAACCTTCGGTCAGAGCTCGAAGTTGTTGAGTTTTTTAATCAGATTGATTGCCTTCAATGGTCGTTAACTAATTCAGGAATCTACACTGTCAAGTCGCTTAGAAGAGCCTTAGATAATCTTATTCTTCCATCCAATGGTGATGAATTTAAATGGAATAAACTTATCCCATTAAAACTCAACATCCTTTTTTGGCGGGCTTGGCTCAACAGGATTCCTACGAAACTTAATTTGCAAAACAAAGGTATCATCTCCCCTTCCGTTATGTGTCCTTAATGTGATCTCGAGGTTGAGGATATAAATCATTTATTCTACCAATGCTCATTTGCCAACACTTTGTGGTCTAAAGTTATGGAATGGTGGGGTCTTATTTTCCCCTAAGATTTATCAATTGAATCCATATGGTGCTCCGTTTCTGCTGCAAGAATACAAGGATCGGCAGCCACTGTGTTTGATGCCGTGTTTCGTAGCGTCATATGGCTAATGTGGTCATATAGAAACGACAAGGTTTTCGATAGTTTAGATATTTCTCATGCTTTTCCATTTGTTCTCTTTCGCAAGCTCCAAGCTGTGGTTTTTAATTGGGTTGTTAGTAGGAGTAAGAAACTTAGCCTTGTATGGTTAGATTGGTTGTTTAACCCCTGAATAGCTTGCACACATTTTGGTAGGTGATGCTCATTTGATGTGTAATTGCTCATAGCCTCTTGCTGGGTAAACATTCTTAATTTTGTTTATTTATAAATCTATTTCTTCGCCGTCCAAAAAAAATCCACCCCAATATAATATCTCCTTAGGCTTTATATAAATTCTCACAACATTCACAAATCAAACCACACAATTCTTCTACAAATTTCATCCATAAAAAAATATATATAATACTAATGGAAGATCATATGCATGACGAAGATAATATTCTTTCTCTATCTGATCTTTCGAAGACGATACCATCAATTCACAAGAAGTTAGTAAAGGAAATATGACCTCTTCGTCCTCTTTCTTATCTTGATCATCTTCGTATGAGCAGGATTTCGTAGGGGTTTTCAGTGAAGAATGGGGTCGTGATCAATCTTGTAATACTTCACCTGAAAACATAATTTTCTTTGGAAAGAAATTTTCTTCAAAATCCTCCGTTACAAGAGACAATACGAGCCAGCTATTTCGGTTGAATTATGATTCTTTTACATTTATGAGCATGAAAAATGGATCACGCCAAGCAATCCTAGGTTTAAGTCATTGCCAACTAGATTACCATCATCATCTTCATGCAAGTCAAAGTGGCACGTGTTTATGTTTGGTTTTGGGTCGGGCAAGTTTCCAACTACTATGAATTGTTAGTGATTTTAGTGTCATCAAGCATTTTGCGTAATTAAGGTTACTTGAGTCCAAATTGATTTTAAGTTAAGTTCTAATGCAATTTAAGAGGTGTGGAGTGCAAGCTTGTATAAACTACGTAACCTGATTTCGGATACGATGAATGGTAAAGTTTGTGACAAAACATTCGTCACTAGATATAGATGTGAATGTTGTAAATAGTAATGTAAAAACTGTGGAAAACTAGAAGGGGGGGTTGAATAGTTTTGCCAATTAAAACTTTCTTTTAAACTATTTAGATCGACTTATGTCAATCTATTTAGATGTGTGTTGGATGTTGATAGACAAGCATATAGAAGTATGTAATGAAAAGATAAGAGTAAGAAGCACAAAACCACAACGCGAGTATTTATAGTGGTTCGGCTACAAGGACACCTTCCTTGCCCTACTCCACTCCCCGAGTCACCTACTCGAGAGTTCGTAATCACTACACGACACCAACTCCTTATGGTGGAGAAACCTTCACAACGTTGCCTACTCTTTTTCCGGTACTAGGCTAACCACCGGGTTCTTTCACACCAAGGTGAACCACACCTACCACTACGTCGCCTACCCTTTATCCGGTACTAGGCTAGATACCGAGTTCCATTACAATGGAGGAACTACTACCCAACACTACACCAACGACTAATCCCAAAGGAGACCAACTCCTTATTACAACATCATCAAGGATATCAATATCCTTGGATCTAATGCTAATCTATCTTGTACATCGAACCACACCATATCGAATGTACATCTTAGGCACCTTTCACTAATGCCTTTAACTAGATCTTCAAGACACCTTTCACTAATGTCTTGTGACTTGACTTCTAGGCACCCTTCACTAATGCCTACAATACGGACGATCGACACCTTTCACTAATGTCTTCGTCTTGACACTTGAGACATCTTTCACTAATGTCTTCAACACTACACTTCTTGGTAGAAAGAAAAGAACCATCAACAAGAGGACTTCAGTAGTCTTGATGATGAGGAAGCATGGCAACTCATGGACTTGAGCTTGCTTGACTTCAAAGGTGGTGATCTCGCCTTTAAGAGGAACCTAGAGAATCACACAAAAACAAAACTACAAACATAGATCTCTTGGATCTGAGGTTAGAGAGTTTTTAACTCAAAGGGAAAGTGTGTTGGAAAGGGGTGAGAAACAATGAAGAAATGGCTCACTATTTATAGAGGAAAAATTCTACTGTTCCCCGGATCCCTCCCACAAGGGATCCGTCTAGCGTAAAGCTAGGGATCCGTGGGACGCTCCTCTTTACCCATGGGTATTTTGGTCATGGGTCATGGGTTATGGGTTGATCCATGGGTCTTATACTAGATACAATGTATCTTATGAGTGCAATGCACCTAGTCACATGGGTATGGGTCAATACCATGGGTTATGGATATTATCCATATATGATATAAGCATGATGTCATGCAATGGGTTATGGGTCAAGCTCCATGGATATGGGTCATGGACTTTGGGTTGTACCCAACTACATTCAATGTATTTGGTCAATGGGTTATGATACTTAAGTTTCTACCCATTTATATTACCCAATATACTACATACTAGTTATGTGTATATTTTACCCAAATATGTAAACACTAGTTGTTGTACATATGTAATACTAAATCATAAAATCACTTATACTTGTTTTAGTGTTTTATGTGAAAATGTAAGTGTGTTAGAAACTATTAGTTCAAACTAATTACGTATTTTATTTGTTTCGTTAAAATGATTTTACGTTTGTTATCGACAAAACATTAGAAGATCGTAAAATATAAATAAACGTTTTACGGCTTATTTGTATTAACAATCTCCCTTTTGTTGATGACAAAACATAAAATTATTTTAAGGAAAAGCTAAAATTGTAAAGGTTTGAATTTGTAGTTTTACTTTCTTCTCCCTTTTGTCGAAACAAAAGAGCTTGAAGAAAACTAACACATTGTTTTAGGAAAAACATGTGAGAGAAATAAAAAATAGAGAGCAAGTAACGGGAAAGGATCGCGTCTTTACTCCCCTTTGACGAGTCCATCCCTATGTAAGGGCGTCAAGAAAGTAATACTAAGCTAGTTCATTTGCAACTAAGTTTGCAAAAAATTTCGTCTATGTGACGAATGTGCTCCCCCTTGATGATTGCAATTTTGAAAAGGTATGTCATGAAATGTACTCCTAATATTGCAAGTAATTTTGCAATGTATTGCTTTGACAAAAAGCTCCCCCCAACTTTAGGATGTCAAAGTCTTCATGTGTAAATTGAATAACTACAAAACAAAGGTTAGAAAACAAGTATAATGCATAATTTCCTGCAAAGAATACTCAAGTTAGTAGAAAATTAGTTTTCTGTCTCACGGATCCCACGGTTCCCCCTTGTAGGGATCCGTCTAGGCAAATTTAAGGGATCCGTCTGGCTGATGATTAATTTCAGCAATGATGATATAACACATTATGTTAATATCAAAGTGAGATATGTATTATATAACATAATCATATACTCAGAAATATAGCAAGTAGCATGTATTTTCATTTAATAAAACTAGAGATATGATATACATGACTCTAAAAACTAAGAAAATGATCGATACATGACTTGGAATTACTAGACTTATCTAAGTAACGCTTGATACTAGGACACCACTAAAAATCCTCTAGCTCAAGTTTGTTTAGGTTTAATCTCGTCGAAACGTTCGAGGAGGTGATAGAACATGAAACGTTGATCTTCTCGTACTTCATGTATCAAACTTTCAACATGTTGACAATGATAACAATCTTTGTCATGGCTAGGTAGTGGTGGTGGTGGTAGAAATGAAATAGCTTGATGCGAAGGATCAAGTGAAGCGGGTTGGGGAGCCTCAAACGACGGAGGGATTGGTGGAGGCGCATTTGAAGATGGCTCGACCAAGAATGATGGTGGTGGTAGAGAAGTGTCAACTTCCATATGGTCGGGTGGTTGACTTTGATAATTTCTCATAATCCAAATGGGATTATATGATGGTGATGGCGAAAAGGAAGCCAGAGCTAATGTTGACTCAACACCTTGATTATGTACCATTATTCCTCCTAATGAGGAGAATGTTGCCGGCGGAGGTGGATGAGACGGCCTAGGAGGCAAATCCTCTAAATTGTAGAGATGTGGTGATGATAGTGGAGTTGTAAATGAGATAGCTCTAGGAACCAATGGTGATGGTTTAGTGGAGATGATATTGTTTGGCCTAGGAGGTATGGTGGTGTTTGGCATAGGTAGTTTTGTGGGTACTATCCTTTTAGGAATTGGTTTGATTGGTTGAGAAGAAATCCTTGCATTTGTTGGCTTGACCGGAGATGATTCGGTTGAAGAAATTTCGTGTACAACACGAGCAATTTTCTTGGGTGGTTCTTTGGTGGATAAGTTGCTACTTGGAGTTTTCCTCATGATGAGATGATTTTAAGAGGTTTGTAAAGGTTTCTTAAGTGCTGAAAATGAGAGTGAAGATGATGACTTTAGGAGTCCTACCAATGTGGTTTATAAGGCAAGGGTTTTGGCAAGTGCATTCAAGACTTAAGCCACTAAGATTTATTGGAATGTGATGATTAACATGCACAAGAGTCAACTTAAGAGTTGTACTGATCTAGGAACTCATTTAAGATGAGATGGAGTGTTTAAGTTAGCAAGATGAACTTGAAATGATTGTTTTAGCTAGAGTTGACATAATCTGTCACCCGGATCCCACGGTTCCCTCCTTTGAGGGATCCGTCTAGGCTAATCCTAGGGATCCGGCTCTCAGCAGCTATGAAAGGATAGAAATGATGTTTCTAAGGTCTAAGATCTATACCATCTTGAGTGTTTCAGTTTATCTAAGTGTCTTAAATGAAGGGGTGCTTAAGTACTTGAGGGTAATGAGTGATGTAGCTAATGATTGCCTTTTATGGAAGAAATTGGAACTTTCATGAGTACCAATGAATGAACAAAGATGACACTAAAGATTTTAAGAGTGTCAAGTGGAGCTAAATGATCCTAGAGATCGATAGTGAAATGTTTTGGAGAATATCCTAAAGGCTTAAGATGGAAAAACTAGAATTTGATCAATTTCGACCAATTTTGAGGTAAGGATGATTATGATTAATTTTGCCATAATCGAAAGATTTCCAAAGTTAGATATGAGGGATCATGTGAGAAATGATGAGTGATCTAGAGAGCGGAAGAGTAATGGGTTTAAGTGAAACGATAGATCTACAAGCGTCTTGAGTGTGATCTAGGTGAGTTATGTGTGAGTAGGAAAGATCTACTTAACTTGATAAGGACTTAATTTGCCTTAAGACACTATGTCTAGCTTAGAGTGAGGTGTTCTAAGGACATGTTTGAAATACAATGTTTGCAATTGCATTTTCTGTTTGTCGGATCCCACGGTTCCCTAAGTGTAGGGATCCGTCTAGCACAAACTTAGGGATCCATCTATCTGCTAAGCAGAACCTTTACTAAAGGTATGCAATGATCTTGACAATGCATTATATTCCAAGGTTAGTTTAAGAGGTTCTAACACTAAGATATCAAAAGTAAGATGTTTTATTTCATGAATGAAATTGGATTACATTGATAAAGCATGAGTACAGAATGATTGATCCTATTTGAAAGACTACTAAGTTCCTTGAGCGTTATCGCTAGAAGGATCATCAAATGGTTGATGAGTGTTGGTGGAATCAAGAATGAAGAAAGTCTTCATGAGAGATATGTTTAGTGGTTCCATCATCTTGTTCACAAGTACGTACAACGGACTTTGAAATTGAGGATGAAAATGCATGACGTTATGATAGAGGCGTCAAGAACATTCCATAAGGGATGAGTTTATTCTTGGAGCTTTGAAGATTTACAATTAGCCTTGAGAAGAAGTAGGCGATATTGTGTGGTTGTTGTGTCAGCAAAGAATACATTATGTGAGCACAACAAGCGGGAAGGATTTCTTGATTTCCCCTAAGACTCCAAACATTTTCACGTAGGATAAGTGCAAGGGGCTTGTACTCTTCTCGGATGTCCCGTGTAAAGATAATGTTTGGATCGGAGTAATATGGTCGAGGTTTGCATATTATGCGATTTAAATCCTCCGGGGAAGGTATGTGAGAACAATATGGACTATTTTCTTCACGAAAGTTGAAGAGAGAATCAAGAGACCAATCTTCGGTGAAGGCACATTGTCCATGATTTGGAATCCGGAGGATGTGAGCAAATCGCTCAAGGGTTAAAACGAACTTTTGGTTTTTGATCCAAAACCAAAGAGAAAGAGAGCGATCCTCGTTACGAACGAGTTCGACTTGACGGAAGAATTCCATTATGAACCTTGGACATATCTTCTCGTTGATTTCGAGAAGACATTCTAGTCCTATGGCTCGGAAGGAGGTATTGATACCTTCTTCGAATTGTAGAGAGGTGTCTACAATACGTCCTTCGTGGAAGTGACGGTTTTCGAGATTATTGAACCCACGGACATGATTGCCAGGTGTGTTGGGCTCAAAGGAGATGTTTGTAGTGTAGACGCTAGTGAGTGAAAAATCAAACTCATATTCATGCGTCATAGTTGAACCTATAGAAAAATTGAGTTAATAGAAAGTGATGTTTTGTGGTCAACCAATGATTATCTAACGTTTTTACTAGATTTTTATTAACAATGGTTTTTAACAACAATGACACTTAACTCACTTATGGTTTTGACATTCTAGTAGAATATTACTTTTAGAAAGAAAGTGGTTTTTATTATGAATGAAAAACTGTTGTCCAGATGTACGGTTCCCTTCTATAAGGGATCCGGCTAGTAAACTTGCCGGGATCCGTGGAACAGAAGCAGATTTTTGATAAAAACATAAGTTTAATAGTTTTATACCAAAATATGTGTTTTAGCCTACATTTTCTTTTAGCATGCATTCATGGTTTCTAATGTTATCACGACAGAATACGAAAGATATAAATCAAAAGAAACGACAAACACATAATGATAATAATAACCTAGATAACTAGACTATTAGTAATATTTCATTTCAATGCTAAGAATGATACAAAGGATTGGGTATATAACCCCAATGTAGATTAACAACACAAAGTATATGTCTCCGTATGTGAACTTCATCATAGGGAACACAAGTGCGATGAGCGTTAAGGCGATGAGCACGAGGGCGATGTAAACCATGTTGATGATGAACCTTCTTTGATTCGGATGAGATGAAATGGAGAAGAAGATGAAGTTTTGAATGAGAGGAAATTTTTGAAATTGGAAGATTTGAAAAAGTGGGATTTGATGGAGTGGATGACGGTGGGAGTTTTTATGGGGAAGGAGGAATTTTTGATATTTGTGTTTTTGTTTTATTATTAGAAAGATATAATTTTAGGATTAAATGAAATAAAACACAAATTATATAATCCTCGACTTTAGACGAAAAGGAAACACGTATGCAAGAAAAGCTTCCTAATGAAGCTATATGTAAAACGAGTATAAGCACAAAAGATAATCAAATAAATACCTAGGAAAACATACTTATTTATCAAGCTAATGTCATTTAGAGATAAGTAGAAAGTCATACCTCTAATGCACTTAGGAATGTCTTTACAAATGACACAACAAATGTCAGAAGACAATTCCGGCTCCTTTGTGCTTAAGATACCTTCTTAGGGAAGGTATTCTTGTTACCAAGCGATTCCTATGGCTTGGTAGGTATGAGCTTTGACTAATCAACATGACAGAGAAGATTAGTGCATTTAAATAGAAAATAAATAATGAGAAAAATGTTGTCATCTAATCAACATCCAAACAAAGAGTTTTAAAAGACATGGTGTTTGTTTTTATGAAAAACCTTCTTTGTAGTTTTCAATTAACCATGGATCGTATCAAGTTTTTAAAGTACAATATACTTCAAGAAACTTGGTAACGAAGCTCTGATGCCAATTGTGGAAAACTAGAAGGGGGTTGAATAGTTTTGCCAATTAAAACTTTCTTTTAAACTATTTAGATCGACTTATGTCAATCTATTTGGATGTGTGTTGGATGTTGATAGACAAGCATATAGAAGTATGTAATGAAAAGATAAGAGTAAGAAGCACAAAACCACAACGCGAGTATTTATAGTGGTTCGGCTACAAGGACACCTTACTTGCCCTACTCCACTCCCCGAGTCACCTACTCGAGAGTTCGTAATCACTACACGACACCAACTCCTTATGGTGGAGAAACCTTCACAACGTTGCCTACTCTTTTTCCGGTACTAGGCTAACCACCGGGTTCTTTCACACCAAGGTGAACCACACCTACCACTACGTCGCCTACCCTTTATCCGGTACTAGGCTAGATACCGAGTTCCATTACAATGGAGGAACTACTACCCAACACTACACCAACGACTAATCCCAAAGGAGACCAACTCCTTATTACAACATCATCAAGGATATCAATATCCTTGGATCTAATGCTAATCTATCTTGTACATCGAAACACACCATATCGAATGTACATCTTAGGCACCTTTCACTAATGCCTTTAACTAGATCTTCAAGACACCTTTCACTAATGTCTTGTGACTTGACTTCTAGGCACCCTTCACTAATGCCTACAATACGGACGATCGACACCTTTCACTAATGTCTTCGTCTTGACACTTGAGACATCTTTCACTAATGTCTTCAACACTACACTTCTTGGTAGAAAGAAAAGAACCATCAACAAGAGGACTTGAGAGTGGTCTTGATGATGAGGAAGCATGGCAACTCATGGACTTGAGCTTGCTTGACTTCAAAGGTGGTGATCTCGCCTTTAAGAGGAACCTAGAGAATCACACAAAACAAAACTACAAACATAGATCTCTTGGATCCGAGGTTAGAGAGTTTTTAACTCAAAGGGAAAGTGTGTTGGAAAAGGGTGAGAAACAATGAAGAAATGGCTCACTATTTATAGAGGAAAAATTCTACTTCCCGGATCCCACGGATCCCTCCCACAAGGGATCCGTCTAGCGTAAAGCTAGGGATCCGTGGGACGCTCCTCTTTACCCATGGGTATTTTGGTCATGGGTCATGGGTCATGGGTTGATCCATGGGTCTTATACTAGATACAATGTATCTTATGAGTGCAATGCACCTAGTCACATGGGTATGGGTCAATACCATGGGTTATGGATATTATCCATATATGATATAAGCATGATGTCATGCAATGGGTTATGGGTCAAGCTCCATGGATATGGGTCATGGACTTTGGGTTGTACCCAACTACATTCAATGTATTTGGTCAATGGGTTATGATACTTAAGTTTCTACCCATTTATATTACCCAATATACTACATACTAGTTATGTGTATATTTTACCCAAATATGTAAACACTAGTTGTTGTACATATGTAATACTAAATCATAAAATCACTTATACTTGTTTTAGTGTTTTATGTGAAAATGTAAGTGTGTTAGAAACTATTAGTTCAAACTAATTACGTATTTTATTTGTTTCGTTAAAATGATTTTACGTTTGTTATCGACAAAACATTAGAAGATCGTAAAATATAAATAAACGTTTTTACTTATTTGTATTAACAATGGTCGATTGATGATGGCAATGAGGAGAGTAGTGTCTGAAGAAGCGGAAGCACAAGGTAGCGATGGCTAGTTAATGTTCTTGGATGTGGTGGTGGATATGAAAGAGACATCATAGTAGTTAGTGACTAATTAAGGCTTTAGTGCACTGAACTAGCTAGATTACCTTATTTCCAGGTTTTTGTACAATTAAACAGGCGATTTGAGGTTGTTATTAGTGTTTTGTGAAATCTTTATCTTTATATCTATATATATCTCTATATTATATATAACAGGAGGCGTTACACGTAGATAATGCCACGTAAACGCCACCTCATTGCCCAGTAATTCATTATCAGCCATGTCATCACATTGTTGCCATGTAAGCATTTTTAAATTTTATTTTATTTCAAGACATTTAATTAATTTTGAATTTTAGACAATTTTTTTATTTTTGCCATCGCCACGTAATTGTTTTTAGTGCCATGTCATCACATTAGTCCACCTAAGCTATAAATATTTTTTTTAAATTTTGTTTTTAATATTCATGTATTTTTATTTTTAATTTTCGTTTTTAATTTAATTTGTTATTATGCAAATTTCGGATTTTATTTAATTATTTTCGAAATTTTTTTTAAAAAAATGAGCTTTGCAAGGATTGAACCTTGGGTTGTTGGTTGAATAACAAGTGTGTTTACCACTTAGGCAACAAGTTATTTTGATAATTATGTTGTATATTATAATCTATAAATACAACCAATTATGTAGGAGAATCCCTACAACTTAGGTTAACCTAATAAAACATATACGAAATTTTTTTTGTAGTTCATTCATAATATCTTTTTTTCTCATAAACCCTAATATCATATTTTTTTCATAATATCTTATTATCTTATCACCCTTGATCGCTATGTATCTCTTAAGAATTACTAAAATGAAACATAAGCACACATAGTTCCTGATTAAAACATCATATGAATCAGGTCGTCTATGCTAATGTAAATAGCAGAAATCTGAGATGAGCTACATGGAAATCCTAGCTGCTGAGAAGGAGCTATCTCAGTTGCATCAAGCACGAATTGTTGTAGATTCAGCCAACGGCCTCTTTGGTTTGGTTGATCATACAAAAGGCTATTGATTTTATCGATAAGGTAGTGTTTATTTTTTCTCCTGCATGCTCACAGGTAGTAACCCTTTATATACAGTGTAACTTTGAGCATGTCTACATCTATTTTATTTACATGTTGTTTATTATTGGTTATGACTTTGTTGTTTATTATTGGTATGCAACTAAAACTTTTAAGTGTGTTTCTGTATTTGTACAAGCTCTTTTAGTACTATTCTTAGTGAAAAGACCAAAATTATGTAAGGTGTTATATCAGTTGTTTTTTTATTCATCTACAGTAAAATTCAAAAGAAATCTATTAGTAGTATTATTCTTTACATATAATACAGGTCAATGCGAGTTTAACGCATACTGATTTTCGAGATATACCATTTAGATATAAAGGTTTTACAACTTGTGACTCAGGGTGAACTTGGCATGATTCTAACATAATTTGGGGCTCATGGGTCCGAGCCAGTTGTGGTACCCTCATGCAATGTAGATTGGATTGAAAGTTCTTTCATCGGTAAGTCTATCTCTCTATTGATTTCTAGGATGAGATTCATTGATCAAAATATCAGAAAAGAAAAATGCATTCAGCAATTTGGTGTGATGCGTCAACAGATTTAGAGGCCACAAACAGGGCTTCTTGAAAGCTCTGTGTACGTCAATTATACGGGCATGGCTATTTGAGCATTAGGCTTCATACATTTTTCATAATACCTATCACACTATAATTGCTACTTCATTTATATTTCTAGATATATGTGTAGAATTTTCATATTTTCACCTAATACTGATACGCGGATGGTTGTTGTTGTGACAGGTATCAATAAAGTAACAGGAGAGGGTTCCTTTTTTGGGCTGCTGTTTTTCGTTCCGATCTCTTCAAGCTTTTGGCTGCTTTTTCTACTTTTGGTATTGTTGTTAACCGTTTGTTACTATTTATTCTATTTATTCGGATCATCTTTACTCTGTACAAAACCCTGCAATGAACCAGGTAACTCTCACTCGGATTCTATCATATCATACTAATAATGCATTGTTATCACTCTCTTATGCATACGCGTGTTGGCGTGTGATATGTTTCTACCGCCAAATCATTGGATTGACAAGATACACCAAGACTGCGAAATTCTTAAGGAGCACCTACCTGGTATGCCAATACATCACAGAATTGATACTGCCCTTTTTTTTGTTCTATTTAATCTTAATCTAAGCATGTTTACTTGATCACAGAGACGATATTTGTGAGGGCTTACGAAGATAGGAAGGATATTTTACGAGCTGTCATTATCGGACCAGAGGGGACTCCTTTTCATGATGGTCTCTTCTTTTTTGATGTGTGTTTCCCAAGCAACTATCCTGATAGCCCACCAGTATGTCATCCTCTTCCTTTATCTACTTGATCCTAATACATATATACAAGTATAATCTTGCTTATTTTTGTGTAATTTTACGAGGAATTGATCTTTTTTTTAGCTCGTGTGCTCTCACGATTTTCTTCTTGGCGTCAATCCAAATTTGAACAACTGCGGTGAAGATCAAATATTCCGCATGTATACAATCGCCAGACCGGAAAACACGTGGGTTCTGGCACTTCAACATGCTCCAATATCTACTCTCCATACAGGTCCGATTTTGAATACAATGCCTTTGTTTAATAGGCTTCCATCGTTGGGTCACACGTCTGCAGGAGAATCACCTTCCTTACTATACAACGAGAATATCCTTATGAAATCGCTCAAACAATGGTGTGTACCATGGCCAAACCACCCAATGTATTCAAAACAAGAAATCGACTCTAATTGATATCATTATGTTGCGATATGGGAAAACTATGTCAAGGAGAGGAAGTTACTAATGGTTCAACTCCTATTGAGAAAAACATAAAGAAGAGTTTAAGGTAATGAGGATTATATTATAGTTGATGATTATTATGCTTGATGTGCTTCATATAAAATTACTTATTTTTAAATGTCAATTTCGTGACGTGGTAATCAAGTTCTTGATGGAGGCAAATTCTACGCTCAAGTTGTTGTGGATCGAAAGTTTGAATTAAGAACAACTTGCTTCTTTAAACATAAAAGAAGCACCTGTGATTGATGCATTTAACCCAAAGAAGGGTGATATCATATAGTCCGTCGGGTTTATGTAGAAACTGATTTAACAGGCGAGCTTCAAAAGGTCAGTCACCCCTTTGGAACATTCACGAATATTAGTTTACAGTTTACCAATTAGCTATCTGTTATGATGTTGCATCCTTAAAATCTTCGCTATCATCGTACATGATCAAGAGGAATACAAAGTGGTTTCCTATCACCTAATCCAACATCCTTGATTATTTTTTAGAACATCTTTCCTGATTACTTAAATTTTTGTCAACTCTAAACCCAAGAATCAAATAAATCTTATCTAAAAAACTAACAACTGATATGAATCCAGAATATAGTAACATTGGTGTTGAGACTTACCCGGCTAAAGCAGCCACAATAAGCCAAGAGAACATGCCGACGGTACCATCCCCAAGACCCTTTCGCTTATTAGCAATGCGATAGATTCACTTTTATTCGCTAACCTGTTCTTGCAGAAGCAATGAAAGAGCAACAGAGGCTAGGTTCGGTGGAGGTGGCTTATAGAGTTTACCAACCAGAGGAGGGAAGGTCGACTACACGTGCATTGCTGTGGTGGTAAAAATGGCAAGACAATTCGAATTACTCACAAGGATGATTGGGCAGCAGTGGTGGGCGGTCATGTTCAGGGTATGGTGGTGGTAGACCGTTTGGACCAGTTCAGAACTATCAGAATAACCGAGGAAAGCCCAACTTATAGAAGCAAGAAGTGTAATCCAAGAGCAAGTAATTTATCTAAACAGCTATTCTAGAATAGTTTTATATCAATTTTTTTAGTTTCATTAGGTAGTCATCAATAAGACTATTTTTCATTATCTAAAATTTCCTGCGATGAATTATGAATCAATACTTGACTTTTATGAGTCAAATTTAAAGACATGAGTTATTATTGGATTCTAGGATACTAACTCATAGTTTGTCTGATTCGAATTGTGTTCTTGGCTTTTCGTGATAGTTAGCTCATCATCTATGCATGTTTATTTGTTTATAATTATGCATAATACTATAACAAATGACATGGGTGAGATGTAATGATAGTGTTAATTTACGCGAGTACTTAAAAATAAAGATCTAACATGCAGCTAAACACAAAAAATGGGAAATTGTATATGTAGCGGTGGTTCTTACTCAGACGTGTTCAACCTGATATGCCGTACTTGGATTAGCCTGTGTGAAAGAATGCAGATTTTCTGTAAGGATATGTATATATTTTTGAGTGTGATTCAATGGGTACCCAACTTTTCAGCATTCATTTCTAAAGTTACCCGTGTATGAACTTCAAATTCTTCCTTTATGAACTCGGTTGTAGAATGGACTCTCCCAAACCATCGGGAGTCCAAGGACAAAATCATTGTCGATAACTTGCAAAACCACCTCTTTACAAAAATAGTAGTATAGTACGCCTATGTTACAAATAGTGTCTTAGAACAATCAATCATCAATCGTTTATGAAAGATCAATGAATCAAGTGAGAAACTACACAATACAAAGGTAATTGTTTTTAGGTTTCTACATTTTTTGCCAGAAATTAGTTATTTTTAGGTTAAAAAATATTGTTCTAGGTACGTGTTGCAGGCTACTTATTGAGTATATGTTTAATAAGAATTATACATTTTTGGCTAGATGGGGTAAACAGGCCAAATGAATGGCATCAGAAGCTCTTCGTCTTGAAACCATGTTCGCACGAGTTAGTGACATTGTTAACCATTGAAATAAAGTCTCATCAGAATAAAAGATTTTTGAAAAGAAGACTTACCATTCATGATGTGCTTCTTATCTTTTCAAAATACATCTAAAATCATGTTTTCATTTTTGTATTCAATTAGATCAGATACAATATTACACCAGAAAATGTTAGTATAAAGACAACTTTATAATGTTGGCTTAAGCTAATATCTCTGACAAGAACCGCATTTCTTATCTTGACGTTAGTTTTGTTGACAATCTCCGTTGGTTTTGCCACCTGCTTATGTACCCTGAACCGGTAAGAAACCAGTTGGCTAATAGAATCCCATGACGTTCTCACGTGAAAAGAAAATGAGCTCATGGATCCCTATGTAGTACACACGTAAGACAATCTCCACTCCTACTACAACTTATATATTTACTACAAAATATCAAACTGTACAAGTAGCCACTTATGCCACCTGCTTATATACCCGTAGCCGCAATAGGAGCTGAAGTCCACACACGCATCATGGATGTGAAAAACAGGGACATGGAACCGACGGTCATAGAAGAAGGTATGATGACAGGTATTTCACGTAATGAGGTCACACGAGGGGCGAGATATAATGACATTAACGATTAACAAGGACAAAATCAATCTCTTGGTGTCAACATCTGACAAATAATTAATAGTTTCAAGAGATCCTATTGTAACTTCACTGTAAGTTCCTTTATCTTAACTCTAAATTGGAGCAAAAAATTTAACACTTTCAATATAAAGTCGACGGTAAGTGTAAGTCATGACTAATACGCCAGTGTTTCACGTTGAGTTAACGACTGTGGCCCGGCGAGAAAGAGGAAGTATTATACTCAATCTCCGAGCTTGAGTCGGCTTCTTTTGTTTTTCTTAATCGTGTTTTGAGGTTTACTTTCAACAAACACGATACGCTGAGATGAGCATAGTCACCTTTGCTTGCGTCTTTCTTGTGTTATGTTCTTTTTCAGGTATCAAACATGTCTAAATAAATAAAGTTACATGGACGTGACAAAATCTAACAACTTAATTGTTTTGTAGACCCGTTTGAACCTTTGGATCCAAACAGGAACATAACGATCAAATGGGATATAATGCAATAGACTTCCGACGTTATGTGGTAAGAAAGATTAGATTTTTAGACATTCTTAATGTTTTCGTGATATTATCTTTAGGATCTCGGTTAGAATCTTCTGTTAAGTACGAAGTGTTATAGCAATGCTTGCCGCCATATTAATGAAGAAGTAGTTGCAATCAGTGTTGTATAATTTGTTTTTGTACAATTAAAGAACAACTGAGTTTTTATTACGGGTTTAATATTTTGACATAGGATGATCCTGCAATTAGCTAGGGTGTACTCACAGAATATGCTTCTAAACAAGAAATAAAGAGCAGGACAAGAATAATTGCACAATGCATGAGGTTTTGAAGTTCCAGTCTTTGTCCACAATCTCACACCCAAGTTGCCCTCACAGGATTTGAGGGTGTTTGGAAACCAAAATGGTTTTGACTTACACCCACAGAGTGCAGGGCATCCAAAGAAATGGGTCCATCGCCCCATGTGTGAGTAGTCTCCACCCGAAATTGATGGAATCACACATAATGGAATTGAAACAGAGAATGGAATTGTAAAGAATGAGAATAACCCCTGAGAAAGAAAGCCTATTCCACTGTTTGTTGGCCACAGAGAATCGATCAATGAAACTGAGTAGCTCATTGACTCTCGTGTTTGGTGTGAACAGAGAATGAAATTTCCGTGGAATCAATATGTGTCTAATTGCAACTTTATCCTATATAACCTTTTTGCTGTCAGTTTGTATTTAAACCATTGTATAAGCTACGATTTTGATAATTACGTTGCATTTAGTCGACTACAATAGAAAAATAAATATCGAAGTTGCTAAAAGAAAACACGAACTGAACATGACAACAGGACTAATAATCGACAAAACATTGTTATGTACATGACAGCATGAGTTACAACCAAAAGTTACACTAATTAAAGTCGACACACTTTCTTCTTTTTCGTTTATGCTCAGACCTTATGTATCTCCATTTCAACTTCAATGGTTGACATTTTATCTCTTCCACAACATTGTGTGAGCTGATCCTGAGGCGGCCATCACAGTTACTCGCCAAATTTGGATGATTGATCCATTGGGACAAAGTTGTTATCTCATCTACAAATTAAAGTTTAGCAACAACATGGTCAAAAACATTGAGTCATAATCTGGAATTTACAAAGTAAGTGGCAATAATATAGTTAAAAATGACTAGGTGAACCCCCTATGATTCTAGGCAATTACCTCATATAGTCATAAGTCATATGTGACTAGAATACCAAACAAGTTGACTGTGCCAATATTAAAAAAAAAAAAAAAAAAAAAAAAAAAAAAAAAAAGTTGCTATGTGACTGATTATACACTAGCTAAAACGAGTCTTTATGCAGATAAAAAGGTTTATCGACCGATTATTCACTAACAAAATTTTTCTTAATTACAAACTATATTTATTTTAACTTTCACTTCATATCTTTTCTAATAGTCTTACCTTTTGTTATTGTAACGCAAATATCGTGGAACTTGGGTTTCAATGGGTGTATACGATGGTTCATACAATGTTCCAACTGGCTTATCTACTCCTTCCCGCTCACTTGTCGCAATGGAGAATGGTCAATTGTTCAAGGTGAGAACTTCTTCATATTCTCGGCAAGACGATCCTTTGCATTTCGGATAGCTTGCGGATATGAGGACAATCCCAATGTTGTTAATGACGTAATCAAGGTTACTATAGCGCTGTGTGTTTTGTTATTAACATATTTATTGTTTAATGATATGATGCCATTGATTGATTTATTTTGAAAATATTTATTGTTTATCGATATGCTAATCACGTCTTCTTTCGTCACAATGTTGCAGATACATCGAGGCATTATCAGCCACTACAATTGATCGAAAAAGTTATTGACTCTATGGCTTATGCAAAGCTGGTAACTCTTAACTTGGGGTAACAATGCATTAATGCTTTATTTGCGATAGCTAATATTAGGATTTTTAATTGCACTAAGTTATAAAAAAAAATAGCTTGCGCACTTATTGGCTATTAATGCTTTATTAGGATTTTTTTGTTGAAACGATACTCTACAATAATATTGGATGAAGCTCATGAAAGGAGTCTGAATAGACACATGCGTATTGGGATGCTATCATGCATTATAGTACCACGCCATGTAAGGTATCTTTAGTCATATACTACATTTAGCTCATTATACTTGACAATTCCTGAATTAAACCAGTGTTACAAAATTATTGCAAGTACGATGATACTTTCTAAATTGCATACATATTTCATGCAAGTTTTTTTCCCCTAACTCCGTCAAAGAGTAGAAATTCCACCTTTTTGGATCATCGCAATATATCCGATTCAAATCGATGTACAATAAAACTTCTGATTAAATTTTTTATTATAAACCTAAGTGAAAGCGAATAACGTTTACTTTAAGGTCAAGTAGTCGCTCTCCAAATCTACAATTTTCTTGAACATGTTCTTGAACTCGAATTTAGTATGTTTAATAACTTTATTGCAGATAACACTATTAGCCAAGATCAAGAAACATGTCATTTCAAGTAAAAGCTACTACTTTAATGGATTCGACTCAAACCGATAAAAGTTAGAGACTCAGAGGATCGGAATGAACTGTGTATCCACGAGCAAGTTAGAGCTTAGTGGGCCATGTAGCTATGAACCCGACGCACTGCTCACCTTCCCGTCCCGGGTTTAGTATGTAAAAGACAATGATAACTTGATTTGATTTTAGGATAATCAACTTTTTATGTATATATATATACAAGCAATAACTCACTGGATGATGTGTTTGTAAAAGAACCGATTTGATTGGGAGTCAGAATACTAAGGTACTCTTTAATTATTGTTATATCTAATATTTATCAGTAATTCACAAATTACGCTCATGTGGTAGTCAGGTTTATTTCAATACTTTTTGTAGATTGCTACAATAATCCATTTTTTACTAATCAATAACAATAATCAAGTTTTCAAATGTTAAATAAACATAGTATCAAACTATGAATGTATCATAATGTAGGATCTTAAATTTTATGTTGTTTGATGATTCGGGTGGTCTAGGATTGTGATTAAACAAGATAGCCATTATGATAGATGAAGAGAGTTGAGAGGAGGTTCCTTGAAGAGAGTTGCTTAAGAAAATGAAAGGTTTATTCAAAGAAGTTACACCCTTCCATGAATGGAAGGGTATTATAGTTACAAAATATACGACCTCCCATCGGCTGTGGATCGTGTCTGATGGGTAAAGACCCGTCCTTCCTCCACGGTGTTGCACTAAACTAAACTATGCTAATAACTAACTAATAAACTAACAAATAACGTAACTAATGATATGTCTACGAGCTAACTTATGCTAGATAATACTTGGGGTGACCGACACTTCACTATGGAATTTTCTAATTCCTAACAATCTCCCTAAGGGAGGTTACCCCATGTTTTACATTTCGAATCCTAGCATTCTATTTTATCTTCGCCTTGAGCTCAGAGACTTTAATTCTTCACTTTTGCAATCTTTGTGCTTAAGTAGTGCAACTTCAAAGGCCGCATTGATTTGTACTTTTAGTGGAGGCCTTAATCGATCCACATCTTTGATGATCTTCGAGCTTTCATTGAGATCATCACCACAAGAAATCTCTGGATCACCCTTTATTTTGTTGCCATCATGTGAAGTTGTGACTTTTGGACCGACATGTTCACACTTTTGAATCATGACATCTTTCCATCGAGTAAGCGGAAGCCTTCATCGGTTCATGATATTTGCGAACAGTAGCGAAGCATAGTATAAAAATATCGTAACCGTGTTATGTAGATATGCACCACCATGATTTCTTCAATTAAGTGTGGTTGCGTGAACATGCGGCTTTGGATTGACTCTAAATTCGATCACCGCAATCGTCGGGTGTACCGCATCTGACGATTAACAATAAAGCGCATTTAAAGTGTCTTTGATCACTTTCGTTGAATTGAGGTACACGGTCCACGGTTCCCGCTGATCGAAGACAAGTCTTGCCTGTGATCGTGTAGGATTCCTAAGAATCTCCTTGATGGGTTTCGCAGATTGTTCTAGCCGTTCTCAAACCGAACGCCTCAAAGAAGACAACATGGAGTGAGTGAACCAAAGAATTGAGATTCACCGATTGATGAAAATGATTTCAAAACAATCGCGTATTGCTTGAAGAAAGAGTTTTGCAATACGACGAAGGTTTTATGAGAAAGATCAATTTTCAATCAAAATACTTTTGTATTAGAGAATGAGTACACATTCGACGTGCTAGCAAAAAGAAGAGATTCGCACAACGAACGGTTTTTCTAAAAGTATTTTCAATCGAGATACTTTTGAATTGAAATGAATACACATTCGATGTGCTAGAAAAGAAGATTTGCACACGAACGGTTTTTCCAAAAGTATTCGCCAATTCCATTCCAGACCAAGGTTGATTCACGAGTGAATCGCCCCATCGCTTCTATCCGCTTGTCACAAGCTTGATCTTACGAGAAGATCTCACATGTCACCCACCAAGAGCTTGTTTGATGTTGGCTCTAGAAGGATTTCCATCTTCATCGTGAATACTTTTACATACCACTCGGATGTTCCGCAATACCACATGGATAATGCGTAGGACTCTTAATATATACTTACTTTCCACATTGTGTGAAACAACAAGTTTTCATGAATTTAGTGTCCTAACGAGATATTGTGGATGATCTCTTGGCTCTAGACTCAATTAGTGCACATTTGGTTCTGTGCCGGAGAGTAGGAGAGGGTCTCCTTCTTCAATATCAAAAATCTCTAAAAGAAAGTCGATAGATTATGTCGGTTCCCGTGAGAATGAAACAAGCCCTTTGAGAGGAACTTGAGTGGCTTGGGAAGTTGTAGTGCAGTCGTCCATCGGGTCCATGACGCCTTGTCTTCAATACCGTGTTACCTTAGTAACCACTTAGTAGCATATGTATTGAACCCGGTTATTGCCCTAAGGTTGAATTATTGGAGGCTATTTCTTTTCACCCTTTCATATTTTATTCTTTTCATTCTTCAACCTCTTCAAGCTTACCGAGATTTCATAACTAGAACCTTGTTGGGTTTATTCCAAGACTAGCTCTATCTCGATCCGCACTCTTCCGATATTCTCATTTTTCTCCTTTTTTCATCATACCTACGGACTCTACACTAACTAGTGGATTGTCCTCGGTAGATCCCTCCGGTTCGGTGGATCGTGGAACTAATACCTAACCTAACCATCCTTATAACTCCATACATAAAGTAAAATGGTCGGTCTTTTGGTACAGTTCATTCTTTCTCGAAACCAATTGAAAAATCATTTGAAAAAACAATTAAGGTACTTGTGATATGAGATCAAAGCATTTTGTACCTTAATAGTTTTGATCATTTAGAAAACCTCCCCCTCAACATGTGCGTATGATTTAGAAATTGTTTAGCATAAGGAGGCAAGAGGACTTTGAAATATTTTCTTTGATCACAATTTTCATACGAAAAAGCCATTTGATTTTCATGGTAAAATTATCCCCCTCAATATGTGCATAGGATAAGTGAAATCATTTTATCACATAGAGGTAAGAGTTCTTTTGAAGCACATCCACGATCACAAAATCCATTAAGAAACCATTTAAAACTCAATCAAGGTACTTTATGTTAAAACATAAAAGCATTTGCACCTTGAGAGTTTCTTTTCTTAAAAATGCTCCCTCAATATATGCTTCGAGATTCGAAAGCATTTAGCACATATGAGAGAGAAAGCGTGCACAATTAAATCAAACGATCACCTTTTATCAAATTTCATTATTAAATCACAAATTCTCCCGATCAAAATATTAAACCCTTTGAGATTTTGGATCCCAAGTGATTTAATAAGGTTTATAAAACATGGGAGAATATGTGGCATGGTTTAAATACTCATCATGTTTTGGATAAATCCTCCTCCTCAACATGTGCATTGTATATTTGAAATCGTTTGGCACATGGAGGCGGAGTGCCTTTAAAGGACTAAAACCAATTCCATTTAAAAGCAGATTTGAGATTTAAACACGATCTCTACCTCGATCAGAAATATCAAACCATTTGAGATTTGTGATCTCAACCGATTTAAATCATTTAGAAAATTTGGGGAAAGACGCGGCAAGATTCAATTTTGAAAGATGATGATAAGGACCATTTTAAGACATTAAAGATTGTTAGTATCGTATGATTGTTTTAAGAGATCTTTTAGTAAAATAAAACAATTTCACAATCAAACAAGAACGAGAAAAATTTCATTTTGATGATCTTTGAGTTTTAAAGAAAATCATACCATGACATAACATTAAATCTTCGATCACCACTTTGTTTCGCATAAACCGGACCTTTTATGAAGAAATATCGCTTGAAAATATTTTATTTTAAATCACACTCCCCTCAATCCATGACATAAATCAATGATTGAGTGACTTATGTTTTGATAAAATGAAGTCCGTGATTTTCAAAATCTAGTCCAATTTATTTTCAAAACAATATTTTCCATTTTCAAAAACAATATTATTCAAAGTTTTAGAAAATGGTATCATTCACTACTTGTCCCGCACAAAGATACATTAGGTGGTTGAGAAGCTTCCGTTGTTCTTTGTAGGGCTTGAAGAAAACCATCTGCCGATGCAGTGAGACTTCTTCTTACGTTGCATTTTGAATGCCAACCGAGGTCAAATTAAGCTCCGCTTCTTCAATCACTTAGAAGAAAACCATCTGCGATGCAAGAGACCTCTTACGTTGCATTTATGCCAACTCTCCATTGAAGTCCAATTAAGCTCCGCTTTCTTCATTTGTCAACCCAAGATATCGTTACCTTTCCTTGCGGCATCCAATCATGTTCATTTATGGGATCCGGATCGGGAACATTCTTATATACCAATATACCGCATATGTTAGTGAACACACATAAAAATATATGGTGGTCGACAACACCCAAACAAAGAATCGACTAATAAAAGTCAATCCAACATATCAATCGATCATGTAAGGTATGGGAATAATGTGTTTCTCAAACTCTAATCATCTAAACCTAACAATCATATCCTAGAAACCTAGTCCTTCAACATAGGCAATTATATTTTTCGAGATAAGCACGAGGATAATTAAGAAAGTCCGTTAGATGATATAAATTTGAAAACATTCTCCCCTCAATCAATGACTTATTTTCAAAAGATTAAAAGCTGAAGTCATTGAATGAGTTTTCAATTTTCACAAAACTCGAATCGATAGATTTACAAGCAACTCATTTACCACCATTTTAGAAAACAACAAATATTTTTCTCAAGAATTTATAGACGGAAAAATATTTGAGTAGGAACAATGATCCTTGACATACTTTCCTCATTTGTTTTTAGGAAAAGTGCACGAAATATTTGAAAAATTGGTTTAGCGCAACAATTTCCTTTCATGAAGAACGGTAGCTATCTCAAATAATAGCAAGCCATAGTTTTAAGCACGGGTCACGATCAAGTAATCTGCAAGCCATTTTTTTAAAGCCGGGTTATAGTCTCAAAAACTCGCACGCCATTTTTTTTTTTTTTTTTTTTTTTTTTTTTTTTTAGACATGTTTAGAAAAGAATATTTACACCTCCTGCTCGAACTTCATCTAAAGTCCCGTGCCATTATTGAATGACATTTCTAAGACCGTAGATGTTATCGATACCAGAAGACATGTCAACAGAAAACATATTTTTGGAATTTTTCAAATTTTCTGATTTTTATGGGTTTTTGTTGATTTTATATTTTTCTATTTTCTTTTGCTGGTTTTACATTTTTGTATTTTGTTTTTCAGATAAATATATACAAAGATAGAGTAGATGATATAGTATAAGAGGATGATGATACGAGTACCGAGATAAGGATATCGAGCAACCCCGTTGTAGAAGATAGAAATCATCATCTCTTAAACATTCACCACCAAAGCTTCCAAGGCTCTTGCATTGAAGAAAGAAATTGAACCATCCGAAAGTGAGACTTTGCGCTTCCCCCAAACCGAAAATCTCAGAATGAGCGATTCAAAGCTTTCTTTCAAGCTTCTCTTAGCCAGTGCACAAAGAAGCACACCATTATCATCGAACATGTCGCTCCTTTTAAGAATAATCACCGTGATTCATCGTTCGGGTTATATCATCAAATAGAAGAACAACAACGTATCATCCCACACATAAATAACTCTTCTCAAATTTATTTTCACTTTGAATTACGAGCGATCCATTCCAAAAGGTGTCAAGAGACCACTTCCCACGTAGTTGAATTGATGCGATCGGTCTCTTAGACTAGAGCTCACGAACCCGAATACAAATACCAAGACAAGGAAACTTATACCATCAAGTAGCGATTAAGTCCAATAGCCAAATAATAACCCCGATGTATACTTTTCTTTCCCTTAAAGAAAGTGTATGAAGCTCAAGAACCCAAATACCCAAATGCCCAAAGAGAGAACAACCGATAACATTGAAGAAGCGGGCGAATCATCGATTATCTCTGCGGATGACAATCTCTGCGGATGTCCACTCCGAATAAGTGATTATATCTCGAATCACGATTAAGCCCTCAAGTGAGACAATGAGCATCCCCAATGTACACAATCTATATCATCACACACTTGTGTACCTCTTTATCTTCGAAACTTTCTATTACATCGCCTCACGTAGTTGGAATAATAACACTAAAAGCCTTGATGAGTAAAACCTTGAGATTCTCGTGGTCATGACAAATGTCTTCCGGGATATCTTCAATCACTTAGAAGAGTTAAGTTCATCAAGTTTACTCGCCATGAGTCAAACCTTGAGTTTCTCTCGGTAATAACATTTGTCTTCCGGGATATCTTCAATCACTTAGAAGAATTAAGTTCATCAAGTTTACTCGCTTTGTGTTTAGATGTGTGTCTCCTTCCCCGTTTCTGGTTTTGATGATTCAAAATCAGCAACACATAATAAGCCCGTACACTAGAAATCTGTTGAGAAGAACATCATAAGCTCATATGTGTCTGTGAGAATCAACTTGCTGAAGAATATGAGAAAGTCTAATTGGGAATTGAATCTGACTTATAACTCTAACCAATTAGTGCTCTCCCCTAAACCGACAATCTGTTTGATAAATGCCCAGATTAAGAAGAAGTCTTTAGATAGTCAAATGCAACTCGTCTTTGGTCTTCTAACATATAGCAAGAAATGTAGAATGATCAAGACTCGACCTTCTTCAAGATTGTCCATTGGGGAATAGATAGTTAACATCTTCAACTCACACCAAAAGCATCCCATCAAAAAGCATCCCAATTAACTTACATCTTGCAAATCTCCTTAACTAAAATCCCTCCCAATCAAACAAGAACAGAAAGATGTTCATCAAGGAAATCAAGAATCGTGCCAAAACGAACACACAAGATGGTAACACCAAACTACCAATCACATCAAACAAGAACAAAGAGATTGTTCGAATCATCATGTTGATGTATACGTGAAGCATTAACCGGAAGCACTTTGTCGATAAACTCATCAATCCGAGTGAAGATGTCAACCAACGGCTCTTAGAAGAGAAAAAAAAACTCCATGTGAAGATAACCCGATAAGAAGAAGCTCGGTTCTTACATGAGTTTAGAGCCGTATGACCATTTTTATTCTCAAATATCAATCAACAATGCAAAAAATTCACACTTCTTCTCCCCCTCAAGAATTGCATACGGAGATGCCATTCTTGACTAAATAAGTGAAATCCATCCGAATGTTCTATTCACACTTCTCCCGCAAAATAAGCACATGATGTCGCCATCTTCATTATAATTGAGCAAGTGGAATGAGAAAACAATAAGTGGTAGCCAGTTCACTTGATGACCAAGCGCATGGAAAAGTATGAAGTATGTTGATGAGAATGGTCATAATAAGAAGATTTCTCTTCTTCAAGATAATGCGCAATCAAGCGTATACATTTCTTTTCTTTAAGAACGAGGCATGAACTGTAGTATTCATACGTCATAATCTCTCTTTTCATCTACTCTTGGCAAACTTGTAATCACCCATTATCATTCAAGAGGTCGTTTGTCGTGACAAATGATGGAAAAACCCGATATAATGAATTTGACCTCAAGTAAACTACCCCGAACTCGTGACTTAAACTTGCACATATGTAACAAAGAACGGTGCGAGACTTCATCCTCCATTGAATCTCTAAGTACTCTATACTCTTCATCCAACCAACCATCAAGTATAAGACGACATTACCTCTTGAAAATCCACAATTGAATGTGACACCGAGCACTACAACGTAACTCCTTAAAGTGATAGTTATTTTTGGTGGTATGAGCCCAATTCCCCAAGTGGTAAAAGAAAAGGTAAAAGACACCCAACAATAACTAGATTTCCAAGTCTTCGTTTTTAATAATAAGCTCGAACAAGGATCATGAAGAATCTTCATCCAACCATCCCGATACCTTCAGATACTAAGTACACTCACTCGTGTTATTTCACTTCAACCTCAAATAAATAATCTTGAATTAACGCCTGCACATCTTCCGAATAGCTCAAATCTAGCCTTCTTTGACATTTAAATGAACTTTGATAATGGTTTCATCCCGACCATGGTTAAATGCACATAACCCCGTAAACCATGTAATAACCAAACTACCATGACGAAAATTCAAACACACATCCAATTCATGAAGTACACCCTTTTATCCCTTCTTAGAAGCAAAAACCGTAGCACCAACATCAAGTAAGATCCGAATTACACTTTCTTCTCCAAGATGGTTCCATCATTACGGATTTTACAACTCTAAGGTTTAAACCGAAATAATTTCTTTCACGGGATTTTACAAAACCAAGAATAAACCGTAAGATAGATCCGGAAATGCACTTTACTAATACCAGGATGTTTCCATTGTCACGGAATTTTACAAGTCTATGATTTAAACCGAGAAATAGGTTCTTTCGCGGGATTTTACAAAATCGAGACAAAACCGTAAACAATGTCAACTTGAATGTGTTATGACGACTTTGGTTTCAGTGAATATCTGTTTTAGGGGAACATGCAGCGGTTCATCAGCGATTCATACTCTAACATCAACAATATCATCAACCATCCAATAAACACATTGGTAAACACATCTTCCACATATTCGACTTATTATTGCAAAGTGACTACTTGGTGAAGTAAACCGATATACCAAACTTGATCATGAAGTAAAATTCCCCATTTGTTACTTAAACTTGTACTAATCCTTGTGAAGAAGAAACGGTGTACCCAATGTACAAAACCTCTTGACATATCCTCAATCGCGTGAGACACGAAGTGATAGCTACGTTGTGGGTTAAACGAGAAAGAATCACAAATGCAACTAAATAGCCAAGTCTTTATCACCTCTATAAACGCCAAACAAGTCATCTTCACGTAATGGTAGAAAGAAAGAAGACAAAATTAAGCAACCGTGCTGAAAACCTCACTTCAAATCCAAATAAGAAATACCGTCACAGACACCCATAGTCAACCTTGTTCAAGTATCAAATCAAGCCTAGACATAATATTATCCGTGAAGATGCATACACCAAAGTAAACCACATAAAGAATCATATAATCTCATCAACTCAAACCGTCAAATCTCAAATGTCATAGAAATCACATAGTAACAGATCTCTCACTTGACAAATCTCATGTGAACGATCCAGCCCATCAGTCCATTATCCCTATCCAAGTCATCACTTATACATCACCAGCACGATCCAATCTCACAAAAACGACCATCGGATCCAGTTCAAATCAACCCTCACTTAAAAATAATCCCAAGTCCGGTCCATTTCACTTTTACCAATAGCCCATGAGATGATACTACCCGGTACAAACATAATATCAGAATCACACAAACACATAAACGCCTCCATAATTAACACATCACTTATCCGCTCTTTAACCAAAAATTGCATTCTAATTAAATTCAAGCGTTTATAATCTATGTGATAGAATTCATGCGTTTGTACCACAGAAATTCATACCCTCTTCATACCCACTTCAACAATCAACATACCACGGAAATTCATGCGTTTGTAATCTATGTGATAAAATTCGGATGACATATGTGATATTCATGCGTGTTTTTTCAGCTCAACATACCACTGGTCCATTTAAACAATCAACAATACTCGGCCCATCTTGATACACACCTCACAGCCCATCTTCATACCCACTTCAATAATATCAACCCAACTTATAGTGTATAAAACACACTTCACTTACCCTAATCCTCCACATTTTAACCAAACCCTAAGTGTTATCACTGTCCGCCTCTTTCTCACTTCTCAACCCTAAATAATCTCTTACAAAACAAACGCCTCCTTTTTCATCAGTTAACAATCTGCCATTTCATAGCTACAATACTCAGCACCAACTTACACAAGGCCTCGCCACAGGGATGGTTTGAGGCACGTGATATCACAGCCACAGGGATGGCGTTGAGGGCTTCAAGGTCTATGAAGGGTATAAGGTAGGTGCTTTATTTCATTGTTTTGACTTTTCTTTAACGAACTGATGGAGGAAGTGGCAACAGATTTGTTGTTGTTCCTTATCCGTTAAATTCGAATATTATCATGAAGCATAGTCTTCAAATAGAATCCGTGATGAATATATGAGGGTTTGACACTTGTGGTTAAAAGCCCCACATAACTGAGATTCATTAGATTACTTTTGAGTTTGAGTCATACACGAATAAATGAAACAAGATAACATATATGTTATTTTTCTTGCATATGAGATTCGAGAGAATAAATGAAACAAAGCTTGACATTGGATCAATGAAGATTATGATATTTCGTATGAGGCTTATGAACGTCTTGATGTATCAATAAGTTAGCACTAATTTTAATCACGAGATCTTGTTTAACTCCTTTTAAAGTTTGAGTCATGTTAAGATGTATATTGAAAGTTGGAGGATGAGTTAGGTTTGAGATGTCTTGATGGAGTTGGATAATTTGTGTTGGTTTTGATGTTTCACCAGAGTCCCTTTTGTTTTCAATAGCGATTGACAATGGACTGATGATGGTTGTTGAACCTGAGGTCATTGTTGAAGTGTCTTTGTGTTCCACGAGTTGAGATTGAGAGTCTGAGTTCGAGTCTTGGTTGAGTCTTCATGGATCTGTGATGAAAGTATCGTGTCTAGACCCATCATGGTCTTGATGTTTGCCCTTTTGTAACACGATCATTCCGAGATTCTTGTCTGCTTCACTAACTCGCATATCTCTCAACTCGCTTGACCCAACTCGCAACAGCAGCAACTCGCTCAAAAGCAAGTACAATTAAAATATATGCGAGTTAAGTAACTCGCATGGAAACTGAACCAAAAACCCAACTCGCTTCTGACCAACACTCTGTCTAACTCGCTTCTGACCAAATCAACTCGCTTCTTTTAAGCTAGTACCCAACTCGCTTCCTGGTTCACTGAATCTAGACATGATAACGACTCACATCCAGAAATACATTGAGTAAGGACAGTCAATACTGCAACTCGCTTTGAGAAAAGTCAGTCAACTCGCATAGAAGAACATGCCCAAACTCGCATAGATGAATATCATGGTGTGTACACACACTGTCACACACAAACGTTATTTCCAGACTCGTCGAAACGTTTAGAACATTTAGACACATAAAACCAGTTATAGTACCAAAATCAGCACCATTTAGAACATTGTTAAAATCGCTTAACCAACAACAACATGTTGTTTTAGAAGAAACGACTTAAAACCAGTATTAAACAACATTAAACCATGAACAAAGACCATTTAAAAATCAGCTCGTAACAACATATTCAACAACATCCAAACCATCAACCAAACCGCATACAAGAACCACATCAAAAACCATGAATCGAACCACGAATCAAAACAAACAACACAACCTTGGCTCTGATACCAATTGAAGGATCTTAAATTTTATGTTGTTTGATGATTCGGGTGGTCTAGGATTGTGATTAAACAAGAAAGCCATTTTGATAGATGAAGAGAGTTGAGAGGAGGTTCCTTGAAGAGAGTTGCTTAAGAAAATGAAAGGTTTATTCAAAGAATACACCCTTCCATGGATGGAAGGGTATTTATAGTTACAAAATACACGACCTCCTATCGGCCTGTGGATCAGGTATACAGTGGGTAAAGACCCGTCCTTCCTCCACGGTGTTGCACTAAACTAAACTACGCTAATAACTAACTAATAAACTAACAAATAACGTAACTAATGATATGTCTACGAGCTAACTTATGCTAGATAATACTTGGGGGTGACCGACACTTCACTATGGAA
This sequence comes from Chrysanthemum lavandulifolium, assembly GCA_022545495.1. NCBI lineage: Eukaryota > Viridiplantae > Streptophyta > Magnoliopsida > Asterales > Asteraceae > Chrysanthemum > Chrysanthemum lavandulifolium. The sequence goes on along the minus strand of CM040245.1, from coordinate 44,121,264 downwards.
TTTTCTAATTCCTAACACATAATTATTAACCAAAGTTGATATGCATATAACACCCAAAGTTCATACACATTTTTTTTCCTTCAAAAAATAATCCAAACTAAGCATAACAGTCTACCCATCACCAGTATGGATACTAAATCTACCATTACAAGAATAATAGATTATGAAAATTTATATTTATTAGATCATAAGACAACCAAGAGCTTTCATTAAACTCACGAAACCTAACTTTATATTTTAGAAGCTCAATGACTTCTTATCCTTCAAGCTCTCAATAGTGTCCTTGATGCTTACCTCCACCGGAGTAAACTCAACGCCTAAACTTTCCACCTTCACTCTCGATACATTGTAAATTAGTGGCTCAAGAGACTTACCGCCTTTACACCTATCAAAATTTCAAAAGATAAGAATATCATATTAGAAAAATAGTAGGATTTTATATTTTTCAAGAAAAGAACCATTAATCATTGATATATATCTATGACGTCATTTTTCCGTTAATTTGTATATTGATGGGATTATATACTTACCTTTTAGAATGGTCGAGGGAGGGTAGAGTTTGTCTACAATTTTCAAGATCTCGGAAGATTGAATCACATTCCCAACCACACAAGATTCTACCGTTAGCTTTTGGATTTTCAAAAGCTAAAATATGTGCAATAGCAACATCTCTCACATCAACAAGTCTATAGACTCCATCCGTAATACTTCTTTTCCTGCATATATATTATTTAATAGTTTTCATGGGTGTTATTTAGGCACACCCTCAATCAATCGTGCATATTATATATAGGGAGAAACTTACCACATTCTATTAAGTTCATGAATCCCTCAAAGTCATGTTGAGAGTAAAGTGTAACATAGGACCAATCACAAAGCCGAGATTTATCGATACCAAATCCAAACCATTCTCTTGTGAAAATTTCACAATAGCGTTCTCGACCATCGCCTTTGAAGCTTGATACCATAACTAAAATAATAAAACTCATACATCAATTACAACATTTGTTTGTGATCGAACTTAACCACATCTCAACCTACCATAATAACAAGCAAAGAAATAATAAAAATAAATATATCGTTTTTACTGATAATTATATGGATTATGCTCGCTCGTTTGTTCTCTATCATTGTTTATACTGATTGCATACTTGCATACACATGGTTCCTCATGTAAATTCTATTAAAATGGATGACGCAGATAAAAGTAATACATATATACGTAGAATCATTTTATTATAATTTATTAAAACAATCGAAACAAAAAAGTCATAACACTGTGTTCACGCATATTTAGAAGTCCACTTACTCACCCGTTCTCTGTCTTAAGGTTTTTATAAATTTATATTTAATGAAATTCATTATGTTCATGGTTTTTATAGCCTTATCGTATTCAAGAACCTATGAAGTGTTACTCCACAAGCATAGCATCTAATGTGTCATTCTTTCTGCTTCCTCAAGCTTTCATATACTTATTTTGTTTTCTCATGTAGTTCTAATGCTTTTGGTATTAATGGAGGTTGTTACATCCAAAAGTGTCACATTCTTTTATTTTCCTCTTTGAACCCACAAAGTACAAACCATCATTTGGAGACTTTGTAGATGTCGAATTAACAAAAAGAAGCTCTCGCTTAGGAATTTAATAGATAATTCGTTGAAAATTGAGTACATGGTCTATGATGATGGCTCACATGAAACAAGGTTGACAAGATGTTGTTACTTTTAGATAGTAGCTAGGTAATAAAAGAATGGTGGTTAGTCACTCACAAGGTTAGTTTGACAATCGCATATAGTTATCTTTTTTTAGTAAATCATCATATACCACGTCTGTTGCATGTCATTTTGTGACAGGTTAGATGATAACCAAGGGAGCATGTATCAAATGAATCACGAAGGATAGTGGCTCACCTTATATCCAAATGGTTGATATGTGCAAAACACATATCATTTCTCTATCAAAATCAAACCCAAAATAACCAAGAATGAGCCGTTTATTGCTAATATTCGTTGTTTTCTTGAGTTTGTGCTTGTGCGGTATGGATATGTCAAACACACAAAAGAAGCTAAACCGACGTAAATCCGAACACGAGAGATTAAGAGAGTTTAAGTCGAGGAAGGTCGAAATTGTGCATTTGTGAAGATTTTATTCTCACGAGGATGATTTTTAAAAGATATGATCAAGTTTGAAGAATTGTCAGAATCAGTCCCTCATCTTTGATCATTTGGCAGAATAGAACCTTGAAGATTCAAAAGTTGCAAAATCAGCCTTTGGTCTATTTAAGAATGACAACAATGGCCCTTGGAAGATATTTTCAGAATTTACAGCCATGGTCCCTGGATTTTCAGCTTGTACATCTTTGATCCTTAATATGTTAAATGGGTACAAGTCAAGTCCTAAGTCCAATACACAAATCCACGGCCCAAAACAAAACACCCATCCAATATCCCATCCCAAACCCGTTTCAAACTATCACCAGATACCCATTTGGACCCCGTCAACCCACACCTTAAACCCGGTCAACAAAATCAAAATAATATAAAACCCTCACGCCCATTTTTCCCCCAAATCCCACCAAACCCAGATATCCTAAGAACCCTAAAATACCCTCGCGCTAAATTGACCAAATTCACTTCAATTAAGGGCAAAACCGTACAATCACTAACACACCTGACATGTGCACACTGCCAGGTCAGCTATCCGAGTGATAAAATTCCAATCCCTGCTCTCTCATTGGTGGATGAAACGTAGCATGTGCAATCCAAAGGCTAAGATCGAATGTGAAACGTGGAGATTGATCCAAGGGTTCTAAATGCACTCAAAGAAGCACACATTTGGGATTTCTAGATGCTTCCAAGGCCTCAAGCTCGTGTATAAATACCTCTTCATTTTCATTGTAATAGCATCTAGTTTTCAAGAGTTTGTAGTCGTTTTTAATTTACTTATCAAATGTTTTAGTATTTTCTATTAATTTCAATTGTACTCTTTAGTTGTAATCAAAATTTCAAATTAATGAAATTTTACTTTTAAGCTCAATTCTCTTATTATCTTATTCTTGCTTTTAATAGCTTATTAGTATTGTCATATTCATTTTAGCTTATTACAAACTTACATCGCCTTATTTCTTCCTTAATTCAAAAAAAAAAAAATCGAAATAAATAATTGAAAAAAAAAAAAAAAACTTTTAAGCTTATTATTAGTTTATTATAAAACTGTGCTACTGTTTCATTGAGCTCATATAAGCTTAATATAGCTTATTGTGAGTTTATCTCTGTTTGAATCTCAATTCACTCTAAAAGCTCTAAATTAGTCAACAAAAGTCAACCTGCAAGCTCTGTTGGATCTGATTTGCTGATACAGTTGGATATGGGTTAAATTTGAGCTGGATTTGGAGTAGGTTATGTGTTTAGGATAGTGGTACTTTAATCTCAGTTGCAAACCATAGTGGTTGGACCACTTGTAAGTTTTGAAATCTGTCCTTAATCTTAATTCTGCTATAATCTGAATTTGTTGATTGGATCTTTGTTGTTTTGTTATAAATAGTTATATTTGATCCGGTTATAATGTTGGTATATAATAGTTGAATAGTTTTTGATTCTATATTTGCATTTCAAGAGCATAAAGTACTCTTTGGATCGCTTGTTTAAGTCGAGATAGAGATTCAAGCGTAAGTAGATTTAGGTTGCATTAGTTTGATTTAGCATCACTTAGTCTAATTTTGTCACCATTTGCACATTAAATCAAGAAAAGTCAAAATCAATTTGAAATCGCTCTAGTTAATCCATCGCTTAGGTTTTAGACAAACATAAGCTACATTTAGGATTAAAGTAGGATAAGTTAGCTTGCATTAGCTTCATTTCATCATAATTCATCAATCTCGGTTCATAATTTGATTCAAATCTCACTTTAGTCAAATTTACAAATGCTTTTAAAGTCGAAATAGTGAAACAAGTGGATTTTGGCATAACTATCTTGATTTTTCATGGATCCATTATCGATCCAATATTCTTTGAAACTTTGGATTTATAAGCTTCACTTGGTGGTTTTTCAAAATATCATTTTAGTTAAATTTTGGAAATTTTTATTAAGCTCAAACTAGCTTATCTTTTGACTAGAAATCCCAATGCACTCATTCAATATCACGAGTATGCATGTATTGTGCAAGAGTGTAGAAGCCTATAAAAGCTTGTTACTAGTTGTAATTTGGTCCTAGTGCTCTTTAGTTGGTTAGCTTAAGGTTCTTAGATCTGTTTTTCAGATTAGCTTTTTCAATAAGCCTGTGGATAAGCTTAAACTTGGGGGGTTAAGGACTATTTGGTTCAAGTGGATCATTAGCTCAAATCAGTGTAGGTTGCACACTAGAGATTAGGAGTAGTTGGAATTAGCTACTATTAGGTAAATTTTAGTATAGTTTAGACTCTGTAATAGTTTAGTAGCTTATTGTGCCCTCTAGCTTATTTTCGTAGCTAATTTAGAATCGGTTTACATCGCCTTCTAAATCTCACATAAGCCCTAGTTTTTATATTTTCATAAAATTAGAATAATATTTTAGACTTTTACTGAATTTTCATAATTTTTCATCACTATTTAGCATTTTCCCAATTTAAAACAGCTTTTAGGACTTTTAAATAGCTTTTATTGCAATTAAATCGGAAAAACTTCAAAAAATAAATTTTCAATTTTCATTGATTAAGATAAATACAAAAGCAAAAATAATTTTTCTAGATTTTTCCTAGCTTATTTTGTAATTTTTAGCCATTTAACTAGATTTAAATAGTTTTAAATTGTAGAAAATAGAAAAATAATCGTAAAAATACAAAATTAGTTTTGAAATTCTCTTAGGTTATTTTAAATTTTTGAAAAATATTTTAATATTTTTCCTTTAATTTTCATAATTTTAGTATTTTAATTTAGTTTTAAAAGTTAAAATTAGTTTTAAATCCGAATAAATTCGGAAAAATCCTAAAAATTAGTTTTAATTCATAAATAGTTTTCAAATTGCATTTTAGAGTAAAAGTAATTTTAGGTTATTTTTAGGATATAGATTAGACGTAGTTGCATTTTATTTACGTTTCGTTTATTACGTTTTAGTTAATTCTCGTAATTAGGATTTCCCGTAGATTAGATTCCCTTAATTACTTTCCCAATTCCCGTTGTTTTTAAAATTAAAATCATTAATCCAAAGCATCGAGCATTAAATTCCAAACCAAAAACGACGTTGGCAATTCACGCCTCGTTGGTAAACGATTCGGGTTGACTAATCCGTATCAACGATCACACACGGGATTTGATTTAATATTCTTTTCCTAAAGGAATTTTGAATCTATCTTCGTGATTATTTTTGATATCAATATTGAGGTTTTATCCACACAAATACCCCTAAGCCTTTTACGACAAATCAAATTTTGGCGCTTCCGGGGTGGTTGTGTCGTGACAATATCGTTAGAGGTTTGACGATTAGTGACTCGAGATCCTTCCTTCGAAGTTACTATTTTTCTAAAAATAAAAAAGTAAAAATATTTTCCTTTTCTTTTGTATATATATATATCATATTAAAAATACAAAAGATTTTCTCTGTGTTTTGAGCTTAAATAGAAGACACCAATTATATAACATTCTCAACGGAGGTGTTATCATTAATAAGTTCCGAACTAAAGATCAAAACTTTCCTTTGTGTCGCTTGTGAATTGATTTATTTCTATCGGATAAACAAACCGTGTGGTGGGTATAAGGACGGCTGACATTAAATTGCGGTGAAAAGAGGCGGGTTTTAATAAGCTTCACACGACCTAAAAAGCTTCTCCGCCGCATGTGCATTTGTCTTATAGAGGTGATTTATTCACTTGGGATTATTGTTAAGTTCACCGTGTTTTCAATACCGGTCTCTTTTAATTGCCTTGGTTTTGAAAGTGCATGCGCTGCTCTAATAACTACTGGACCGATACGTGAAACCGCTACAATTCCGAGAAGGCGAAATAGACGTGCTCCATTAGTCGAACCCGAGATTCGAACTAAATCGACTTCGCCCATCATCGATATGGCGGAGGACAACCGATCCATGCTAGAGCAACTTCGGCACCCACCGAGGGTTATGGAGAAGCCATCGTCGTCCGGCAATCGCTGCCGATAACTTTGAGCTTAAACACGGCTTGATCAACTTGGTATCATCCAAATTAATTTCTACGGATTTGGAGGACGATCCTCACCTCATATCCGACGGTTTAACAAGCTCACGCTCTACGATCAAGTACCGTGAACGTTCCGGAAGAGGCTATCAAGCTACTACTCTTCCCATTTTCACTCGAGGGGCCGCCCGGTTTGGCTCGAAAAACTACCCCTCGATCGATAACCACATGGGAGAATTTAGTGTCAAAATTCGTGAACAATTCTTCCCACCGCCTAAAACAACAAGCTTAAAAATGAAATAACAAAATTCACACAAAGATTTGATGAATCATTTAGTGAGGCATGGGACCGATTCAAAGATTTGCTTAGGCAATGTCCCCATCATGGTTTTTCCGAGTTGCACCAACTTGATACGCTTTATAACGGTTTGAATGAAACCCATCAAGACTCTCTCAATGCCGCCTGGTGGTAATTTGTTGACCCGATCAACGAGAGATGCCTTGTCGATTATTGAGAATAAATCTAAAGTTCGTACCTCACGTAGCAAATCGGTTCTCGCCCAGTGAGTGTTTCACCATCGTCCTCGCCTTACAAAATACGCCTAGCACCGATGCTAAGATTGATAAGCTTACGGATATGATTCAAGCTTTAGTTAAGATTAAGACGGCTAAGGTTAATTCTTCTCCACCCGCTCAAGTCAAAGCGGTGGAAACGACTTGTACTACTTGTGGTGGCCCGCATGCTTACTACAATTGTACCGCCACCGATGGAAATCCTTTCGAACTAACGTCAGAATCGGAGGTAACCAATACCGCCCTCAAGTTGAAACAAACCCTCGTGTTAGTAATCAAATGGGACCTCCGGATTTTCTCAATCGAACAATCGAATCGTTTTAATCGTAATCAAGTTCGTGGACCAAATGTTCAAAACCAATTCAAAGCCCCAACAAATCAATACCCGAACCAAGGAGTTAATTACAATCAAGGATATCAAAATCCAAGCTATCAAGCTCCACCTTTGCCTTTAAATGAATTCACAACTTACATTCAACACAACAATGCTACCATCCACACTATGCAAAATCGATTGCAAGTTTGAGGAACGAGTTTCAATCTTCGTTAACTAGACAAAGCAATGAGTTTAGGAATGAGATTCGACTTGAACAACAAATTGGATGCTTCACGAATAAACTCGAGAATATTTTGAATGTTGTTTTGTGTAAGATCACCAACCTCAACTTGGGATCTCTTCCAAGTGATACCATTCCTAACCCGAAGGGTGAATTGAAAGCTATAACCACACGGAGTGCAAGGATTATGATGGACCTCGCTTCCTACTCCACCGGTGAGGAGGAGGAACGAGATACCGAGGTTATTAAAGAAAATGTGCAACCCGCACCCGTCCCATCTCCGATCGTCTAAATTCGACTCCGAACCCGATGTTCAAGACTACTTTTAAACCTTCACTTCCTTATCCTTCCGCACTTCATGATCAAAAGCTTCGGACAAAACCGAAACCAAATGGAGAAATTTGTTGAAATCGTTCAATCCTTGAATTTTAACATCGGTTTCACCGACGCTTTACTTCTCATGCCGAAATTTGATGCTATGATCAAAAATTTAGTGAGTAATAAGGAAAAGTTGGCGAAATAAGCGAAAACACCGTTGAATGAGAATTGCTCGGCGGTGGTCCTCAAGAAACTTCCCGAAAGTTAGGAGACCCGGCAAATTTCTTATTCCTTGTGAGTTTCCGGGAATAGTGAAATGCTCCGCCTTGGCCGATCTTGGTGCGAGTATTAACTTAATGCCTCTTTCGATTTATAACAAGCTTTCTCTCCCGGATCTCACTCCTACTAAGATGACTCTTGAACTCGCGGACCGTTCAACCTCTATTCCGAAAGGAATCGCCGAGGACGTCTATGTGAAAGTAGGACCACTTCATTTTCCCGCCGACTTCGTTGTCGTTGACTTTGATGCTGATTCCCGAGTGCCTCTTATTCTCGGAGACCTTTCTTAAGAACGGGCGTGCGATGATTGATGTTTATGAAGGAGAAATCACTTTACGATCTAACAAGGAAACCGTCTCGTTTAATATTAACCATCCTTCGAGATACTCCTCCAACTATGATGATGCTTCTGTTAATCGAATCGACATTCTCGATATTGCTATGGAGGAGTATGCTCAAAAGCTTCTTGATTTTATGGGTGGCAATCCCACCATTCTTTCTGAAAATGTTGAACCATCTTCTGAGCCTATAATTGCCGACTCTTCCCCCTCTCTCACTCCATTCGAGGGAGGTGACTTCTTTTTGGAAGAGATCGATGAATTTCTTGCTTATGATGAATCAATTCCACCGGGAATTGATGATGGTGTTTATGATTCGGAGGGAGATATCCTTTATCTTGAGCAATTGTTGAATGAAGATCCATTACCGTCACTCCCTCCGAAAGAGATTACGATTAAAGAAATCAAATCCGTACAAACGTCTAACGAAAAACCTCCGGAGCCCGAGCTCAAGGATTTACCTCCTCATCTTGAATACGCTTTTCTTGAAGAACCGAATAAATTTCCCGTCATCATTGCTAAAAACTTAAAAGATGAGGAGAAAACCGCACTTTTGGATATTCTTCGAAAACATAAGAGTGCCATCGCTTGGCAAATTTCCGATATCAAAGGCATAAACCATCGTTTTTGTACTCACAAGATCTTAATGGAAGACGATTGTAAACCCGTTATTCAACAACAACGTAGGGTTAATCCGAAAATTCATGAGGTTATCAAAAAGGAAGTTCTGAAACTCCTCGATGCCGGAATCATTTATCCAATCTCCGATAGCTCATGGGTTAGCCCTGTCCATTGTGTCCCAAAGAAGGAGGAATGACCGTCGCTGCCAATGAAGATAACAATTGATTTCCACACGCCTCGTCACCGGATGGAGGGTGTGTATTGATTACCGAAAGTTGAATGATGCTACGAAAGGATCATTTCCGCTACCTTTATGGATCGATGCTCGAACGCTTAGCGGGGAATGAGTTCTATTGCTTTCTCGATGGTTTTTCTGGTTACTTTCAAATTCCGATTGATCCGTATGATCAAGAGAAAACGACTTTCACGTGCCCTTATGGAACGTTTGCTTACCGACGAATGCCATTTGGTTTATGCAATGCTCCAGGAATGTTCCAAAGGTGCATGATGGCTATTTTTCACGACATGATCGAAAAGTCTATGGAAGTTTTTATGGACGATTTCTCGGTTTATGGAGATTCTTTCACTTCTTGCCTCTCTTATCTAGACCACATGCTCAAACGGTGTGAAGACACCAATTTGGTCTTGAATTGGGAGAAGTGCCATTTCATGGTTCGAGAGGCATTTTCCTCGGCCATAAGATTTCAAAATCTGGGATTGAGGTCGACCGAGCTAAAGTTGACGTTATAGCTAAACTCCTCATCCCACTACCGCCAAAGGTATTCGGAGTTTTTGGGTCATGCCGGTTTCTATCGCCGTTTCATCCAAGATTTCTAAGATTGCCCGCCTCCCACCCATCTCCTTGAAAAGGATGCTCGCTTATCTTTACCGATGAATGCGTTGAAGCGCTTAATTTTCTCAAAAAGAAATTAACCGAGGCTCGATCTTAGTTGCCCCGATCGATTTGCCCTTTGAGCTTATGTGTGATGCAAGTGATTACGCAATTAGGGCGCCTTGGGGCAACGAAGTCGAAACATTTTCAACCCATACACTATGCGAGTAAGACATTGTCCGAGGCCCAACACAATTACACGACTCATCGAAAAAGAATTATTGGCCGTTGTTTATGCTTTCGAGAAATTTCGACCCTACCTTGTCTTATCGAAGACCATAGTGTATACCGACCATTCCGCCTAAAGTATCTTTTGAAAAGCAAGATGCTAAGCCACGATTACTTGATGGGTTCTTCTCCTTCAAGAATTTGATGTTACTATTCTTGACAAAAAAGGAGCAGAGAACCTTGCTGCCGATCACCTTGCTAGACTTGAGAATCCCCATCAAAGTGAGCTCGAGAAAAAGGAGATCACGGAAACATTTCCTCTTGAGACACTTGGGATGATTGCTAAGAAAGACTCGAACACCCCATGGTTTGCCAACTTTGCAAATTACCATGCGGGCAATTTCATCGTGAAAGGGATGTCGTCCCAACAAAAGAAAAAGTTTTTCAAAGATGTTAAGCATTATTTCGGGACGACCTTACTTGTTTAAGATTTGTGCGGATCAAGTAATCCGGCGGTGTGTTCATGGCCAAGAGGCCCTTTATATTCTTCATGCTTGCCATAACGGACCCTTGGTGGCCATCATGGTGCAAGCTACACCGCTAAGAAGGTTTTTGATTCGGATTTTATTGGCCTACCATATATCGAGATGCTCATGATTTAGTTAAATCTTGTGATTCTTGCCAACGCCAAGGAAAATTTCAAAAGGATGAAATGCCACAAAATGCTATTCAAGTTTGTGAGATTTTTGACGCGTGGGGCATCGATTTTATGGGGCCATTTCCATCATCTACGGGTAATAAGTATATCCTCGTGGCCGTCGACTACTTGTCTAAATGGGTTGAAGCAAAGGCGCCCCCACCAATGACGCCCGAGTGGTTGTTAAGTTCTTGAAGAATTTGTTTTCCGATTGAGCACCTCGTGCTATCATCGCGATCGCGGTACCCATTTCGTAATGAACAATTCGCTAAAGTTATGGCTAAATATGGAGTTACCCATCGCCTTTCTACCACAGATCACCCGCAAAACGATCGGACAAGTTGAGGTTTCCAATCGTGGTTTAAAAGGATTTTAGAAAGGATCAGGAGAAAATCGAGCTTCATGGGCCGATAAGTTAGATGATGCATTATGGGCTTTCCGACAGATACAAGACACCCTTCAGTGCACCCCATTTAAGTTGGTGTATGGAAAAGCTTATCACTTGCCCATCGAGCTCGAGCATAAGGCATTACGGGCCTTGAAACATGCAAACTTTGATCTTAAGACCGCGGTGATCACCGAAAAGTTCAATTGAATGAATTAAATGAGCTTAGGGATCGTGATTACGAGAATTCTTTGATTTTCAAAGAAGACTAAGAGGATTCATGATGCTAAAATCAAAACCGCGTTTTCAACGTTGGTGATCAAGTTCTCCTCTTTAACTCTCGCTGAAGATATTCTCGTGCAAACTCAAACCCGTTGGTCCGACCATTCACCGTTGCTCGGGTTTTCTCGTATGGAACGGTGAGAGTTTTCTCACCGATGGCCCAAATTTCAAGGTGAATGGCCATCGTGAAACATTATTTTGAGGGACATTCCATCTATGGTTGTCCGGATCTCCAAACTTTCCCTAAGGACAACTGATTCGGGGATCGAGTCAAGCTAGCGACTCGGTGACCAAAAACAAGAGGCGCTTCAGGAGGCACCCCATGCTTATCTCTATCTTCTTTCTATTTTCTAATAAGTGACGTGAAGGGGTTCGCCTTTTCGATTTCTCGTGTTTGGTTGTTTGTGATGTTTTGTATAGGATTTTCCCGATATGAAGACTGATGAGTGTGTGAATACTCATCATTTTTGGTCAAATCTGAACTGCAAATCATTTAAAAATGCTCAGAAATGCATCAAAATACTGAAAATATCTCAAAATTGTATTTTATATGTTTCAGATGCAAAATGTTTAAAATCAGATGAAAAATGAGCTAAGTTTGCATAATTGGCAGTTTCAGTCCCCCGACTTTCCAAATTTTTCAAATTTAGTCCCTAGGCATTTATTTTAAAAGAAAAGTCACCAAAGGTCCTTTTGAAATCATAACTTGTCATAATTAGTCCTTTGGTGAAAAGTTCCAAAAGTTTTGAGAAATTACAGTTTTGATCCTTGGATTTTAAAAATGTTCATGTTTAGTCCTTGGAATTTCACAATTGGCAAAATGGTCCTTGGATTATTGGATGATGGCAAGAAAGGTCCTTGGATTACATTTTCGAAGTTACATGTATGGTCCTTGGATTTCCAGGTTTTACACTTTTGGTCCTTGTGTTACTTGAATATCAAAACCAAACCGGATCCAAATAAAACCCAAGCCCAATCCTACCCAAGCCCAACTCTTGTCCATACCCGATCCAACCCTTTTACCCGGTTTAATAAACCAAAACTACCCACGGTTTAAAATAAACCGCCAAACCACCCTTCTCCTCCACCACTTTTTCTCGCAACTCCACCTCTAGCTCACCCTACTCCACACTTTGTCCCTCCAACCACAACCCTCCAAAGCCACATTAAATGCCCTTTCCTGTCCAAGCTATGGGAACCATCGCAAAACCTTTTCCGCGCTAAAACCGAATCAATGGCTAAGAAGAGCTCAAGCCATCCAATGGTCGAAAAGCAAGGGATTTGCTCGAGAGAGAGAGAAGTCATTTTGGTGTATAAAGAAGAAGAAGGAGAGAAGAGTAGTACTTAGTTTTTATTTTCATATGTATGTCGCTTTTAAATTCCATGTCTTAAAATAAGTTCTAAGTTGTAATTTCAAGCTTTGTTGTATGAAACTAAGCTTGGTTTATTGTATTGTAACCTTTTCAAAGTTTAATTTCAAAGTCTATCAAAATTCATGTTCTCACATTCATCTATTTCAAAGCGTTTCAAATGTATTAAATGCAATCTTCCATAAGCCTCTTTATAACTTAGTTGAGCTTATTTAAAGTTATTATAGCTTTTGGTAAGCTCATTATTCAGTTTCAAGCAAAATTGATATTGGGTCAACGAAAGTCAAACGGGGCTCAAATGGAAATGGAAATGGATATGGGTGTTGCAGAGCATGGAAATGGGTTGAATTAGAGTGATTTGGTTAATATAAATAGGATAGGGGTTCTGTGTTTGATTAATCTCAAGCCATAGTGGCTAGGACAAATGTAAGTTGATTTTCAAGTTTCATTGCATCATCTGTATCTGTGGTTTAGATTAGTTTTTATCTGTTTATTAAGTTGTATTTAGGTTAGCTAGATTCAGTTTAAGTGTTTGCATAAGCTGAGTAAGTAGTTGGCTTAGTTTAATTTGCAACTCAGTTGGTTAAGGTGTGTTTGGTTCAGTAGGGTTACTTGAGCTTGAGCTTTTGTTGGTGCTCGAAAACTGTCTACTTAGTCTCAATAAAGGTCACTTGAATCATTTGGGTCATTCATTTGTGCATCAAGACAAGAAAAGTCAAAATCCATTTGAATCATCTTAAATTCTTAATCATTAGAATTTTGTCAAATCAAAAACTTGTTTTGTGTTTAGAAATCATAGATATAGCTTGCATTAGGCTTATTTCATCATAATACAACATATTCAAATCCACAAATTAAGCTCAAAGTTCATTAAAGTCAAATTATCAAAATGTTGTCAAAAGTCAAAGAGTAAAATCCGCCACCCAAATGGGGTGATTTTTCATTGATTCATTCTTGGGTCAAATCAAGTGAAATTGTAAGTTTATAAACTTCAACTGGTCTAGTTTCTGAATATCATTTTTGTAGATTTTTTTAAATTTTTTATAAGCTCCAAAATAGGCTTGTCAAATGGGCATAAGTCCCATGTACACACTCAGTGAATACTGAGTGTGCACAGGTTTGTGCAGGGTTTGTAACAAGCTCATAAGAGCTTGTCCAGGGGTCATTTTTGGTTTACAAGTTCTTTGCCAGGTCTCCTTTAGTCCCCAACTTTTGGTTTTGAGTTTAGCTTATCTGAGTAGCTTATTCTCTAGCTACAAAGTAGTGGTCAATAACTGATTTTGGCACTTAACTCAAATCATCATAATCATAGCAGTTTGTATTTCAGAGGTTAAAGATAGTTGTAATAAGTTGCTTTTGAGTACTTTTAGTGTATTATAGCTTCTGTAATCAGTTGGTGGTCTTTGGTGTTCATTTGCTTATTCCAAGTGCTTATTTATAAGCACTTTGCATTGCAGTCTCATTTTCTTGCACACAAGCCACTGTTTTTATATTTTTCTTAGATTCAGTATATTAATTTAGACTTTTCCTGAAATTTTCATATTTTGCATCACTGTTTGCTATTTTTCTTCATTTAAAACAGTTTTTAGGTAATTTTAATTAGCTTTTAATACAATTAATTCAGAAAAGTTCCAAAAAAATGAGTTTTCATTTTTCCTAGGTTAAGATAAATATAAAAAGTCAAAAAAATATTTTTCAAGATTTTTCATAGTTTAATTTGTAATTTTTTGCAATTTAATTAGTTTTAAATAGTTTTTAATTCATAGAAAATAGAAAAATAATCAGAAAAATATAAAATTAGTTTTGAAAATTCTCTTTAGTTATTTTAGATTTTTCTAAGTCATAATTTCATTCTTCTAGCTTTATTTAATATTTTCTTGTATTTTAGGCTATTATTAATTAAGTAAAAATAGTTTTTAATTAATAATAATTAGATAAATAGTAATAAAAATAATTTTCTTTTTCTAAAAATTTTCTCTTATCATTAGGTTTGTAAAAATGTCATTTTTATATTTTTAGGATTAATATTGTTTAAATTTCACATTTTCTTTTGTACGTTACGTAGTTTTTAATTTAAGTTTTATAAAAGAAAAATAAAAAACATCAGTTTAAAAATAGTGATAGCGTTTATTTAATATAATTTATCTTGTTAATTTTCTTTTATTTGCATTTAAACCCCTGTAGTTTATATACTCTTTCTTTAGTTATAATCAATCAAAACTCTTTTCCGTTCAAATCCTCTCGATCACTATACGTTTGACTATTCTCGCACAGCTCGTTGGGACATAACGACTTGGGGAAACACTATACTCTCCGGACTTCATTGCATTGGTGTCCGAACTGCTTTAAGTTTCTTACGGTTAGCCATTCACAAGTGGCTAGCTTGTGTGAGATAACTTGACTGCTCGGGACGAATCAAATTTTACGCCACGCCGGAGTCAGTGCTAATTATCTTCCGCTTAGCAGATTAGTGATTTGAATATTCACTCTTTGTTCATACCATCTATCTATATATATATATTTTTTCTTATAAAAATCCAAAAACCCAAAACATCCAAAACGATAAAACACAAAAATATATTTCTTTTGTTTCTATATATGTATCAAAGATAAAAATACAAAAGATTTGGCGTTTTCTTTGTTTAATAATAACAACATAAAAATTACCACCGCAAACCAAGGCAAAGGTACTACCTAACTGGGGTACGACCATAATAAGTTCCCGAACCAAAGATTCAAACTTGCTTTTGTGTCCTTGTGAGTGGTGTACCTTTTCAAAGAAGCCATTCATCTTGTGATTATTGGTTTAAGTTCACCGTTGTTTTGCCTCGATTTTGTTTTAATTGGATTTGTTGTTATATCTACTTTTCAAAACCGAAAACTCAAAAGATTCTTCTTACCCCATTTTTATAATTCCCATTCTCATCGCATAATTCCCATTCCTTTCCTTAACTCGAGATTCCTTAGAGTTAACTCTAGTGTATGCGCACTCGCTCTTCTAGATCTGTAAGCCCATTTCGTGAGCTTGTCAAGATTCCAAGAAGGCGTGTCCAGAGACTTTCGCCCATCACCGGATCGAGATCCGGATCGCTCACACTACTCCGCTATCATGGCGGAAGAACGCCTATGCGTGAGCTTCTCCAGCACCCATCGACGGTATGGAGATGCTATTGTTATCCCACCATCGTGGTGAAAATTTTGAACTCAAAACCGGTTATCAATCTTGTAACCTCAAGTCGCTTCTATGGTTTTGAGCGGATGATCCTCATGCTCATATTCGATGGTTTAACAAGATTGCATCTACCATCAAATACAAGAATGTCCCTACAGATGTTGTTAAGCTTCTTCATTCGCTCCCATTTTCTCGAGGGCAAGCCCGGATTTGGCTTGAAAAACAACCCCCTCAATCAATTGAAACATGGGAAGACCTGGTGAAGAAATTTGTGAATGAATTCTATCCACCTTCCAAAACCACGAGTCTTAAAAATGAAATCATCAAGTTCACACAAAAGTTTGATGAATCCTTCAGTGAATCGTGGGATCGTTTTAAGGAGTTGCTCCGCAAATGTCCTCACCACGGTTTCTCCGAGTTGATGCAACTCGATACTTTCTACAATGGAGTGAGTCAATCTGATCAAGATTCTCTCAATTTCTCCGCAGGAGGAAATTTCTTAAGCAAAACTGTCAAAGAAGCTTTAGCGATCATTGAAAACAAGTCTAAAGTCCGTGACCGCACGAAGCAAGCCGGTTGTTTCCCAAGTCGGTGTTGGTCCTTCTATTTCATCGCTCGTGAGTCAATCTAGCACCGATGCTAAGATTGACAAACTCACTGAAGCAATTCAAGCTTTGGTTCTCTCCAACCAAAAGAAAGTCTATTTTCCACAAACTTCACCTCCCCGATGTTAAGAAAGTGGAAGTCTATGTTACTTGCGGTGGCCCCATGCCTACTACAACTGTATGGCCACCGATGGTAACCCTTTGAAGCAAATGATGTGGGCGGATTTCTAATCGTGAGGCAACCAATACCGTGCTCTATAGATCCGAACCACCGTCCTAACCACTACCTGGACCTCCGGTTTCAACCAAAACCAAAACCGTAATCAAAATAGACCAAACCAAGGTTTTCAAAACCAAGGTAATTTTAGTCAAAACAACGGTTTTCAAAATCAAAATCAAAACTTCCAACACCAAGGAAACTTTAAAAGAAACCAAGGTCGTGGAAATTTCAACCTGTGGTATTTTCATGGTAATAATCAAGGAACTTTTCGTAATCAAGGCCCTAATCCAAACAATAGAGGCCGAATTTTCCTGCAAACTCAAGCCATTGTTCCAACTGGACCATCATCCGATGAGTTGTTGAAACAATTCATGAAATCCCAAGAGGAAATGAATCGGTTGTTGGTTAGCCGATTTCGACATTAAGAAGTCTTTAAATGATCGACCCTGCTCGTGTACTTTACCTAGCAACACGATCGCTAATCCGAGGGGCGATGCAAAGGCGATCACAACCGAAGTGGTGCTTCATATGATGGACCCGCTATTCCTACTACTTCTTCTTCTCTCTCCCGAAGGTAGTGGAAAGTGAACTTGAGGCGACAAAGGACAAGGAACTTCCTACTAATAACGGAAGTACCAAAGAATGTCCATCCTCGTGTTGTCCCGAAACACAAAACCAAACTCGAGTTGTTTTTGAACCTCCAACAGTAACCCCAAATCCAAAACTTCTATTGCTTACCCATCACGCTTAAATGAGCAAAGCTCCGCGAAAAAGCCACCATCAAATGGAAAACTTCTTTCAAATTTTCCAAGAACTACATTTTGACATAAGCTTTATGGATGCTATCATGTTGATGCCCAAGTTTGCATCAACTCTCAAACACATGTTGAGCAACAAGGAAAAGTCGTTTGAAATGGCTAAAACTCCTTTGAACGAGAACCGCCGCCAGCTTCATAAAGAAGCTTCCGAGAAGCTAGGAGATCCCGGAAAATTTCTTCTCCCTTGTGTTTTCCGTGAATGATTGAATGCTTTGCCCTTGCCGATCTTGGTGCAAGCATCAATCGATGCCTTATTCAAGATGGAAGAAGCTTTCTTCCGAACTTGTTCCTAATCGCATGACTCTTGAGCTTGCGATCGTTCTATATCGCGTCCTCTTGGCATCGCCGAGGATGTATTCGTGAAAGTAGGAAAGTTCCATTTTCCACCGACTTTGTGGTTGTTGATTTCGATGCCGATCCTCGAGTTCCCCTCATTGTTGGGCGAGGATTCCCGAGAACGGGCCGTGCTCTCATTGATGTATTTGAGCAAGAAATCACGTTACATACGGGTAATGAAGTCATACCTTTAACCTTGATCAAACTTCGAGGTACCTCAAATTATGATATCGAATCAATTAATCGAGTCGATGTAATTGATATTGCTTTAGAGGAGTACTCTCAAGAGTTTCTTGGTTATCTTCATAATTCGTGAGTGGGATCCCACCACATCTTCTCAACCAATCATTGCCGACTCTTCCCTCTCACCCGTTTGAGGGAGGTGACTTCTTCTGGAAGAGATCGATGAGTTTCTTGTTAGTGATGAATCAATTCCGCATGGAATTGATGGTGTTTATGATTCGGAGGAGATATCCTTTATCCGGAGCAATTATTAAATGAAGATCCATTACCTTCACTCCTCCGAAAGAAATCACGATTGAGGAAATCAAATCAAGACAAACATCTCATCAAGAATTTCCCGAGGTTGAACTTAAGGACCTACCTCCTCATCTCGAGTATGCATTCTTGGAGGGTGATGATAAATTACCCGTCATAATTGCTAAAGACTTAACGAGGAGGAGAAAACTGCTCTCATAAAGGTCTTGAAGTCACACAAGCAAGCAATTGCGTGGAAACTCTCCGACATTAAGGGTATCAACCCCGAGTTTTGTACTCACAAAATCTTAATGGAGGATGACTTCAAACCAAAGATTCAACATCGGAAGGGTGAATCCTAAGATTCATGAGGTTATCAAACAAGAGGTTCTTAAACTTCTTGATGCCGGTTTAATTTACCCGATCTCGATAGTCCTTGGGTCATCCCATTCACCGTGTTCCAAAAAGGGTGGCATAATCATTGTCACAAATGAAGAAAACGAGTTAATTCCAACTCGATTGGTTACGGATGGCGTGTGTGTATTGACTATCGCAAGTTAAACGAAGCCACCAGAAGACCATTTTCCTCTACCCTTCATGGATCGATGCTTGAGAGATTAGCAGGAACGAATACTATTGTTTCCTAGATGGTTTCTCGGGTTATTTTCAGATCCCCATTGATCCGCTGGATCAAGAAAAGACCACATTCACCGCCATACGGAACTTTTGCCTGCTGCACGTATGCCTTTTGGCCTATGTAACGCTCCCGCACGCTCCAACGTTGTATGATGGCAATTTTCCACGACATGATAGGGGAAACAATGGAGGTGTTTATGGATGACTTCTCGGTCATTGGGGACTCATTTCACAATTGCCTCTCCCATTTAGATAAAATGCTCAAAAGGTGTGAAGACACCAATCTTTGTCTAAATTGGGAGAAGAGCCACTTTATGGTCAAAGAAGGCATAGTCCTTGGCCATAAGATTTCCAAAAACGGGATTGAGGTAGATAGAGCAAAAGTTGATATTATTGCCAAATTGCCTCATCCTACTACCGTCAAAGGTATTAGGAGTTTTCTTGGTCATGCCGGGTTTTATCGTAGATTCATACAAGATTTTCTAAAATCGCTCGGCCTATGACTCATCTTCTTGAAAAGATGCTCCTTTTATCTTTTCTCCCGAGTGCATCGAAGCTTTTGAAACATTAAAGAAAAACTTACTAAGCACCCATTCTAGTTGCCCCAATCGATTTACCCTTTGAACTAATGTGCGATGCAAGTGATTTTGCTATCGGTGCGGTCTGGGCAACGCAAAACCAAGCATTTTCACCTATCCACTACGCAAGTAAAACTATGATCAAGCTCAAACCCATTACACCACTACGTAAAAAGAATTATTAGTTGTGGTGTATGCTTGAGAAATTTCGCCATACCTTATCTTGACCAAATGCGTGGTGTATACGGATCACTCGGCTCTCAAATATATCTTTGCAAAACAAGATGCAAAGCCGAGATTGCTCCGTTGGGTTCTCCTCCTACAAGAATTTGATATCATTATACGTGATAAAAAGGAGCCGAGAACCCGGCACGATCATCTCGTCCGTCCTAGAAAACCCTCACCGTGATGTGTTCGAGAAAAGGAAATAAACGAAACATTTCCTCTCGAAACACTCAATGTGGTTTCTTTTCGTGGAGACTCTTCTACCCCATGGTTTGTCGACTTTGCAAATTACCATGCGGGTAACTTTGTGGTGAAAGGGATGTCGTCCCAACGAAAAACAAATTCTTTAAAGATGTGAAACATTACTCGGGACGACCCTACTTATTCAAAATTTGCGCGATCAAGTCATCAGCGATGTGTGTATGGTCGAAGCCAATGACATTCTCAAAGCTTGCCATTCGGACCTCTTGGGGACATCATAGCCCCAACTACACCGCCAAGAAGGTGTTTGATTCCGATTCTATTGGCCCACGATTTACAAGGATGCCCACGAATTTGTCAAAACCTCGTGACGCTTGTCAACGCCACGGAATATCTCACAAAGAAATGAAATGCCGCAAAACGCCATTCAAGTGTGTGAGATTTTTGACATCCGGGGCATTGACTTTACGGGCCATTTCCTTCGCCTCGCGGTGATAAATACATACTCGTGGCCGTTGACTATTTGTCAAAATGGGTTGAAGCTAAAGCTTTACCTACCAACGATGCCCGAGTTGTTGTGAAATTCTTAAAATCTCTTTTGCTAGGTTTGGAACTCCACGAGCTATAATCGGCGATCGTAGTACGATTTTGCAATGACCGCTTGATAGAGTCTTGCAAAAGTATGGTGTAACTCACCGCCTCTCTCTGCGTATCACCCCAAACAAGTGGGCAAGTGGAAGTTTCCAACCGAGGATTAAAAGAATCTTGAAAGGACGAGGCTAAAACCGTGCCTCTTGGTCGGATAAGCTAGATGACGACTGGGCCTTCCAGATAGCTTATAAAACACCCATCGGTGCACCCCATACAAGCTTGTATACGGAAGGCATGTCATCTGCCGGTTGAGCTTGAGCACAAGGCATACTGGGCCTTGAAACATGCCAACTTCGATATTCAGACGGTGGCGATCACCGGAAAGTTCAAATGAATGAATTAAATGAACTCCGTGATCAAGCATACGAGAACTCTTTGATCTACAAAGAAAAGACAAAGAAGATTCATGACTCAAAATCAAGAACCGCGTTTTCAACGTCGGTGATCGAGTCCTTCTTTTAACTCAAGATTGAAGATTTTCTCGAAAACTAAAATCCTACCGGTCCGGACCATTCACCATCACTAAAGTATTCCATATGGAACCATTGAGTTATCTCAACCCGATGGTCCAAACTTTAAAGTGAATGGTCATCGGTTGAAGCATTACTTTGGAGAGGACATTCCTCCCGTGGTTGTCCCGGATCTACAAACTTTCCCCATGAACCAATGAATGCGGGATCGAGTCAAGCTAGCGACTCGGGAATCAAAAACAAGAGCATGCTACATGGGTTTTCACCCATGTGTACCACCTTTCTACCACCCTAGTGTGGGGAGATGCCCCACGTTGTATATAAGTTCAAAAAAAAAAAAAAAAAAAAAATCTTGCAAAATAATGGCCGTAGTATTTCCTTTTCCGTTCTCGTTTCGCATAACCGCGGTACTTTGAATATTGAGGGCAATATTCATTTCTAGTGTGGGGGAATTCTCACGAATTTTATCATGTAATTATACCGCCTAATTCCCCATTTTGGCCAAAATTTTTTTTTGAGTAAGTGTTTTGCACTTACTCACCTTATGGTTATCATCCGCCATGTCTAATAAACAAAAGGATTGGCTAATCCAGAGCAAACGGCTCTTGGTAAAGATATATCAAACCGCTGACGGCTTGCATTTTGCCCAAAATTATATGGTATTCACCACCATATCCTTAAAAGTGAAGAGTTGGCTAGCCCGCAAGTTTATGGCTTGTGGTAAAGGCAATGGAAAAACCATAATTGGTAATCACCACCAAAGATAATATTGATAATTTATCTAAGAGTTGGCTATTCCGAAGCAAACGGCTTCGGTAAAGACAAATCAAAACCGTTGAAAGTCGGTGGTTTGCTCAAAATCATTTGGTTATCAGTGTACCAAGGTTCTTACTTGAATCAAACATTTGGCTACTCCGAAGTAATGGCTTTTGGTAAAGAGATTCAAAACCATTAAGTTTTTCTCAAAAGATTGCTAGGACTAGCAATAGTTTAGTGTGGGGATTGATGAGTGTGTGAATACTCATCATTTTTGGTCAAATCTGAATCGCAAATCATTTAAAATGCTCGAAATGCATCAAAATATCGAAAATATCTCAAAATTGTATTTTATATGTTTCGGATGCAAAATGTTTAAAATCGATGAAAATGAGCTAAGTTTGCATAATTGGCGCTTTCACCCCCGACTTTCCAAATTTGTCAAATTTAGTCCCTAGGCATTTATTTTAAAAGAAAAGTCACCAAAGGTCCTTTTGAAATCATAACTTGTCATAATTAGTCCTTTGGTGAAAAGTTCCAAAAGTTTTGAGAAATTACGCTTTTGATCCTCGATTTTAAAATGTTCATGTTTAGTCCTTGAATTTCACAATTGGCAAAAATGGTCCTTGGATTATTGGATGATGGCAAGAAAGGCCCTTGGATTACATTTTCAGAAGTTACATGTATGGTCCTTGGATTTCAAGGTTTTACACTTTTGGTCCTTGTGTTACTTGAATATCAAAACCAAACCGGATCCAAATAAAACCCAAGCCCAATCCTACCCAAGCCCAACTCTTGTCCATACCCGATCCAACCCTTTTACCCGGTTTAATAAACCAAAACTACCCACGGTTTAAAATAAAACCGCCAAACCACCCTTCTCCTCCACCACTTTTTCTGCAACTCCACCTCTAGCTCACCCTACTCCACACTTTGTCCCCTCCAACCACAACCCTCCAAAGCCACATTAAATGCCCTTTCCCCGTCCAAGCTATGGGAACCATCGGCAAAACCATTTCCGCTAAAACCGAATCAATGGCTAAGAAGAGCTCAAGCCATCCAATGGTCGAAAAAGGAAGTGGATTTGCTCGGAGAGAGAGAAGTCATTTTGGTGTATAAAGAAGCAAGAAGAGAGAAGAGGAGTACTTAGTTTTCATTTTCATATGTATGTCGCTTTTATTAAATTCCATGTCTTAAAATAAGTTCTAAGTTGTAATTTCAAGCTTTGTTGTATGAAACTCGCTTGGTTTATTGTATTGTAACCTTTTTCAAAGTTTAATTTCAAAGTCTATCAAAATTTATGTTCTCACATTTCTCTATTTGAAATCAGTTTCAAATGTATTAAGTGCCAGGTTTCCATAAGCCTCTTTATAACTTAGTTGAGCTTATTTAAAGCTGCTTATAGCTTTTGGTAAGCTCATTATTCAGTTTCAAGCAAAATTGATATTGGGTCAACGAAAGTCAAACGGGGCTCAAATGGAAATGGAAATGGATATGGGTGTTGCAGAGCATGGAAATGGGTTGAATTAGAGTGATTTGGTTAATATAAATAGGATAGGGTTCTTTTTGATTAATCTCAAGCCATAGTGATCAGGACAAATGTAAGTTGATTTTCAAGTTTCATTGCATCATCTCAGATCCGTGGTTTAGATTAGTTTTATCTGCTTATTTAACTTGTATTTAGGTTAGCTAGATTCGCTTTAAGTGTTTGCATAAGTCGAGTAAGTAGTTGGCTTAGTTTAATTTGCAACTCAGTTGGTTAAGTGTGTTTGGTTCAAGGGGTTACTTGAGCTTGAGCTTTTGTTGGTGCTCGAAACCTGTCTACTTAGTCTCAATAAAGGTCACTTGAATCATTTGGGTCATTCATTTGTGCATCAAGACAGTAAAAGTCAAAATCCATTTGAATCAGTCTTAAATTCTTAACTGTTGGAATTTTGTCAAATCAAAACTTGTTTTGTGTTTAGAAATCATAGATATAGCTTACATTAGGCTTATTTCATCATAATACAACATATTCACCCACAAATTAAGCTCAAAGTTCATTAAAGTCAAATTATCAAAATTGTTGTCAAAAGTCAAAGAGTAAAAATCAGCCACCCAAATGGGTGATTTTTCATTGATTCATTCTTGGGTTAAATCAAGTGAAATTGTGGGTTTATAAACTTCAACTGGTCTAGTTTCAATATCATTTTGTAGATTTTGTAAATTTTTATAAGCTCCAAAATAGGCTTGTCAAATGGGCATGAGTCCTCAAAGACACACTCGATGAATATCGAGTGTGCATGTGAATTGTCTGTGGGTTTGTAACAAGCTCATAAGAGCTTGTCCAGGGGTCATTTTTGGTTTACAAGTTCTTTGCCAGGTCTCCTTTAGTCCCCAACTTTTGGTTTTGAGTTTAGCTTATCTGAGTAGCTTATTCTCTAGCTACAAAGTAGTGGTCAATAACTGATTTTGGCACTTAACTCAAATCATCATAATCATAGCAGTTTGTATTTCAGAGGTTAAAGATAGTTGTAATAAGTTGCTTTTGAGTACTTTTAGTGTATTATAGCTTCTGTAATCAGTTGGTGGTCTTTGGTGTTCATTTGCTTATTCCAAGTGCTTATTTATAAGCACTTTGCATTGCAGTCTCATTTTCTTGCACACAAGCCACTATTTTTATATTTTTCTTAGATTCAGTATATTAATTTAGACTTTTCCTGAATTTTTCATAATTTTTCATCACTGTTTGCTATTTTTCTTCATTTAAAACAGGTTTTAGGTAATTTTAATTAGCTTTTAATACAATTAATTTAGAAAAGTTCCAAAAAAATGAGTTTTCATTTTTCCTAGGTTAAGATAAATATAAAAGTCAAAAAATATTTTTCCAGATTTTCATAGTTTAATTTGTAATTTTAGCAATTTAATTAGTTTTAAATAGTTTTAATTCATAGAAAATAGAAAAATAATCGAAAAATATAAAATTAGTTTTGAAAATTCTCTTTAGTTATTTTAGAGTTTTCTAAGTCATAATTTCATTCTTCTAGCTTTATTTAATATTTTCTTGTATTTTAGGCTATTATTAATTAAGTAAAAATAGTTTTTAATTAATAATAATTAGATAAATAGTAATAAAAATAATTTTCTTTTTCTAATAATTTTCTCTTATCATTAGGTTTGTAAAAATGTCATTTTTATATTTTTAGGATTAATATTGTTTAAATTTCACATTTTCTTTTGTACGTTACGTAGTTTTAATTTAAGTTTTATAAAAGAAAAATCAAAACATCGCTTTAAAAATAGTGATAGCGTTTATTTAATATAATATATCTTTTAATTTTCTTTTATTTGCATTTAAACCCCTGTAGTTTATATACTCCTTCTTTAGTTATAATCAATCAAAACTCTTTTCCGTTCAAATCCTCTCGATCACTATACGCTTGACTATTCTCGCACACCGTTGGGACATAACGACTGGGAAACACTATACTCTCCTCGGACTTCATTGCATTGGTGTCTGAACTGTTTTAAGTTTCTTACGGTTAGCCATTCACAAGTGGCTAGCTTGTGTGAGATAACTTGACGGTTCGGGACGAATCAAAGACTCCCGTGCTCGAAGTTTGTCTTTTCTCTACTCGAGTTTCATGATCATTGCTGATGGAAATCCGATATCCGAAATCTTATCGACTAACGTTTATCTTTGAGCATACTTAATAAACGGCTTTTAGATTTTCGTTGATACCCTTGCCTTTAAACATTGAGGACAATGTTTCGCTTTAGTCTCAAAGGGTAATCTTCGATTTGATTTGACCGCACTTGCTTATTTTCCGCCATGTTCTCTCGCAACCCGCTTTTCCTTAGAAAATGAAAATTTTGCAAAATGAGAAAATTTAAAAATTTTGTAAGCTTTTGCTAGTTTATGATTGAAAAGTCTTTGAGTTTCTTAGAAGTTACTTTAAATATGCTTTCTTGAAAAAGCCTTTGCTAATTGCTTAGACAAGAGGCTATAAAATGCGATTCTAGCTCACAAGGCCATGAATTTGCAAGTCTCCTAAGTGATTTTAAATATGCTAAGCTTAAACAAGAATTTGCTAGTTTCTTATAAGTGATTTTAAAATGCGAGACTTGAGATTATTTGACAAGCATTTGCTAAGTTAATATATGTTTTGACACCTTGTTGACTTTCCACGGTGAGAGTAGGAATAGAATTCGACTTGACCATGCGTGTTGAGTCCTAGCTTGTTCCCTTAACCATAGGTAATCTAAAAATTATCGGCTATATCCGCGGATCTCATTATTCGGGATTTTAAATTGTCGAGATCGAGAAATGATAGAGTTACTTATGAGTTTAGATGCTAAGCGTGGAGTAGTTGGTTCTCTTTAGAGCCCATCGAAGGTACTTATGGCTTTTGTTCCCACAAAATTGTTTCACCCATATTTGTCTAATAAATAATTAGAGATGTTGAGTTTTTGGCGATAGTTAGTTCTTTATCTTCTTAAAAGAATCTTTGTTTTAAAAATGGGTACATCAAGGATCCGTAATAAATAAGTAATAAGTAAAGTTATGAGTCATGTGTCGAGATCGGACCCTTGGATCTTTAGCCGTGATTGGGTGAGGTTCTTGGTCTAACCAACTGGGATCCTCATTTCATGAAGCCTATAGTCTTGGAATTACCCCTGAAGCTCCGTAGTTCATAGCTCATATAAGTAAAAGTATAAGTGAAAAAAAAAAAAAAAAAAGTGAAAATGATGAACTAAAAGTCAAAAATATAAGTGAATAAAAAATTCCTTGATGTGGACCTCATTTTTGAGACAATGGTTCTTGAGAGAAGATGGATAACTAATTATCGACTTAGCTTCATATCTTTATAGGATTAATTCTTATCGAAACGAGAAATTTGAAGAAATTCATTTCTCACAAAAATAAAATAAATAGAGGAAAATAGGAAAATGGGAACAAACGGTAATTACACAAGTAACTTCCATGGGTAGTGTTAGCATCTTGAGTCATATTTAACAATGATTTCAATTTTACGCTTAGTTTGGGGACTTGTGAAAAATCAGGGACGATGTATTCTATCCGTATGGTCGGGCTCACTGTTGTGTTTTCTACTCCGTGATCCTAACGTGTCGCTTAAAAATGTTGGAGTTATTGATCGACATGAAAGTTTAACAAACCGTCACTCATAATCGAAATGTGCTTAATCGTAATATCTACATATGAATTAAAAGGTAAACGGGCGTTTTAGAATTAAGGGTTTCTTAATCTCTTTGAGGAATCTTTGCTACTTTTTATAGGTTTAGTAGAAGAGATTGAAATCCTTGGTTTTAGAAGCGTGAGTTGATTACATTGCGTGAGGGCACGACAATGGTCTCGTCTGGGGTATTTTGATATGTGCAAAAACACATATCATTTCTCTATCAAAATCAAACCCAAAATAACCAAGAATGAGCCGTTTATTGCTAATATTCGTTGTTTTCTTGAGTTTGTGCAGGTGCGTATGGATATGTCAAAACACACAAAAAGTTAAGCTAAATCGACGTAACCGAGCACGAGAGATTAAGAGAGTTTAAGTTTAGCCAAAGGTCTAAATTGTGCATTTGTGAAGATTTTATTCTCGAGGATGATTTTTAAAGATATGATCAAGTTTGAAGAATTGTCGAATCACCCTCATCTTTGAGCATTTGGCGTAATAGACCCTGAAGATTCAAAGTTGCAAAATCAGCCCTTGGTCTATTTAAGAATGACAACAATGGCCCTTGGAAGATATTTTCTAATTTACAACCATGGTCCTGGATTTTCAAATTTGTACATCTTTGATCCTTAATATGTTAAATGGGTACAAGTCAAGTCCTAAGTCCAATACACAAATCCACTCACCCAAAACAAAACACCCAAATCAATATCCCATCCCAAACCCGGTTCAAACTATCACCAGATACCCATTTGGACCCCGCCAACCCACACCTTAAACCCGTCAACAAAATCAAAATAATATAAAAACCCTCACGCCCATTTTTCCCCAAATCCCACCAAACCCGGATATCCTAAGAACCCTAAAATACCCTCGCTAAATTGACCAAATTCACTTCAATTAAGGGCAAACCGTACAATCATCGACACACTGACATGTGCACACCGCCAGTCACTATCCGAGTGATAAAATTCCAACCTCGCCTCTCTCATTGGTGGATGAAATGTAGCATGTGCAATCCAAAGGCTAAGATCGAATGTGAAACGTGGAGATTGATCCAAGGGTTCTAAATGCACTCAAAGAAGCACACATTTGGGATTTCTAGATGCTTCCAAGGCCTCAAGCTCGTGTATAAATACCTCTTCATTTTCATTGTAATAGCATCTAGTTTTCAGTAGCTTGTAGTCGTTTTTAATTTACTTATCAAATGTTTTTAGTATTTTTCTATTAATTTCAATTGTACTCTTTAGTTGTAATCAAATTTTCAAATTAATGAAATTTTACTTTTAAGCTCAATTCTCTTATTATCTCATTACTGTTTTTAATAGCTTATTAGTATTGTCATATTCATTTTAGCTTATTACAAACTTACCTCAGCTTATTTCTTCCTTAATTCAAAAAAAAATCAGAAATAAATAATTGAAAAATAAAGAAAAAAAAAATTTTAAGCTTATTATTAGCTTATTATAAAACTGTGCTACTGTTTCATTGAGCTCATATAAGCTTAATATAGCTTATTGTGAGTTTATCTCTGTTTGAATCTCAATTCACTCTCAAGGCTCTAAATTAGTCAACAAAAGTCAACCTGCAAGCTCTGTTGGATCTGATTTGCTGATACAGTTGGATATGGGTTAAATTTGAGCTGGATTTGGAGTAGGTTATGGGTTTAGGACAGTGGTACTTTAATCTCAGTTGCAAACCATAGTGGTTGGACCACTTGTAAGTTTTGTAATCTGTCCTTAATCTTAATTCTGCTATAATCTGAATTTGTTGATTGGATCTTTGTTGTTTAGTTATAAATAGTTATATTTGATCCGGTTATAATGTTGGTATAGAATAGTTGAATAGTTTTCGATTCTATATTTGCATTTCAAGAGTATAAAGTAACGTTTGGACTGCTTGTTTAAGCCGAGATAGATTCAAGCGTAGTAGATTTAGGTTGCATTAGTTTGATTTAGCATCACTTAGTCTAATTTTGTCACTCATTTGCACATTAGATCAGTAAAATTCAAAATCAATTTGAAACTGCTCTAGTTAATCCATCAGTTAGGTTTTAGACAAGAATAAGCTACATTTAGGATTAAACTAGGATAAGTTAGCTTGCATTAGCTTCATTTCATCATAATTCATTAATCTCAGTTCATAATTTGGATTCAAATCTCACTTTAGTCAAATTTACAAATCTGTTTTAAAGTCAAAATAGTGAAACAAGTGGATTTTGGCATAACTATCTTGATTTTTCATGGATCCATTATCGATCCAATATGTCAAACTTTGGATTTATAAGCTTCACTTGGTGGTTTTTCAAAATATCATTTTGGTTAAATTTTGGAAATTTTATTAAGCTCAAACTAGCTTATCTTTTGACTAGAAACCTCACAAGCACTCATTCAAATATCACGAGTATGCATGTGTATTGTGCAAGAGTCAGTAGAAGCCTATAAAAGCTTGTTACTAGTTGTAATTTGGTCCTAGTGCTCTTTAGTTGGTTAGCTTAAGGTTCTTAGATCTTTTTGATTAGCTTTTCAATAAGCCCGTGGATAAGCTTAAACTTGGGGGTTAAGGACTATTTGGTTCAAGTGGATCATTAGCTCAAATCAGTGTAGGTTGCACATTAGAGATTAGGAGTAGTTGGAATTAGCTACTGTTAGGTAAATTTTAGTATAGTTTAGACTCTGTAATAGTTTAGTAGCTTATTGTGCCCTCTAGCTTATTTTCGTAGCTTATTTAGAATCGCCATACATCGCCTTCTAAATCTCTCACATAAGCCCTAGTTTTTATATTTTCATAAAATTAGAATAATATTTTAGACTTTACTGAATTTTTCATAATTTTCATCACTATTTAGCATTTTTCCCAATTTAAAATGCTTTTAGGACTTTTAAATAGCTTTTATTGCAATTAAATCGAAAAACTTCAAAAAAATAAATTTTCAATTTTCATAGATTAAGATAAATACAAAAGCAAAAAATAATTTTTCTAGATTTTCCTAGCTTATTTTGTAATTTTTAGCCATTTAATTAGATTTAAATACTTTTAAATTAGTAGAAAATAGAAAATAATCGTAAAAATACAAAATTAGTTTTGAAAATTCTCTTAGGTTATTTTAGATTTTTAAAAAATATTTTCATATTTTTCCTTTAATTTTCATAATTTTTAGTATTTTAATTTAGTTTTAAAAGTTAAAAATTAGTTTTAAATCCGAATAAATTCCGTAAAATCCTAAAAATTAGTTTTAATTCATAAATAGTTTTCAAATTGCATTTTAGAGTAAAAGTAATTTTAGGTTATTTTAGGATATAGATTAGACGTAGTTGCATTTTATTTACGCTTCGCTTATTACATTTTAGTTAATTCTCGTAATTAGGATTTCCGTAGATTAGATTTCCTTAATTACTTTCCTAATTCCCGTAGTTTTAAAATCAAAATCATTAATCCAAAGCATCGAGCATTAAATTCCAAACCAAAACGACGTTATAATTCACGCCTCGTTGGGAAACGATTCGGTCGACTAATCCGTATCAACGATCACACACGGGATTTGATTTAATATTCTTTTCCTAAAGGAATTTTGAATCTATCTTCGTGATTATTTTTATATGGATATTGAGGTTTAATCCACACAAATACCCCTATGCCTTTTACGACAAATCAATGGTCATAAGAGTTCTTATTATATGCATTTCGCTCATAACCTTAACTTCTTATACCGAGTACTTGGTGTTCTTTTGACTAGGTTATTACTTTGATTGGCATTTTATAAGGAGTCAAAGAAGAAATTTATTAGGCATCAAGCATTCAAAGAGAGGTCCCAAACGCACCGACCGCTCGTGTGAATAATCACTTTACATCTCATAATATATTGCACTTGAATAAAATTTTCTTTCACAAATTGGACCTTATCTTAGCAGTTGATCATCTAATATTGTAGGTGACGTGTTGATTTTTCAAGTGGGATGGCCAACACGCTATTAGAAGGTACGGAGTATATAATTTCATGAACGGTACAACGAGTTTATGATCAAGTTACTACTTGCTTTCCAATTTTATTGAAATCTTATTATTGATACCTGATAACTGACAAGTATAGTTCATTACATTGTGGTGGTGCATGATGTTGATCTACAAAAGCTATGTGTTCGGTTCGTCATGGATAGAGTTGGTTTAGTTGGATCAGATGGACCTACATATTGCGTAGCATTTGACATCACTTACATGGTATGCCTGCCAACACATGGTGGTCATGGCTCCTTCAAATGAAGTCGAACTTGAAAACATGGTAGCTACTATCGCACCCATTGATGATGCACCTTCCCGAGAGTCAATGGTTTTGATGTACATATTCCTCCCAACACTAAAAAGATAGAAATTAACAAAATTTAAGCTCTTTTCAAGGAAAAAAAGGTTCTAATAGTATTTGTAACATATTGATTATCGATGAATATTGAATTGGTTCAACAAGTGTTTCAAATTTTCAACAAAAATATACTATCGCGAAAGATAGATGTTATTTGTACTCAAAATTTACTTCATGTCTATAGAAAACTCAGATATATTTGGCTCTCAAACATTATCAAAAGTTGGGTACAAAGACCGGACAACTTCATCTTGGTCTTTCAAGAGTTAAGACGAAAAAAGGTTTTAAGATTCTTTGTTGTGACAAAGACGATTAATACACGAACTTCACAACAAATGTCGTGTACAAAGAAATTTTATTTTGTATATGAATAAATTGATCACCAATTTTTTTTTCGCTATGACGATTAATAAAAGTTATGGCCAAACATTGTCCCATATTGGTTTGTTTCTACAAAAGCAGGTATACTTATATTATTTAATTGTTTCATTATCTTTTATATGTATTACACTAAACTTAGTTACTTATAGTTTGTATGTTTTTATAATTTACATCCACGCAAACCATACAATTATTTATAATTCTTAATAAAAAAAAACCAACAACTAAAAACCAAATAAACAATTGTTTTATAATATTGTTTGACAATTCTAAAAATGTATTTCAGCTTAACAAAAACAACAAACAAATAATTATAAGTAATGCCACCCATTGGGCTTCAAAACTAGTATATATATATATATATATATATATATATATATATATATATATAGGATAAAGATCAAATAAAAAGACAAATATCCGTAAAAGATAAAAGATTTTTTTCAAAAAGTTCACGAAAAATTCCCAAAAATCCCACAAGATCGGGTATGATGGTGCATGAAAAGTTGGGAAAACTTTTTCTAAAAGTGGATATTTTTCCGAAAAAATTATGAAAATATACGTTTACATTAAATCTTTTTTGTGCATCAAAAGTGGTTTTGCACCCAACTTCTTTTGACTTTTTCATCAAAATAACATTGCGCATCAAACTAAAACAAGTTAAAATTTTGTGCATCAAAATTTTTATGATCAAAATTGCTTTTGTGCATTAAAAAAGCGATCAAAACTCAAAATTATAAAAATGTTTTCACAAAAGTTTTATGCACCAACATACCCGATCTTGTAGGAATTTTTGAATTTTTCGTGAACTTTTTGAAAAAATCTTTTATTCTTTTTACGGATATTTGTCTTTTTATTTTAACTTCACCCTATATATATATATATATATATATATATATATATATATATATATATATATATATATATATATATATATATATATATCCATTTTATTGCGACCGGGCTAAGTTTCAACGAATCATGCTTCAATCTAGCTTGATGATAATCATATTCGAGACTTTGAATAATATCATCACTATAAGCCTTGGCAATCGTTTAATTCATTTAGAAAAACTGGCAATAAGTTGTAGATATACATACACGGAACAATGACTAAGAAACATTTTTACACGACAGCTAAGTTCTCTAAATTAATATCTGCATAAACAAATAATGCATATAGGATCATATTTTTTAAAGCAAAAGAATAAAAAAATACTAATGTTTTAGCTTGTATTACAAATAATCAATTGATAGTACATCATTAGTACATTTCAAATGTTGAAACGCATAAGAACATCTACATTTTAGTGTTGCAGGCTACTAAATCCTAAATCATGTAATCACTAACTAGATCAAAACAAAAATGAAGATCGAACAAGGAGGGCAATAAGATGAGCAAGACGATGATGACGGAGACCAAAAACAACATGTTCCTCGCAGTAACGTGGTGAACTTCTACTTTACGAACTTCCTATCGGAATGAAACAAGGTGAATCAATCTGAATTGTTTTCGGAATTTGGGGAGATAACTCATGTTTATGTGGCAAGAAATGTGAGTAAGGCAGGGAAAAGGTTTGGCTTTTCTCATTTTTTTTGGTTGGAAATGTTTTTGCTACTGGGAAACGATTAAATCGGAGTTTCAAACTTAGAGCTAACATTGCTAAGTCTGAAAAATCCTTTTCAAGGTCTAAGTTGGGATGTGAGAATGATCAATGAGTGTTCGATATACCTTCAAAATCGAATAAATTACCAACATTTAGTTCTTCTCGATCGTGAGTCACAAAAGATTTTGAAACACATTGATGGTAAGTCTTTTGTTATTGAATCACCTTTAAAACTGTTAGGATTTAGTAAATCCAGTTATTAAAGTGTCGGTCACCTCAAGTATATGTAATCGTTAAAAAGCTCGTAGTCATAGTTATTTAATGTTAGATAGTATTTAGTTAAGTAACACCGTGAAGGACGGACGGGTCTTTACCCACTGTATGCCTGATCCACAGCCCGTAGGTGGCGTTTATGTAAGATACTATAAATACCCTCTACCTCCCAAGGTAGAGGGTTGGAGCTCATAATAATACTTTTACTTTCTCTCACTAAGTTCCCAAACCTATAAACTTTCTCTCTAAAACCTCAAAGTATACGCCTAGTTTGATCATGGTTTGATGTGTTTGTGAAATTCAATATGTTACAAATGGTATCAAAAGCCATAGTTTTATCATCTCTTACATGTCCTTGATTTCTAGTGGTTTTATATGGTTTTGGGTTTGAAAAGTTTAGTGGTTTTTGCATCATTTGGATCATCTCTTGTGTTAAAGTTTGAATTTTGATTGTACTTTGTGTTTAGAATCATTGTAAGTGCTTGGTTTTGATTTGGAAAGCTTGAATCATCGTGGTCAGGTTAGTTTTGGATTGAAAAGTGTTGTGTTTGAACTTTTCTTGTTAGCGACTTGAGTCTCGGAAGTGTTTTCTTGGTAGCGACTTGTTTCGATATTTTCAAATGACTTGTAGTTGAAGTGGTAGCGACTTGAGCTCCAGCGACTTGTCTATTGAGACAAAGCGACAAATAGTACAAAGTAGTGGCTGTACCATTACGGCTAGCGACTTGGTTACTTAGCGACTTGTCTTTACAATTTTCAATGACTTGACTTTGTTATGGGTAGCGAGTTGTTCTTTAGCGACTTGTCTACTTAGCGAGTTGGTACTATTAGCGAGTTGTTCTTTAGCGATTTGTCTACTTAGAGTTGGTACTATTAGCGAGTCAGTGTCTAGCGAGTTGTATACTTAGCGACTTGGTTACTTAGTGACTTGTCTTCAAGGATTATAGCGACTTGGTTGATTATTGTTTCTAATACGGTTTCTCTTGATTTAGTAAAATCCCGTGAAAGAATCTATTTCCGGTTTAATCATAGAGTTATAAAATCCCGTGAATTACGAACATGTCTACCAACGTACCTACAATCATCTCTTCCAGAATGAGGACGCCTGTTGTCGGATCAAATACTCGCCCACCCATGCTTGACAGTAACCGACTATGACTCATGGGCTCAACGAATTAGGTTGTACCGTTTGGGAAAGGAAAATGGGGTCAACATTCTCAAGTCAATTGACGAAGGACCTTATCGATTGAGACTACAAGAGACACACTTGAAACCGCCATGATGGTACTGTGATCTTAGGTTTGATAGACCAAAGACGATGATGAGCTCAAGTGATAAGGAGAAGAAGAGATACGATGTCGATATCGTGGCTTCAAACATTATACTTGTGGTCTTCCAAAAGATATCTACAAGGTTATCAATCACAACATCGAATCCAAGGCGGTTTGGGATAATGTCAAGATCGTCTCTCGTGTTCTGAATTAACTAAGGAAGACAGAGAATCACAATCGTATGATGAATTTGAGCACTTTAAGATGAAACCAGAGAAAGTGTCAATGAATATTATGTGAGGTTCCACAAGCTTGTGAATGACATGAGGAATATCAAAATGACCATGCCAAATATTCACCGAACTCAAAATTTGTAAACAACATGAATCTCGAATGGCACAAATTTGTCACCTCCGTGAAACTAACCAAAGGATTAAAGAACACCAACTATGAGCAACTCAGATGCCTTCCTACTTGAATGAGAAGCATGCTATGTTTGAATGAATGATTCTTGAAAAGTTCAAATCGATCGTGGAGAAGCAAGCTCATCAAATGATTCAACAACATTCGACACCAATGTAGGGATTACTACCAAAGCTTCTCAAGTCATACCCACTGGAAACAGTAATCACAAACTCATTCCCTATCCGAGGATCAAGCAACCCCGATGCTGATGCGCTCATGGAACACTTCATCAATCAACGGCTCTTATGGTTAAACAAAACGCGACCCTTACTCCACATACTAATGCCTTCACACTAACAATGAAATCGAATCGCATCCAATCTACACAATCATGCTATTGTCGAGATGGAAAGGTTATGGTGCAACCGATTCAAGGAAGGCGGTATGAACAGGAAGAGGTGGAGTTGGTGGAGGTATGTGGCTAATCGTAATCGTGAAAGGAATGCAAATCAAGGACAAGCAAAGAAAATCAAGTTCTACAACCGTGGTGGTGATGGACACATTGCAAGGAACTTTACATCTCCAAAATGCCCTCAAAATGCGAGTACTTGTGGACAATATGTTGTTGGTGCAAGCTCGTGATAGTGGAGCGGTTTTGGACGAAGAAGAGTTGTTGTTTCTTCTTTGAGGAAATGCCAAAACCTATGATGTTGATGTTGATGAGCAACCAATTCAGAAATAGGTCACAATCATCGTAATGCCTTTCAAGTTGCCGATGTGATGCATTTGACTCGATGTCGATGATGAACCCACCGCCTGCACAATCTTCATGGCTAGCATTTCACCAATGGTCTCTCCAAAGGTCTCGTCACCACAACAGATGGTCCATCCAAAGATTCAATCATTTCGGAGGTATTAAAACTATACGATGAAGTTGATGAGCAAAAGATACATAACGGTAAAATCTCTTGAAACTTATGAATTAGATATTGATAATGAGGGTAATAGCAATATTGTCCCATATAATCAATATGTGATACAAAGTGAAAGTGAGATTGTACCAAGTGATGCATCTTCCGCAACAATGATGACTATGTTTTTATGAATACACCGCATATGCCCCGATGATTCCGTTATCTCTAAACCGAATGCCTATAAAGAACAAGTTGCTATTTATGAACAACGTGCTAAGTTTGAGTTAACTACCCGAGCGTGAAATAGATGACCAAATGCGTACAATCATTAGAAAAGTAATTTTAGAGAGAAGGTTAAAACAAGAGTTAAATTCCTTACAAGAAAATCTTTCTAAAACTCATAAGCAAAAGCAAGAACTTCAAGATAATGTTAAAGAGCTTAAACAAGAATTTAATGCTAAGGAATCAAAACTTTGAATGATTTTCCAATCTAAAACTTTGAAAACAAGCTTGAAAATAAGTTGTACGCATACAAGGAATACCATTCGACCGCTTCACATGATCACTAAGCATAGAGTCTAAGCGATAAGCATAGTATTCCCTCATTGAGAAAACCAATCCTAAGTATGCTAAAATAGCTAGAGAGGCTTAGAAGGTAATCTATGATTGCATTGAAATCCTTATGCCTAGGCGTAAACCTAGTCATACTGAGTGTGTCTCGAGGAAGATATGCAATTAGAAGAAGCCTCAGGAGAAAATGGATAAGAAGCTAAAAATCCTCGAGTGTAAAAGGAAAACATAACGATCAAACCCCATGATTACAATAAAGAAAATTGGATCTCCCGAACATGTTTAAGCCTCAAACTCAATTAACCCTGAATGCATTTTTGGAAGAAAGATATGGATAAGCAAAAGCTAAAGTACTTGTTGAAACAAACACTCCCTTAGGAAAGTGCTCATAGCCTCTCGTGTATCCTCCGATACACCAATGCATTTAGTTCCTAGAACTATTTCCACTAATAGTAAGACCTTAATCACCAGATGTTGTGTATCAACTATTCGTTGATTTTGAGAAGACATGTAAGAAGAGAATCACACCTACGGGGATAATCAAGGGAAAGGGTTTTGAGCAAACTAAAGAATGCTATTTAAATGAGGTCATGCCTTTCTTTAAACAATTAAAAGGTCAATTTGAGAGTCTTCAAAAGGGATTAACTCGAGATATCAAAGAAATGGAAAAGGAATTTGATGCAATGATAGTTGAGGTAAATGATTATGAACGGAACTCAAATATAATGAAATTGAAAGGAAGAATTTGCATATCTTAAATGAGAACTTAAATAAAAATGTGTTTTATATTGTTACTAAGCATTCTATTACCGCTTCTCAATTTCATGAATTAATTGTTGCCTTGAAAGTTTTCCATGATCGTGTCATTGAGCTTGAAAACAAAAACTCATAACTAAATGAGAAAATTGATCAAGATGATCACGATAATTTGGTAAAAAATTTCTAAACTAGAAGTTGAACATGTTAATTTGCAACTAAAATATCAACATCTCAAAGAAAATGTCAAAACCTCAAACATCAAGACATCCTCAAATGTTCCGAGTTTGATGCACTTTTGAAATAAACAAACGAGACGAATGATTCAAGCTCATTGTAACACGATCGTAAAGTTGAAAGCCCAAATTTCACAATTAAAGGATGAAAAGAACAACGTGACTGGCTCCCAAATGCCTCCACCTTTAGATTCTCGGTGTTCTCAAACTTTTCATCTTCAAAACTTGGTTAATGTTTTACAAAAGGAAAATGAGAGTTTTCTAGAAGAAAATGAAAAGGTTAGACGACACTTTAAAGAGTTATATGATTAAATGAAAGTCACTGTACAAGAACAACAAAAAATAACGCCTTTACAACAGAAATTGAGAATCGATGAGTCGTAAAAGGGAAAATGCCACTTGTTTTAATGAGAATGTTGCATTGAAGTCATCTGAGACTCTAAATATACTTGTGATCATTAAATACACTCCTCGTCATCTTAGAAATAATGAACTTGTGTTTCATAACTATTTTGTTCACCTTAAGGATAGTCTAGAATGTCTCCGTGAGATTGTAAAGAGGATTTCATAAACAAGCCTCTTGATAGTGAAATTAGGTTTCCTTGCATTCAAAGCCAAACGATCTCGTGAGTCATTAGAATGTTTAAGAGCAACATGTCCTAAATCCTTATGTGAGAAAGAGAAAGCAGTGATGCCTTGTTCTATGCCTAGTGCTAAGTATGCATCCCATCCTATGCCCAGTATTAAGAAAGTGAACTCTAAAATGCCTTCAAGTAGTTCAGATCCCTGCACTTCTAGTTCATGGATGCAAAAGGTAGCCCAACTAACTAATGTTCCCATAATTCCCTCTACAGGAGTAATCAGTGACATAAAAACAAGCGGGTCAAAGCCTCTAGGAAATACAAAGCAAGATAGGACCTCGCAAGCTAAGAATGTGCAATGGAAGATAGTAGAAGACCACCCTAGGAACATTAAGTTTGAGTTGAATAAAACGAATCGTGTTGATTCTAGTATTAGCTATAAGCGCATCTTGTAATTAATTCAAATTTCGCTACTCTTAGCAAAACATGTAATGATGATTGCTTGGTTTATGTTACTAATCATGAATGTGGTGTGGATGATTTGATTAATGTTGTTAAATGCCCTGTTAATATTGATAATGCCAAAAAAACATGTTAAGAAGGCTAGAAAGCAGTGGAGAAAAAATGTTAGAAAATATTGGAAACCCACTGGAAGAAAATTTAGCAATGTAGGTTATCATTGGATACTTACTAGCCACAAATTTTATCTTAATGAGATGTGCCCTAAATTATCTAGGTCAATGCCTATTTTGAAATGGATGCCTACCGGTAGAACTATTCCTTTAAAAAGTGAACATACTTTGATTAGGTCTAATGAACACAACTCTA
The DNA here is from genome assembly GCA_022545495.1 of Chrysanthemum lavandulifolium. NCBI lineage: Eukaryota > Viridiplantae > Streptophyta > Magnoliopsida > Asterales > Asteraceae > Chrysanthemum > Chrysanthemum lavandulifolium. Next base: position 44,082,163 of record CM040245.1, on the reverse strand, counting down.
GTACTGCATCTATCTCTAATAATTCCATTGATTCTGCTCCTGATATGGGTGTTCCAATCATCAAGTTATTAACTAAGAAGAACCCATTCTTGCATGGGGATCCCAATTATCCAGCTATCCATTCTTGTCTCATGTTCAACTGCAGTCGCTCAAATCGTTCGTGGTACTTGGACTCAGTCGCTCAAGCATATGACCTGAGACCGGTCGCGGCTCATGAACTTCGTGAGTAAATTCATCGGAACTGTTAGATTCGAAACGACCATTTTGGTGCTATTATGGGTTATGGAGATTATGTTGTTGGTGATAGTGTAATCTCCCGGGTATATTATGTTGAAGGTCTTGGTCATAATTTATTCTCTGTCGGGCAATTTTGTGACTCCGATTTAGAAGTGGCCTTCGTAAAACATACTTGCTTTGTTGAGAGCTTGATGGTGTTGAACTTCTCGTGAGGAACACGGTTCAAACCTATACACCATCTCTATCAAGATATGATGAAATCTTCTCTTATCCGCTTGTTGTCAAAGGCTTCAAAACAAAGTCATGGTTATGGCAACGTCGCCTCAATCACTTGAACTTGGTACCATAAATGATCTTTCCGTAAAGGACTTAGTAAGAGGCCTACCTAGACTAAAGTATGAAAAGATCATCTTTTTCAAGATGCCAATTCGGAAAAAGCAAGAAGTATGCCCACAAATCCAAACCTACAAATTCGTTATGGAAGTTCTACATATCATTCACATGGATTTATGGACCCACGAGTGCAAACTATTAATAGGAAGAAATATGTGTTAGTTGTGGTTGATGATTACTCTCGATTCACTTGGGTTAAGTTCTTGAGGACAAAGGATGAAACTCCGGATGTCATCATTAAACTTATTAAACAAAACGCAGTTCGACTTAACAAGACCGCCGTAATCATCCGAACCGACAATGGAACCGAGTTTGTTAATAGAGAACTCAATGAGTTTTATGAAAGTGTTGGAATGGGTCCTCAAAGAAGTGTTCCACGAACTCCTCAATGTAACGATGTAGTTGAAAGACCTAAATCGAACTCTTGTAGAAGCCGCAAGAACAATGTTGATTTACTCAAAGGTTCCAATGTTTCTCCGGGTCAAGCCATTGCCACCGCATGCTACACTCAAAATCGATCCCTAATTCATACAACTCATGAAAAACTCCATATGAACTTGTCCACAATCGAAAACCCGATTTATCATTCCTTCATGTGTTTGGTGCATTGTGTTATCCAACTAATGAGGGTCAAGATTTAGGCAAACTAAAAGCTAAAGCGGACATTGGAGTATTTGTAGGATATGCACCAAATGGGGTAAAGGATACCGAATCTACAACGAAGAACCCAAATATCATGGAAACAATTCACGTTACGCTCGATGAGTCGACCGGTCAAATGGCTCCGGACAATCCATTCATCCCCGCATCACAATCTTCATCAAGTAGTCCTATCGGTTCTACTCTTATACAAAATCCTCACCGTGGTTCTTATGTACCTCCTTCGTAAGATGATTTGAAGAAATTGTTTGATCCAATGTTTGATGAAAACTATGAGCCAATTGTTAATGATCTCGTCAAATCCATCAACAGAGGCTGCTCTATCCTCACAACGAAGATAACCCTTCAATTTCTATGTCATTATGTTAAGCGCGCTTGTCGATGATCACTGTCTCATCATCGATCCTCAATCATCGAGTGTACATCATGGAATTGTTTTGGCACCTATGATGTAGATAATCCCTTTGCTACTCCTAAAGATGCTCCCTTTGAGAACATATTTGCTCTCGAACCATCATCGAACCATCTTCATCGAGAGAAACGACTGCTACTTCAATTCCTCAACAACAACCACATGAACACCTTAGAAAATGGACACATGACCATCCATTGGACAACATCATTGGGAACCCTCTCGTCTCCGTATCCACGTAAACAACTTGCAACGATACCTTATGGTGCTTCTTCAACTCCGTACTCTCTAAAATTGAACCAAAAGACGTTAAAACCGCCATGAATGAAGATACCGGTTCAATGCCATGCAAGAAGAAATTCATGAGTTTGATCGACTCGATGTATGGGAATTAGTACCGCCCCGATCGTGCTATGATCATTGCTCTAAAGTGGATCTTCAAAGTAAAACTTGATGAGCATGGTGATGTATTAAAGAACAAGGCTCGATTGGTTGCAAAGGATACCGCCAAGAGGAGGTATTGACTTTGAAGAATCATTTGCTCCGCTTGCACGTATCGAGGAAATCGAATCTTCCTCGGCTAATCCGCAAGTAAGAATATGGTAGTTCATCGATAGATGTAAAGACGGCTTTTCTTAAGAGATCTTAAAGAAGTCGATATCGCCGCCCAACCTCGAGGTTTTGTGAATCCGAGCATCCTACTCATGTATATCGGTTGAAGAAGGCTTTTACGGTTTGAAGCAAGCTCCAAGGGCATGGTATGATACGCTATCAAAGTTTCTTCTATCTACCGGATTCAAAGGAGCGAGTTGATCCGACATTGTTCACCGTAAAGTCGGGCAAACATTTAATTCACGCTCAAATCTATGTTGATGATATTATTTTGCCTCGACCGACCCCAATGAATGCGACTGCTTTTCTAAGGAGATGGGCTCCAAATTTCAAATGTAAATGATGGGACAAATGTCATTTTCTTGGGATTACAAATTTCACAAAGTTCCGGAGGCATTTTTATCAATCAATCTAAATATGCAAATGAGATTTTACAAAATTTGGATTTGATTCTTGTGACCTGCTGACACTCGCATGATAGAGCGTATTAAACGGATGAGGACCACTCGTGGATCATGGTCGATCAAATGAAATATCGTAGTATGATTGGATCCTCGATGTACCTCACGACCATGAGACCCGATATTCTGCGTTATTTGTATGCATGTGCTAGATACCGAGCTAAGCCTACCAAAAGCACCTTGAAGCGGTTAAACGGGTCTTTCGGTATCTCCAAGGAACCATCAATATGGGATTTTGGTACCAAGGACACCGGTATGTCACTAACGACCTATGCGGATGCCGATCATGTAGGATGTCATGATACACGTCAAGCACGTCGAGAGGTGCTCGGTTTTGGGTGATAAGCTTGTGAGTGGCCTTCAAAGAAACAAATGAGTACATCTATATCCTCTACAGAGGCGTAATACATAGCCATGCCATCTTGTTGTGCTCAAATCCTATGGATGAGATCTCAATTATCGACTATGGCTTTGAATTCAACAAAATCCCTCTCATATTGTGATAACAAAAGTGTCATTGCTCTCTCATGCAACAACGCTCAACATTCAAGAGCAAAGCATATTGACATTCGACATCATTTCATCGTGGAGCAAGTGGAGAGCGGTGTGGTGGAACTTTATTTTGTAAGGATCCAATACCGGTTATCGACATCTTCACCAAAGCTCTTTCTAGAGAACGTTTTGAGTTTATCATTCCACGACTTGGTCTAAAGAGTCTACAACCGAAACACTTAAACGTCTTCAAGAGGAAGAAGAGGAGTAAAGGTTTTCTTCATCCATCTCTTGTAAATAATTATACAAAATTACAAAACCAACAAAAAGAAAATAGAAAATAGAAAATTTTCAAAAATCCACAAAAATTTGAAAATCTCAAAAATTTCAATATATATATATATATATATATATATATATATATATATATATATATATACATTATATATAAGAGGAGGCATGCCACAAAAAATGCCACTTGGCATCCTATAATGCCAAGTCATATTTCCACGTCATCAATGCAATGCTTTTGGAGGTCTAAAATTCGGTATTAATTAAATCCAAAAATTTGACCTTTACAAGATTCGAACATGGGTCTATAAATTCACATATAAGTGCTTCAACCACTGGAGCAAGCCAGGAGTTGTGTTAGACAATTCAAAAACAAAATATATATCTCTTAATCACTTCACAATTCAATATTAAAAAACTTATAAATCATGTATTTTCCTTAAATATAGATTATATTTACGAATGTTTGTATCTTCGCACCATTTAACTCGTGAATTAGGGTTTTGCATGCAGTAGGCTTTTGAACTTTGGCCACTCTGCTATTCAAGACAAGTTTATTGATGGTCAAAATCTATTCCATTGACACATATTGACGTAATAAAACGATATATCATCTTGGGTCCGAATTTTATGCAACGCCTTTCATGGTCTTCATAATTGTTCTTCATCATTAAATTGCTATCATTACACGCACCGCTTGAAGGTATGTATACAAGGGCTTATTGTAGTTTTTCTTTTTATGAATTGATTGTTAATTAATCGCTTTTTTAATGATTATATGCATTATTATTTAGTCTAGATGATGAGGTCATTGTATGAAGATTCGAAATCACTAAGGTATTTGTAAAATCCAAATATTATTGGAAGATCATAGTTACTACTTTTTTCGTTATGTAAAATATCAATTTTGAAGTTAGAATTTATAAATAGTGTTTGGGATTGCTTCCTCTTACTTTTTGTGTTTTTAGACCCAAGAGTTCATAATCTATTCTCACCGTGTTTAATGGAATTTTACAACTCCTTGATTTTTTCAGGAAAGTTTTGTATGTATTTGTTGGTAGTATATCGCCTCAAATCCAAGGTCGAAACCGACAACTTCCAGGCTCTACAACAGTGAGTACTCATGCTATGAATATATTGAGCTCAAATGTGCTTATTCCAACACTTATATAGATATAGAAGTTTGGCTTATGTTGTGCCGCACTTAGATAGGAAATAAAAAAAGAGATGAATTTAATCTTGAATCCTTGAGTGCAAGTCATGAACTATCATTAATCGGTATTCTTGGTAACTATCATTACTGTACAATAGAACAAAAGTACACAATGTGGTGTAGGATATTTGACAATGATTCCAAAGCTCAATAAGCAAAACAAGATTGGATGAGAAAACGCGAGGAGATGAGAAAGTTATTTTCAACGGTTGAGAGTGCAATGGAGGCTTGGGCAATGTTAGCCACTTCATTGGGCCACCCGAGTTTTATAAAATCGAGTTTGAGAAGATATGTTTCTTGGATAACCCAAAGGATCGATACAGTGTCAATCTAATTTCTATTTGTTTCAAGACCGTGTTTTGTGAACAAATGACTTACAGCGTGAATCGTAGGTGGCAATATGGCGTGATTCATTTCGTAAAAGATTAGTTGTTGCCTTCAGGGAACAGAACAAATAGGTTAATTCCGGTCAATTTATCGGAAATTTTGTATTTGGTCTATTGTGTTAATCATGAATTGGTGGCTGATTTAGGTTAGATGGAGGACTTGAGAACGATTTAATCGGCTCCTACCGGTAATTGTATATTGCCACCGAAAGTTGATGTATCTGAATATGGTCGGTTGTATATTGCTCTTGAACTATCCTCCACCAACTAGAAAAGTGAGTTTTGTGTAGGTTATGATCTCGGTTGTAATGTTATGGAATATGGTCGCTTCATTATATACACAGTTCATGGTGCAAGAGTATAATGTGTTGTATAGGCCTTTAGATCACAAGATCTCTTGCATCGATATTGCTGATCTACTCATTGTTGACAAAGATTGTCCACCAAATTTGAAATTGTAACATGTTTGTATATTAATAATAATAATAATATATTTTTGAATATAAATGGATTTAAATGGTTCATCTTAATATTAAAACTTACAATCTCGGATGCGGGGAAGGAGAGGCGGTGACATGTTTAGAGCAACAAAATGCGAGATCTTTTAGTGGTGTTCTTGGAGGACTTGGGCGGTATGGGATAATTACTCGAGCTTTAATTTCACTTGAACCGCTCCACCAATGGTAAAACATGACATATTACGTGGATGTTGAAAGGTAAATTAGACAATGACCAACTCCACACTTTAGGCAATCTTGGTCTCGAGCTCGCACTTGGCGAAGACCAAGCCGCTTCCTCCCTCTTTATAGAGTCCCCGTTACTCAAGCAGTATGTTTTAAACATGCATATCGAATCTATGATAATTTTTGAGTGCATCGGCATTATCTATCACATACACAAAGAAGCTCAAGATCACCAGATTCGGCCAAAATACCCTCCAATATAAAAAATTAAAATTGCTCATGATGGTGAGGAGCAAGATGCGACTTTCATTCTTCTTTGAATTGGTGATCCTTACCACACCGATCATTAGATTAACTCTCTTTTTTTTTTTTTTTTTTTTTTTTTTTTATAATTTGGTTTGGTAACTTGGAATTCACAAATTATAATTTAACATTCTTTATTCTTGTGAGCGGCAACATAATTTCATTGAACCATCTTAAAACTTGCCATTCTCGCAGCTTGTTTCAATATCCAGTTCTTAGATATATATGAATTGTGAGGTGATTATCCGGTTCTCGGTATGCGGTTCATTAAAAGAGAGTATTGTTGGCAAACCCTTTCGGTGTGCGAGTTAGCAAAGAATTTCAATCTCGTAACACAAAATGACAATATGTTTCTTTGATCATTTGTAACTGGAACTTGACTATAATTTTATTGTTGGTAATAGATCAAGATTCTTGCAGATGACGATACTAATGAGGGGTTGGTGAGCTTTGTGTGAAAGCCCTTCAATGTTTAAGGAATCTGGAAGCGTCCCGAGGTACTTATATATATTGTTCTAACAGATTTATTCTATGTAGATGACGAAGTTTGATATCACGTCACATAATTTGTTTTCTAATATTGAATCATAAAAAGCATTAGGTAACCAAGGATTCGTTTATAGAGGGTGGCTATTTCAAGACCGGTGATCGTTAAAGTGGATGAAGATGGATATTATGACATTTTGGGATGTAAGATTCGATTATTCCTCTTCGGAATATTTTTGCTTTTGACCGGTCGAAACATATTAACACTTGTATGCCTCCAACGAACAAGGTACTAATGTCGATATAATGAAGGTTGGTGGATACAAATTGTCGACATTAGAAATCGAGGCAATTCTTTTAGAGGTAAGTTCTCTTTGTATCCGTTGAATAGGTGATGAGAATTGGAAATGCATTTACATAATAAATCAACACGTTCGATCATTGTACAAAGATCCAAATTGCTTTAGAATGTTGTGTGTTGGGGTTACAGATAAAGCTTATGGAGAAGTAGTGACTGCAATAGTTGTGCCCGACCTATAGATTAAAAAGGCTCGTGACAATGAATCGAAGCCTGCTTTAACTCTCTATGAACTCTGCTCAATGGCTAAACAGAAACTCCCACCATACAAGTTCGACCTTTATAAAGTTGATCTTCATACTAATTTATCAACAATTGATACTCTATGTTATGAACACCACTCGTATATATATGTTTCATGTCAGATGAGATTTTTTCTCATTATTACGAGCATATAAAGTTACTGATCTTGTGTTTACTGTTTCCAGCTACAAACCCGCTAATTTATATGGGAGTCACTGCTTCGTAATTCCATGGGAAAGGTAATAATACACTGTTTTGTTAGCTTGCATTAGTATTTCGATTTTCATCTGCGCTGAAACTTTGTGAATCAATTTACGTGTTTTAGGTGAACAAAAGGAGTTGAAGACGGTTGGTCTGGTCAAGGACAATAAACCAAGTGCTTCATTGTTTATAAGATGCTACATAGCGGTTCGTATTCTATTATCAAGAAACTTCGTGATTTCGTTCATGGTATAGAGTATATCTATCCTCCGGACTACCAAGAACATCATCATTATGGGCGGTCGGCCCGGTATAAATTTATAAGTATAATTTATCTTTTAAGTTGTAAAGGTAATAATAAAGAAAAATCGTTTTATTCATTTATACCAAAAGTGAACCAAGAAATTATTTGCTTGAGTAAACATGTGCCTAAAGAACCATGATATTAATGTATGACTTTGCGACTACAAACATTGTAGTTATTTGTAAACGTTTTCCGTATTTCCTGCATTTTTTTTATTATTTCTCATAACAAGGAAGAATATAAGTTATTGATAACGAACATGCTTCACGGTCTGCCCTCACATTTTGCTAAATGACTATTTGAAGCCAAAAATATCAGATTTTGGCATGGCTAAGTTATCGTGTTTGGCAAGTAACCCAAAAATACATGTGCTTGCAATTATATGAACAATCTGTCTAAAATTTCTATTATGGCTTTCTCTATGGAATAGTTCAAGAACAATGGTTACAAATGATGTTTGAAGTTTTCACTAAGATAGTTGCTTTGATGCAAAGTATCAAGTAAATTGTTACATAAGTAATTCAGCTTTTTATATTTTGTTATTTAGTATGATAATTTTAATCATAAAACACAATTTGGAGCATCCTTGTATCGTGAATGAATAACAACCCCAAGAACTAATTTGTAAATGGTATAGAAGAACTTTTATTTAGTTTTAGTGTTAATTCAACTATTGCAGTGCGGAGTTATAGAAGTTTATATTGACTCATAACGAAATTTAATCACCAAAAGAAGACATAAGAAACTTACCTTTGTTGGTTGTGCTCACCTTCCAGCTAGGAGAGTAAGGCATTTTAAGTTCTTTTGATTTAAACCACTGCTTTTTTTTAGTTGCAACTTTTTTGTTCGTCACGAGGCTTAAATCACTCAAGGCATTAGATGTGTCCAACAATTTGCTACGTGAGATACCTGAAGAAGTTGGATCGACAACTTCATTGATCAAGTAGGTCTCATTCCCTATCGATTGTATATTGAGCGTATAATGAATACTAACTGTAACAACATCCATGAAGCATGTATTAAACGATTTGAAATGTAGCTGAATGTTTTATGGTTTTACAGGCTTGATTGTTCGGGAAACCAACTTAAGGATCTTCCTTTCTCCCTTGGAAACTGCCTCGATTTATCTGTCCTCAAGGTGTGTGGATGTATACTGCATTATGTTTTGAAAATTGCAACTATGAATCAGGATTAGATGTACTCTTAAATGGGGTGTCATGTTGCCACAAATGTGTCGAACCTTTGAGCAAATGTTTTATGCTCCACTATTGGGATAGTATACTACAGTTGTAGTGGTATAAATGTGACTATTCTGACTTCTTAATGGTATGCACCTGGTTTTAGATTGCTCCATCTTTGGGCATTTTCGTGTAGGCATCAAACAATTGCCTCACTAGCTTGCTAGAAGATCTAAGCAATTGTTCAAAGATTTCAAAGTTGGATGTAGAGGTATCACAAACTTTTGATATCGCCTTCTTAATTGTCTCCGGTTTTTCTCTCATTAACGTGTATACACTTCGTATTTGAAATGGATTTTATTTTTTAGGATATCAAGGAAACAAGCTGGCTGTGTTGTTTGATATATTGGTTGCAACATGGACGTTGCTAACTGAAGTGAATGCAGGCAAGTCACGTTCCTTCTGTCCGATTCAGTATCTTTATTAATATGCTAATATAGTATGAGGCTGTTAATAAGTTAATTATTGATTCATTTGGTTTTCTGCTCCTGATACTGCAGCAAAAACTACACTTACTGGTATCCTTGAGAGTATTGGTTGTCTTTCACGTATCATTCGTCTTGACTTACATCGGAACCCACTAACACAGTTCATTGACGCGATACATCTCTGTGATTATGCACACACTAACACCAATTTGAAAAATCTACCCCTGAAATGGTTTCAAAATCAAGATACTTAAAGGTAGAAACTTTTTCTTTCCTCGAGTCCCAACATGTAATATTTTGTATCATATCATCTTCACACAATTTGTATTTATTTGTGATAAGGGGTACAATTACATATACAGATGGTTCAACATGATGATGCACAAAGGGAGTTGGTTTCCTGACTATGAAAGCACTGTCTTGGATGTTTGACTGGTCACGGCTAAGTCCGACATGTTTCATTGTTTAATAGTACAGAGACACTATCCAGGCTCGCAAGAAATTCTCAAATAAAGCATGGTCTGCCTAATTATGCGAATTTACATCCTATGAATAATCACAAGTAATTCGGTTGGGACACACCATGGGCATGTCTTTCAAGAAGTAGTTGATGCTTCGTTTAACCAGGTACCATCCCTTTAACCGCTATTCCATCTAAGGCAAATTGGGTGGGTTGGGAAATGCGTCAAAATGAGTTGCGTTAAAAGGGACTCATCTAATTCACGCAACACGTGTACCTTTTGAATATGATCTAGGCTAGGTTGACCCACCAACATTCTTTGTCCTTTTTATTTTCAAATTTGTTAAATAGCTTATGCATTAGATATGATCATAAATAACACGAATGTGACAATCTAGCTATTTCAATAAAACTATATAGGATGTTTTGACCATTTATATACACTGGGCAAGTTTTGACCCGTATCATTTTTAACTAGGTTTTTAAGTCAGCCATTTGACCTTTTGTAGATGCTTTGAAGGCTGATCACAGTCAGATCTGCATGCCATTATCCTTTAAGCTATTTAGGATGTTTTAACCATTTTTATACAGGTCTAAATTGGCACCTTTAATTACTTCATAAGAATCCAATACCTTGATAATCGCAGGCTCTTTTTAAGAGCACCTCTAAAAGGCTGATTGCGGTTAGTTCAGAGTATCATTATCCTTTGACAGGCATTTATATACGAGAATATACAAGGAGAAGATTTTTTAGCAATGTGATTATTTCATTCATAAGATTTCTCATAATTACTTTATTGACACTATCACGTTTAGATATTGTTATTTTCAAATGGTTATAATCAGCTTAGTAATTGGTATAATTGGTATCATTTCTTTGAAACAGGATGCTACTAATTAGAAGAAAAAGAAGCGGGTTGTGACACAAGAAAGCAAAGCAAAGAAAACGGTTACTTTTATAAATCAAGTGTATATCTTATTCTATGCATTTAGTTTCACGAACTTAGAATTCAAACATTCACTACAATCAACCCTTTCAGAGGAAGGACATAATTAAGCGAGCAGAAAAGAGAAGAGAGCTTGGAGTTAATAGGCCAAAACATCAAGTGATAGTAAAGGAGAAGAAATTTTCAATTCGCCGTCATTATATGAATGGAAAATGCCATGAGGTTATCTTTACTTTTTTATTTGGTTTTCCATCTTACTTCCGGCTTTCATATTTATTACTGTTATTGTGTTGCTTATCTATTCAGTTATGACAGAGCGAGAAGTGTAAATTTTCTCATAATACAATCCCTTTGACAAAATCCAAGGTATGTAACAAGCATTAAGTTATTTATCGTATATAGAGGTCAAAGGTGGCATTTTTGACACATTTGCTTTTAAATGAATAGATTTGGGTTTTGATTTTTTTTAAATGGTCAAATGGTTCAAATTGAAAATTTTAACTAAAAGGGCCAGGGATCAAACGGCTTAAAACTATCCCAACCTACCCATCTTGCCACCTCTAGCCGTGGTGAAGTTGTAGCTAAATTTCAAGTTTAGTCCATTGTAACCTAGAATGAAATTTTGTTTCATAGGGCGGAAATACTCCAAAGAGGATGTGAAGGTCATCATGGTACAAATATCAAGAGTTACAACCGATTGTCTGTAGAAAACTAGAAGGGGGTTGAATAGTTTACCGATTAAAACTTTGTTTTGAAACTTATTGAAAGATCAATTGATATTGATCTTAAGTATGTTAATGAAATAGGCAAGCAATATGTAATAGGTAAGTAAGGAAAGAAATGATCAAACCACAACAAGTTGTTTATAGTGGTTCCGCCTACAAGGACTCTTTTTCCTTGCCCTACTCCACTCCCCGAGTCTCACACTCGAGAGTTTAACTTCACTAGTCAACAAGCTCCTTTCACCGGCGGAGAAAACCTTTACACTTCGCTTACACTATTTCCGACACTAAGCTAGATGTCGAGTTCTTTCCAAGGGTACAACTACTCCCACACACAATGTATTTTGAGGACTAAAATACTAACCACTCACACTCACAAGATTATGATGGTTTGATACAACAATGAAGTATGGATCAACACTAGATCATACAACACTAAACAAACAAGACTTCCAACTTCTCGTTGAAGCTTGAATATGACTTGATCTTCTTTGCTACAAAAGAGATCACTAATATGATATGAAACCGAGTTAGAAAGGTTAGAGAGGATATGTATGAGAGTATGTTAGAAAGGGATGAGAAACTACTTGGCTTGGCATTGCTATTTATAGCCAATTTGATGAGAGCGCCCACGGACCGCGGACCCCTAAAAGGGTTCCGCCTGTACCCAATTGGTACCGCCATCGACAAATAAGATATCAAATCTTGCCTAAAGTCAACTCTATCTAAGTAAGATTGTGCAAGATATGAAGAGTACAAATCTTCACAAAATATCTAATGGAATCTTCCAATGATCTCCATGATGTAATACATGATGTCAAAATGTTGTATTACTATTAATAGAAATATGCAATGCTTAAGTAGTGTTTGGTTTTAAGAACCTAACACATTCTACAAACTACTATCATACATAATGATTAGAGTCATATCAAGATGTTACTAATCATAAATGTAAATGCTTGAATGATGAATATATTGTTTGAGAAAGCTTGTTTTAATATCTAATAAACTTGACAAGCTTTAAGCTTTTATAAATTAAATTTACTTTTGTCGTTAACAAAACTTAGGCAAAGATCAAAAATATAAATAACGCTTAATGACGATATTTGTATTAACAATCTCCCTTTTGTTGAGGACAAAATATAAATTTTATTTTTATAAAAGAAACAAAGTTTGTACAAGAGTTATAAAATATTAGTTTTAGAACTTTGAAAAGGAAGTGATAATATAAGTGTATGAATTTTGACTTTTATGAAAGTCAAAGAATTCACTAGTTGATGCATGATGTTGACTTTTCGTAAAGTCAAATATGCGCTTGACTTTTAAGAAAAGTCAAGTATTATCAATGAGGGTTCTGTTTGACTTTTAGAAAGTCAATTGTATGCGCTTGACTTTTCGTAAAAGTCAAATATAAATAATTTCAAGTTCTATATTTTCTCCCTTTTGTCTCAACAAAAGAAGAGGCTATGCGGAATGTAATGAGCCCGAGCTTATTATCTCCCTTGTTCAAAGCTCCCCTAAATTGGGTGCTTTAATGGGAAGATACATGGATTGTGAAAATAAAGCTACAAAAAAAGTTTGTTAGTAATAATGATCATTCACAAGCATTTCCAAACACTATGTAATGACACCAACAACATAATAAACAACATTCATTTGTTAAAATTTTTCATGAGTAAAGATCATGAAAAGAGAACACAATGATGTGTTTCTAGTACAAGAAAAAAAAAAATTATCCTAAAAACAAAAACAAATAAAAGACTATTCTAAAAACCATCCTAAAGAGATGGTGGATGGGAAAGAGCGTTGAGACGCTCAAGAATGTGGTTGAGGATGAACCTCATTTCTTCGTGGAAGTCATGGACCATAATCCGGGTCCGTTCCACGGTTTGACCCGTTTGCTCACAAGTGGAGCAACCATGTCTTGGTGGGTAGAAAGTTTGGAGGTTGTGGTGGTGGAATGGTGGATGTGTTGGTGGTGTTGGGGATGTTTGGAGTGGTCATGATGGATGCAAGCAAAGCACTTTGCATTTGCATTGTCTCACTTAAGTGAGAATCCACCATGCCTTTGAATTGGTGGAGGTTGTGGAGTTCGGCTTGAATCTCCTCTCTAGTGGGATTGTCATCCCACATGCTCTCCGGATGTCCTCAATATGAGGGACATTGATGATGGAAGTGGATGATCCCGTATAAAGGACCATGAATGTCCTTGTGAATGGGGTGGAAAAGGAGAGGTCTTGGCCCTAATGGGCGTTTGGGTCAATGGATGACCGAGGTGATTCATGAGCGATTCGCTCAATGGTGCCAAATGATGGCAATGGTGGTGGATGACTTGGCCTAGAGGCAAGTCTTCCAAGTCCTCTAGGAAAGGATTTGGTGATGTTGGTGGAGTAGAAAATAACCCATGGGAGTGAGAGGGAGACCTTGGTGAAGGTGGTGAGGTGTTTTGGATGTTTGGATGGGTGCCGGTGGAGGTGAAGTAGGTGCTTTTGATGGTGGTGGAGTGGTGATCACAATGTGTGATGAAGTGGGTGTAGCCAAGGTAAGGTGTGTATCATCTCTAATGGGAGATGAGATGGTGAGTGGTGAAGATTCGGATGATGAGCTAAGATTAACAAAACAACAAGGCCTTACACTCATTCTAGCGGTTTTCTTGCAAGGTTTTGGTGATGATTTAGTCATTTTTATCTTGGGTTTTGATTTGCTAGATAGTAAGTGAGAATGAAGAAGGTGTGAGGATGATCATGGTAAAGCCTTTCAATTTATAGAGGTAAGAAATTGTTGAGAAAAGGTTTGATTTGATGTTGAACCATTGAATAGATGAGGTTCCTAATGATTTGGAAGTGGGTTGAATGCTAGTCATATCACCCAAGTCAATCCATACAAAGAAGATGGAGTGAGGAAGAAAAGATATGCAATAAATGTGTTCTAGTGAGTGGAATTTCCTAATATTCGATTACCCACGGATTTGAAGGTACCAAAATTTGGTTCCTTCCTTTATGCCAAAGGGCTCCTTGGGTGGATTTTTCAAATTTTGAATTTTGGTGGAAATGGATTTCTTACATCCCTTAGTGAATAATACTAGTTCTAATAACAAGATAAACTAGTTAAGATTGATTTATAAGTGATGGAAGATAGTTTGGAATTACGAAAGAGTCGAAATTCGAAAATTACCGGAGGATCCACGGCACCAAAATCATACATGACGGAACCCAAAAAGGTGCCGCCTGTCCGCCTGCATGAGATATGGCGGTACCAAAATTCATAAAGGACGGTACCAAAATAAAGGTGCCGCCTCGATCCGTGGAGTGTCAAATTTGGATGAATGTTTCTTAAAACCGAAATTTCCAAATCAAAATTTTTCTCAAAACCTCGTTATACTAAACATTTCTAGTTAGGAAAAGTAAATAACACATATGTAAACACAAGGAGCATAGATTAAGAGCAGGCTTATTGATTTTCACAATATAGTGAAAATGGGTAAAATTTGATAGCATACTTGTGCTATCCCCGCATGAGATTGTTAGCATACACCATTGTTTCAAGTTATATTATCATCCTACATAATAAAAACAACTAAATAGTATCAAACATTAACGATAATGCATTGTTCCAAACACTCCTTAAAGTACCCTTATTTGTCCAACTTCTTGTAAATCTTGTTCATCATCCTACCAAGGCACTTGAACATTCCCTTAGTTTGCTTGAATTCACCGATTCATTCTCAATTTCGGGAAGAGATGTGTAATACTCTTGAGGTGGAAGACGAGAGCTTGGAAGACCATCCTGAGCTATTTGATGATGATGATGAAGGAGTTGGAGGTTTAGCTCTCTTGCCTTTAGTCTTAGCAACTCGAGCATCACTCAAGGGCACAAAGATGTGAGGATGAGATCATATTGAAGGTGCATCCCTTTGGGGTTGGTGGAATTGGAGCGAAGTTTCTATAGAGACGGGTGAGAAGCATCCCGTATGGAAGAGCAACGGATCCTTGAGTTGGAATATCAATCATTCTCCTAGCTATGTAGTAGGCTGTTGAATGGTTGTCGGGTGGACAAGTTGTAAAGCATGTGGCAAAGACAAGCGCTTATGTGATCCCTATTCCCTATGGTGCTAATGACGTTTGCTCTAAGTAACTCCTCCCATTTCTTAAATTGCTTAAGTTCATTGAGCTCCATTCCATATGGATCTCGGTCTACCTCTTTTCCTTTCGGGTGACTCGGGTTGTATCCGCTTTTGGGTTAAAAGGTGTTCACGGATGACATCCTTATCGGCTAAACGGGTTATGTAGGGAGAGAGCGGTCATTGATTGCATCAAGGCGGTGAGTGACCACTTATCCGTAGACACAAGTTCCACGGTTGGGAATTCCTAGTACTCTAGCAAAGTCACTTAAAGTGATGGTGTAGTCATTTTGGTTGATTCTAAAGCTAAGACAAAACTCATCATCTTCATCACTAAAACCGGTCACACTAGCATAGAATTCTAATACGAACCTAGGACAAATTGGTTCATCAATGTCAAGAAGACAATCGAATTGAATGGCGGCTAGTTCTTCACGAAGATTGGTATGCTCAAGGAAGGATGAGTGAATGGTTCTACCGTGGAAATACCTTGATTCTAGACCCTAAATATTTCTACTTGTTCCTTGGTGAGTCCTTTGGTTTTGTGGTGTTTGGGAATGTAGTTAAGGGTGTCTTTGTGATCATAGAATCTTATGGCTACCATGATTATTCCTAAGAATAAGAATTAACATGTTAAAAAAATTTAGATAAATTTTAACGTTTTTGATTCTAGTGTGTGCCTATATGAAAACAATTTGAGTTGCGGTTATCTCGACTCATTTTATGCACAAAATGGTTTTAGTGGAGTGTTTGGCAAATACCATGAGATAACCCAAATGCTCCTAATTCAATGTTGCTATATTTGAATATACCCGGAGTGCATATTAGTTATGCAATACCTTTAGTATTCAAGAGCATGCAAGTGATGAAAATTCTAACGTTTCTATTTGTATTAGCAATGAAAAATGTTTTCCTACAAGTGAGAAGCTTTTCAAAACTTTTGACATGGGGTGTTTGGTTGTTTGAATAAGGCCTTATATTTATTATCTATCAATTAGTGGGAAACATGATTTTGTTTATGCAATATGATAATGTAGTACCTAATTTGAATGACTAGTTATGCAATTTGCCAATTGAATTCATATTTGGTATAAAAGCATACATAAAACCCCATGTAATGATTTGTGATAGTTTTGTGCATAAATAAGAATCCTAGACTCGTAATTAAGAGATGAAATGTAGTTAGGATACTTACAATGATGTTATCTTCATGATTAGTGAGTGGGAAGATGACAATAATGAGCTTGGTTTAAGTTTTACACGCTTTGGTAAAGTGGGTTGTGAGGAAGAAGATGTTATGTATAAAGTCGTTTTGCTTCAGAGACACCACGGACCGACGGTACCAAATTTTGGTTCCGTCCGTGTTGTCGCTTGGTGCCGTACACAGAGCGTAAACAAGACAAAATTGTTTTGGTTTGACTATTCTAATGTTTTAGGCTATGTTTATCCTACATGCTTGGTTCCATTAACCCTAAACCAAGTCTAAGAAGATTAAAAGGTTCTCGCTTAAGAGGTTTAGTAAGGATGTCGGCAATGTTGTCTTCGGAGGATACTTTCTCGATTGAAATGTTTCCTTTTGAACATTGTCGCAAGAAAGTGATGACGGATTTCAATGTGCTTTGTACGAGCATGTTGAACGGGATTCTTGTTGAGATCGATGGCTCCTTTGTTGTCGCAGTATCACAATGTCGTTGAGATGAATTCGTAGTCACGAGAGCTTGCTTCATCCAAAGAGCTTGTTGACATGCTTTTCCTACCGAGACGATTCGCTTCAAGAGTAGAGATGGCTAAAGCCGTTTGCTTTTTGCAAACCATGATGTGAGACAATGTCCAACAAAAGTACAAATACCACTTGTACTTTTTCTATCGACATAATCACCGGCATGATCCGAGTCGGCATACACTATGGTTTCTATACCCGTTCCTTTGGGATACCATAATCCTAAACACGTTGTTCCCTTAATATATCTAAAAATCCTTTTTAATGCTTCTAAGTGTGATGCCTTTGGGTTTTCTTGAAAGCGAGCACATAGACAAACACTAAACATAATGTCGGGTCTACTAGCCGTAAGATAGAGTAGGCTACCAATCATTCCTCTATATTTAGTGTTATCTACGGATTCACCTTCTTCGTCCTTGGTGAGTTTAGTGTCCAAGACATGGGTGTTTTAGTTGGTTTGGAATCTTCAAGACCAAATTTCTTAAGCATATCTTTTATATATTTAGATTGGTTAAAGAAAATACCATCCTCTAGTTGTTTAATTTGAAGTCCTAGAAAGAAGTTTAACTCACCCATCATACTCATTTCAAACTCGTCATGCATGATTTTAGAGAAATCATTACATAGTTCTTGACAAGTTGATCCGAATATAATGTCATCAACGATATTTGAACAATAATAATTTGTGATTCCTTTTCTTAGTAAAAGAGTATTATCTACTAATCCCATAGTATATTTGTTATCAATAAGAAAAGTCTTAAGACGGTCGTACCAAGCTTTAGGTGCTTGTTTAAGGTCAGATAAAGCTTTCTTGAGTTTGAAGACATGATGTGGTTTCTCAAAGTCGGTAAAACCGGAGGTTGAGCAACATACACTTCTTCGTTAATAAACCCATTAAGAAAAGCACTTTTGACATCCATTTGAAATAATTTAAAATCATAAGCACATGCATAAGCAAGTAATATTCTAATAGATTCAAGTCTAGCTACCGTGCATAAGTTTCATCATAGTCAATTCCTTCTTGTTGATTATAGCCTTGTGCAACAAGCCTAGCTTTGTTTCTAGATACTATACCATTTTCATCCATTTTGTTTCGAAAGACCCATTTTGTTCCAATTATAGTTTGATCTTTGGGTTTTGGAACTAGTTTCCAAACATCATTTCTAACGAATTGGTTTAATTCTTCTTGCATGGCCATTACCCATGATTCATCTTTTATTGCTTCATTTATGGTTTTTGGTTCAATGGTGGATACAAAACAAAAATGATTACTTTGATTTTGAGCTTGTGATCTTAAGGTTCTTTGATTAAGTTTTCCTATGACCTTTCTAATGGATGACTTTTAGATTCTTTTATGTTAACAATTTCCTTATTTAATGGTTCATCTTCCTTATTATTATTAATTTGACTTTCAATTATTTGACTTTCAACTAAGTCATCATCTACCAAAGGTGATGTCTTAGAGGAGGTGGACTTTCAAAATGTTATGTTCAACGATTCCTCGACTATCATTGTTTCTTTATTTAGGACAATGTAAGCTTTACTAGTTTGAGAGTAACCAAGAAATACACCTTCATAAGACTTTGGGTCAAACTTGGTGAGATAATCCTTAGTGTTAAGAATAAAACATTTGCAACCAAAGACTTTAAAATATCCTAATGTTGGCTTTTACCTTTATAAAGTTCATATGGTGTTTTGTTTAGGAAAGGACGATTAGGACTCTATTTAAAATATATGTAGAAGTGTCAATCACGTTACACCAAAACTTTTGAGGAATGTTTTGTTCATTAAGCATTGTTCTACTCATTTCTTGAATTGTTCTATTTTACGCTCTACTACTCCATTTGATTGAGGTGTTCGTGAGCGGAAAAGTTATGTGTTATACCATTAGTATCACAAAAGTTTCCAAATTGAGTTTCGTTGTCAAATTCACGACCATGATCCGTTCGGATCGACACAATTTTGACACCTAGAAGATTTTGAATTTTCTTGCTAAGTATTTCAAATTTATCAAAAGCTTCATTTTGGTTTTCAAAAATAACGTCCAAGTAAACCTTGAGTAATCATCTACTATGACCAAAGTATATAAGTTGCCTCCATAGCTTCTTATAGCGGATGGTCCAAACAAGTCCATATGTAA
Source organism: Chrysanthemum lavandulifolium (assembly GCA_022545495.1). Lineage (NCBI taxonomy): Eukaryota > Viridiplantae > Streptophyta > Magnoliopsida > Asterales > Asteraceae > Chrysanthemum > Chrysanthemum lavandulifolium. The sequence goes on along the minus strand of CM040245.1, from coordinate 44,062,653 downwards.
TAATTCTAGACACTTAGATGTAGATATCATATTTTTAGATTTGTGACTACTATGTGTTTGTTTACCAATTTTGCAAGCGTCGCAAAAGTGTTGGTCATATTTTAGTTTTGGCAAATTCCTAACTAACTCTTTTGAAGATAGGTTTTGTATAAGTCTCATATTAGCGTGACCTAAGCGTCTATGCCAAAGAGATGAGCTATCGCTAATGTTGTTAGGCAAAGTTTGTCATTATATGTTTTATCTATTTTCATGACGATATGTTATTTTTCCTAACTCCTTTAGCTATGGTGATACCATCTTTTAGTATTTTACTACCATTTTCATCAAATAGTACTTTATACTTTTTATCGCATAGTTGGCTAATACTAAGTAGATTAAATCCTAACCTATCCACATGAGCAACATTTTCAATAGTTAGAGAGTTATGAGCAATCGTACCTTTGCCAATGATTTTGCTTTTGAGATTGCTACCGAAGTGACATTACCTCCGCCATACTCTTGGTATGATGAGAAGAGACTTTGTTGCCCGTCATGTGTCGTGAGCATCCACTATCTTTTATCCATTCATCGTGTTCCAATCCAACTTTCAAACATACCTAAGAAGCGAATAACTCAAACATTTGGTCCCCAATATCTCATGGGTCCGTTTGGGTTAAACATACCATTTATTTGATTCATGTATGGAAATGATGGATAAGGGTTCCATGGCATGTAACTGGAGTTTGATATGGTCTAGGAAAGTTTTGATTCCAACCGTTGTGTTGGTAGTTATGTTGAACGTTGTGGTTGCTCTTAGGAAAGGGGCGTTTGGCAAAAGAAGTTTTATGTCGTTGTTGAGTAGTTTTGATCTAAATTCATTTTAATAAGTCCTACTCCGATATAATGGCTGGTTTTAGTTTAACATTATCATTGGTTTTCTTTGTTATTTTAACAAATTCAAGACGGTCCAGATTGCGAACATTCTGTTCATCAAGTACCATGCAGTACTGCTTTTGCACAACGGACGGAACCCTTTTTGGTTCCGTCGTCCGTGTCAGTCATGCAGCAGCAGATTTGATGTATGTTCGTCCTTTTCGGCCGCTTTGTTTTGACTCTTAGGTATTAAAACTTCATTAAACCCTAGCCCATTCATGTCTCCCGGTGTTTTATGGATTTTAACTATTTCATCGGCAATAGCGATGTTTTTGTTAAACCTTTAAACTTAGAATTATTTTCTATTAAAACTTCTTGTGTGAGCTTTAGTTTTTCTATTTCAAGATTTAGCTCTTGACATGATTTACAATCATTGTCATTTGCTTTTCCTTTTCAAGTCGTTTTGCTTTTTCTTTTAACTCATATACCTCATTTTCCAAAACTCCTTTTAGTTTTTAGAAATTTATTTTAGTTATGATTTTTAGACTTAGCTCACACAATTGATTATATTGTTTTTGCAAAGTGTCATCATCTATGGAAGAATAAGAAGAATCGGAAAGTACCTCATTTGACTCATGTGCCATTAGAGCGATCTCTTCCTTGCTTGATTCTTCATCGCCTTCACTATCACCCAAGCACCACTTACAAAAGCTCGTTGAGTTTTGCTCTTAGGTGGCTTGGGACATTCTCCTATGAGATGACTTGCATCACCACATCTAAAACACTTTCTTTCACCTTTGATCTTCTTATCATCCCGATCTTTTCGAATGGCTTCTTTTCTTCTCGAGGTTGTCTTACAAACTTTCCTCTTCTTCTAAAGAACTTCTTGAAATCTCTAACGCCATGGCATACTCCTCATCTTCACTATCGGAACAAGATTCACCATCATCGCTGATTCCGCCTTTGCTTTAAGAGCAACGGATTTGATCTTCTCCTTTCTTCCTTTGATGATCTCGAATCTTTCTCCATTACCATTTCGTGAACTTTGAGGTTGCCAATTAGCTCGCCTAGTGACATTATTGAGAGATCTTTGATTCTTCAATAGCGGTCACTTTAGCTCCATTTGGGATGGAGTGCTCTAAGAAATTTCCGACAAAGTTCTTACTACGAAAAGATTCGTCAAGTGCTTTAAGTGATGTAATGATAGTGTTAAACGAGCAAAGCCACAATCAATGGTTTCATCTTCGTGGATAACAAATTGTTCATATTGTTGAACAAGAAGATCAATTTTGTTATCCTTGACTTGTGAATTACCTTGATGTGTAACAATTAAAGATTCCCAAATATCTTTAGCGGTTTCACACATAAAAATTCTTTCATATTCTTTTCTAGGTAAAGCATTATAAAGCATCATTTTAGCTTCATTATTTTTAGCAACTAATTTCTTTTGTTCATCAACGGAAATATCCTTTGTTGTAGAACTAAAATCTCCTTTAACAATAATAAACCAAAGATCTATATCTTTTGATTTTACATATGTTTCAAACGGTTTTTCCAATAGATAAATCCATTGGTTTCAAAGAGTGGTGGTCTTTGCATAGATTGCCCTTCTTTAAAGTTTTCGTAATCCATGGATCGTTTCAAGTTTATAAAATACAAGTTATTTTAGAAATTCTTGAGCAACGAGGCTCGTACCAATTGTAGAAAACTAGAAGGGGTTGAATAGTTTACCGATTAAAAACTTTGTTTTGAAACTTATTGAAAGATCAATTGATATTGATCTTAAGTATGTTAATGAAATATGCAAGCAATATGTAATAGGTAAGTAAGGAAAGAAATGATCAAACCACAACAAGTTGTTTATAGTGGTTCGGCCTACAAGGACTCTTTTTCCTTGCCCTACTCCACTCCCCGAGTCTCACACTCGAGAGTTTAACTTCACTAGTCAACAAGCTCCTTTCACCGCGGAGAAAACCTTTACACTTCGCTTACACTATTTCCGACACTAAGCTAGATGTCGAGTTCTTTCCAAGGGTACAACTACTCCCACACACAATGTATTTTGAGGACTAAAATACTAACCACTCACACTCACAAGATTATGATGGTTTGATACAACAATGAAGTATGGATCAACACTAGATCATACAACACTAAACAAACAAGACTTCCAACTTCTCGTTGAAGCTTGAATATGACTTGATCTTCTTTGCTACAAAAGAGATCACTAATATGATATGAAACTGAGTTAGAAAGGTTAGAGAGAGGATATGTATGAGAGTATGTTAGAAAGGGATGAGAAACTACTTGGCTTGGCATTGCTATTTATAGCCAATTTGATGAGCGCCCACGGACCGCGGACCCCTAAAAGGGTTCCGCCTGTACCCAATTGGTACCGCCATCGACAAATAAGATATCAAATCTTGCCTAAAGTCAACTCTATCTAAGTAAGATTGTGCAAGATATGAAGAGTACAAATCTTCACAAAATATCTAATGGAATCTTCCAATGATCTCCATGATGTAATACATGATGTCAAAATGTTGTATTACTATTAATAGAAATATGCAATGCTTAAGTAGTGTTTGGTTTTAAGAACCTAACACATTCTACAAACTACTATCATACATAATGATTAGAGTCATATCAAGATGTTACTAATCATAAATGTAAATGCTTGAATGATGAATATATTGTTTGAGAAAGCTTGTTTTAATATCTAATAAACTTGACAAGCTTTAAGCTTTTATAAATTAAATTTACTTTTGTCGTTAACAAAACTTAGGCAAAGATCAAAAATATAAATAACGCTTTAATGACGATATTTGTATTAACAACTATGTATTGCAATAACTGTTAATAAAGTCAAGGCCAAACATTGTCACAAGTTTGGCTATTTCTCCAGTGCCGCCACTCATGACCAACTTTATGTCACTGTCTCTAAAGTGAAAGCACAAAGGGATTGAAAACCTTTGTTGTGATAATGATGGTAATGAAGAAAAATCAAAAACAAACATTGAAAATAAAGAATTTTTATTTCGCATTTGAGTTTAAATAATATACTATGTTGTAACAAAGAACTTTGTATATATCTTATTTCCCATTGTTAATGCATTCAATATACAAACTGATACGTTTATATCTTATTTTTCATCAACTTAAAACTTTCAACCGATATAGTTTCATTGAAGATGAGCTCATTTGAATGGACATTAGAAAATCTTGAATATCATGTCCACAAAAGTATAAAAAATGCTAAAATGATATTCAAGAAAGTATAACATAAACAATAAATTTAAAATGTTTAACAGTTCTATAATTGTTGATCCTCAACTATATCCTTATATATTATTTTTCGTTAACTAATACTATCCAAAGAATATATATTATGGTAACATCAATTATAATTGTAAATTGTTTAATTTTACTTTTATATATATATATATATATATATATATATATATATATATATATATATATATATATATATATATATATATATATAGGTGAGGTTATTGTCGAACCAAATAAATTATGAGAATCTGAGAACCAAGATCAACCAATCAAATTTTATTGGATATTAAATTTTATTATATAATTCAAAAGAGTATAATGGTAAAAATACATTTTTATTTTATTTTTGAATTTAAAAAAAAAAAAAAAAAAAAAGTTTTTAGCTCCCTAAATTCTAGGAACTTTTTTTTTTTTTTTTTTTAATACTGCTTTAAAAACACTATGTGCACATGTGTTTTGCATTATATGGCAATTGTATTTTTCATTTATGCATATGTGTTTTGTATTTGCACATGTATTTTAAAGAAATTTTACATTAATATAAATACAAACAATAAATTTTTAGTAATAGATTTATGCAATTTCAAAATGTACAAATTGTATTACTCTAGTGAAATGATATTCAAATTTATCACAAACATCAGTATGTTTACACTTGAATTCAATTTTATTACACATAAATGAAACTTGCACATGTGGCATGCACATGTATTCTTCGCCTAGTTCAAGAAACCATGAAATCTTCAGATGTATTTTTAGCAAATGTGTTCAAAACACATGTGCATTCTTTATATTGGTCATCGTCCTTTTTCTTTAGCAAATGTGTTCAAAACACATGTGCACTTTTACATATGTATTAAAGTTCGTCCAAATACACATGTGTCTGATGTATGCATCTGTTTCTTTATATCTTTATCATAATCATTTTTTCGTCATACTAGTTCAAAACACGTGCGCAATCTTCATATTGGTCATCATCCTCTTTGCAGTCACCTGCAAAATAGCAAAACACATATACACACTTACTCATAAGCTATTCTCATCAAAAGACAATCTAAACTTTGCACGATTTCGAATAACAAGTAGTGCTACATATATACACTCTCAATAACACATGTGCACACTCCACATAACAAGTAGTGTTACATATATACACTCTCAATAACACATGTGCACACTCCACATACAAACAATTAATCTTCTTGTTAAAACAAATACTTCGTATTATGTAACACAATCAATAGATGAACAATTATAATTTTAGTTATATAACACGTAACACTTGCTAAAAAAGCGGTAATCAACAACGATCAATTCATATATATACCTATGCTGCTATGCATACAACATGACATGCTTAACATTCTAAAAACATTTTTACATGAAAACCACTTATGTGAGAGATGGAAAGTTATTGAAATACAAGATGACAAAACTACAACACTTGTGCACACAACATGACATGCTTAACATGATTAATCTATCAACACTTACTAAAACACAAAAACTATCCAAAGGAAAAAAGCGTAAAAGCTAAGTGCAGCACAACCTGATATTCTTCCTCTCTGAACGATCATCCAAATCGATTAAATAATTTTAATATAGATGATTAAATATAAAAAAACATCCCACCTCAATTTGCCAACTGTCCAAATCGATTAAATAATTCAAAAAGTAAATAAATGTGTATCAGCAGCAAAAAACGATATATTATAAACAAGCATCGTGTGCAAAATAAATAATAACGATCCGTGGTCTTCTATTTCTTCCGATCTCTTCCTAATTTATTTTATTTTGGGTACAATTATAATATGTATAATACTTTGCCAAGGCGCATGATGACACTACCAAATTCAACCAAGAACAATACGCTTAAGTAAATATACTTTTCGGATCAAAATTTTATCATATAGAAAAAATATGTTGTTTCAGATCCAAACCAAATATATTTTAAAAAAATAAAACAAAATTGTTATATCATATTAAAGCCAAAAACGAATTAAAACAAAAAACTTGCAACATGAGAAGATCTATGGATGATAGATCGATGGCGACGACTCACTTTTTTGGCGAGATCGAGATCGATCGAGATCGGTTGCGATACATGAACCACGTCTTTTAAAAACCCCTTGATTTGTGGCATCACAAGACACGTAGCATCAACTGAATCAATATACTCATTTAACAAATAACATATTTGGAGTTTGTTCATTGAAGATCAAATATTGGTATATTATTTAAATTGCATAATGTTAATCGGATCCTTAAAATATGAATTTGATTTGTAAACCTAAAGCCACTAGTCTACAAGTGACGAGAAAAGAATCATTTGACAAATGAAAAATAAAATAGTATTTGTGATATACTAGCTAGACAAACCCGATTACATTTTTGTTCTATCATGCGCTAATATGCGTATGGTTAGAGAATCTCGAGATGATGATGGCGGCTTCTAAGCGCTTTAGAAGAGAAATAATGGACCTGTTTTTTAGTTAACCTAATTACGATTAGCAAATCCCTTTTAATAGGGACGGTTATTAAACTTAATTAGATGAAATACCACTAATACCCCTCCTCCTCTTATGAAATAGTTGCTTGCTTTTTCACTTAATTATGAAACCGCCACTCCATTTATAGCCATTGATCAAATATTTAATGGCTGAGATTGGTTCTCGCAGTTCTCGCAATTTATTTGGTTCTGAAAATAACCTTACACTATATATATATATATATATATATATATATATATATATATATATATATATATATATATATATATATATATATATATTTGTCATTTTGTCATGTTTTTTGATTCGATAATATATATGGTCTTTGTGTTGTCATTCAAAGAGTGACACGGGTCTTTAGATGTTGTTTGAATGTACATAAATCTTAAAAAAAAAAAAAAAATTGAGAATGTAAAACAAAGGCTTATAGTCATTTCACTATAACCCATTTTTAAAGAAAGAACGAGCAATGATTTATCTTATTTTTAAATCTCATGCTCTTATTCTAAAATAAATGTTTGTCACTAAAGCGACAAATATTTCCTTCACAAGTATTTTTCCTTCTAAAAATTCTTCCTAAAAATATTTGTTATCTAAATGAAAACTAATAAAATAACTCGATCTCAATCTTTGAAAATCATCCGAACTTGACGTTTGACAAAATCTCTATCTCTCAATCAACAACTTATGTCATTGATTGAGGGAGAATGATTTCATTTAAATCAAAAGGTTATTTTCATACAATTGGTTCGCACCAAGGTTTATGTCATGTTTTCAAAAGATATTCAAGCATGTTTAATCTTTGGAGTTTAAAGTCTCGATTTGATCCTTATCGGTTAAATGTTTTTATAAGCAAGTCACAATTCTCCTCAAAAGCTTTCAAAATCAATTTAGAGCCAAGAGATCACAAATCTCAAATGACTTGAAAATTGTTATCGATGGAGAATTTGTGATTTAAATTGGATTTAAACTGATAATTCGATAAATGGTTTTATAGTGATTTACAAGCTCTCCTCCCTACACGTGCCAAACGATTTCAAACCAAAAAGGATTGAAATGTGGTTGATTTGTTTCAATGTGCATATTTTACCTTGTATGTGCAAAACAGTTTCGAATCTCGATGCACATATTGAGGGGGAGTAACTTTTTGAAAACCACATTCCTTCCCAAAAATACCTTTAACTAATTGTGAAAAATACGAATCTTGATTGGGAAGGTGATGTAGATATTTTTTGAAAACGATAGTCAATGAATTAAATACTTCCTCTTGCCTCCATGTGCCAAAATGATTTCAAATATTCGATGCTCATGTTGAGGGGAGCTCATTTTCCAAATATCAAAAACAATTCGGTACAAAATGCTTTGATAATAAATCACAAGTATCCGGATTGATTTTCAAATGGTTCTCAATTGGTTCCAATGGCGAAAGAACAATACCAAATAGACCGACCAAATTTACTTTATGTATGGTGATATAAGGATGGTTAGATTAGGTATTCGTTCCCACGATTCTCGCCAGAGTCGAGGATCTACCGAGGACAATCCACTGACAAAGTTAGAAGTCCTTAGGTATGATGAAAAATGAGAAAAATGTGAATATGGGAAGAGTGCGGATGAGATGTAGCTAGTCTTCGAATAAACCCAACAAGGTTCTAATAATGAAGTATCGGTAATCACTGAAGGGGTTGAAGAATAAAAAAGAACTAAATGTGAAAAGGGTGAAAAGAAATAGCCCTCCAGTAATTCAACCTTAGGTCAGAAACCGGGTTCAATACATATGCAACTGGCGTTTCCTAAGGTAACACTGGTATTGAAGACAAGACATCATGGACCCAGTGACGCATTGCACTAAACTTCCCAAGCTACTCAATTTCCTCTTAAAAGGGCTTGTTTCATTCTCACGGGGAACCGACATTATCTATCGACTTTATCTTAGAGATTGTTGATATTGAAGAAAAAACCTCCCTAGTCTCCGCATAGGAACCAAATGTGCACAATTTAGTCTAGAGCCAAGAGATCATCCTCAATGTCTCATTAGGACACAAAGTTAATGAAGTCTTGTTGTTTCACAAATGTGGAAAGTAAGAATATATTAAGAGTCCTACGCATTATCCTTGTGGTATTGCCGAACATCCGAGTGATATGAAAATATTCACGATGAAGATGGAAATCCTTCTAAAGCCAACATCAAACAAGCTCTTGGTGGGTGACATGTGAGATCTTTCATAAGATCAAGCTTGTGACAACTGGATAGAAACAATGGGGCGATTCAATCTTGAATCAATCTTGGTCCAGGATAATGGATTGACGGATGTCTTTGTAAAATCGGTCATTGTGCTTAACAAAGTCTTTTCTCTAGCACATCGACTGTGTATTATGTTTTCAAAATTAAAAAGGTATTTATGATTGATAATTGATTTTCCATAAAACCTTTGTTGTATTGCAAAACCCTTTATATTAGATACACGATTGTTTTCAAATCATTTTCATCAATCGCTGAATCTCAATTATTTGGTTCACTCACTCCGTGTTGTCTTCTTTGAGACGTTCGGTTTGAGAACGGCTCAAAGAATGCGAAACCACATCAAGCGATTCTTGAATTATACCTAATCACGGCAAGATTTGTACTTATCAACGGGGAATTATGGGCCATGTACCTCAATTCAAAGAAAGTGATCAAAGACACTTTAAATGCGCTTTATTGCTAATTGTTGTATGCGGTCGCGCCCGACGTTTGCAATGATCGAATGGAGAGGTCAATCTATAGCCACATGCTCACACAACACATTCATTTCTAAATAAATCATGATAAGTGCATCGGCGACTCGATATTTTCACTCCATGCTTCCTTTCTGTTGCTTTGCAAATATCATGAATCATCTAAAGCTTCCGCTACTCGATGAGAAGAAATCATGATTCGAATGTGAGCATGTCGGTCCGAAAGTCACAACATCACATAATGTCAACACTACAAAGGAAGAGTCGAGATTTATGGTAGTGATGATCTCAAAGTCGGCTCAAAACTCATTATCACATGGATCAGTTAAAGACCTCCACTTGGATTAACCAAACATGCTAAACATAAAGAATCAAAGACTACGAGCTACAGAGTAAAGAACATTAACAAGAATCCAAGAACAATCTTAATGTAATATATGTTTGTATTCAACGTAATTTGAGGTGACCTCCCTTAGGGGGAGATTGTTAGGATTTAGTAAATCCAGTTATTAAAGTGTCAGTCACCTCAAGTATATGTAATCGTTAGAAAGCTCGTAGTCGTAGTTATTTAATGTTAGATAGTATTTAGTTAAGTAACACCGTGGAGGACGGACGGTCTTTACCCATCAGTATGCACGATCCACACCCGTAGGTGCCGTTTATGTAAGATACTATAAATACCCTCTACCTCCCAAGGTAGAGGGTTGGAGCTCATAATAATACTTTTACTTTCTCTCACTAAGTTCCCAAACCTCTAAACTTTATCTCTCTAAAAACCTCAAAGTATACGCCTAATTTGATCATGGTTTGATGTGTTTGTGAAATCCAATATGTTACAAAACTACAATCGGTACGGTCATCGTTCAACTAAAGATTGTATGGTAAAGTTTCTAGGTGGTTCAAGATTTTGGTTAGAATTTAACAACTTTAATAAAAATGAAAAAGAAGGGTCAGACTTAGCCAAATTTGGTTTTGAAAATAGTGTAGAAGGTGTTTAAAAAATCGAATTGGTTAGAATTTAACAACTCTAATTACAATAACATCGTTATATTAGTCAGTAAACCATCAAAGAATTAACAATTGTAACTATTTGTATTGTTTTATATTTATGTTTTATTAGTTAGTAGCTAGCTAGTCAAGAATTCTTGAAAAGTACAAATAATTGGTTTTACTCATAAAAGTTAAATCTAGCTAAATTATTAGACCGCTTTCGGAATGGAGTGTGATGGAGGCACTTTGCATCAATTTACGCGTGAAGCCCCATTGGGTTCTTGTTTGGTCTTTGCGTGAGACCAAGCAAAACTAAGATGAAAGGTGAGCCTCTCACCGAATAGGGTAGGTAGCGTGAAAAGTGGGCCCTTCAAATATTTTTATTATTAATTGTTTAGTTTGTGAGTCTGTGTGAGGTATTTAGTGAGGTATGTTTGTATAAAAGGGGGTATTTTAATGAAAGGTGAGGGAGTGGTGACCATTAAGGGTGAAAAGTGAAGGGAGGAAAATGGGGAGAGGACGTTGATGTGGCGTTGAGATGGAAGCCGAGGTGGTGTGACAATTGAGAGTAGTCTTAGTGACTATTTTCTTGGCTTCACGTATATTTATCTTGATTCATAATGACATGTCATGAAAACCTACCCTAAATATTTTATATAATAAAAGAATTACATCATTTTAGTAGTATTTTGTTAAAACAATCTTTAAAAAATTGGACCAAATAGGTTGCTCTATTTTGACACGTGGAAAATCAAGCACTCTTATTGGCCAATTGAAAGTCTAAAATTGTAAAAATCGGTCAAGCTTGGGTGAATTTTGTGGAGAAAATAAGCCTTAACTCGATCGACAACGTGATCGCATCACAACCATAAGTCGATGCCGTCACAACCCCTGCTTTTATATACAATAGACATTTTTTCATATTTTTGTGTGGAATTATTGGAGATAAACCCTAGATAATTTATACTTACTTTTGATAGCTTTTTAGCCTTAGATCTCATATGCATTAAAGAGATAAGATCTTTTTGAATCAATCAAGTTTACTTTTTGAGTAAAGGGTTTTAACCCGATGAATAAAAACAAGTATAGTGATAAGGTTTTAAAAGGTACCATTTTAAGGGTCGTTTAAGTCCTTATTTGATCACTTTTGTATCCGTTATTGTTTAATATCGCTCATTTTCACTTTTAGGTCTCTTGAAGGCAAAATCTTTGGAATGGCACTTATTTGGACGAAAAGGCGTGAATATATGAAAAAATGGCCAAAGTCAAAATCGAGACACTCACAGCTTTGAAATTAGAAAGCGGCGCGGTCAAAAGCTAATGGCGACGCCGTCCCAAAATTGTTGTGACGGTCCGTAACCCAAAACTCAGATTTTCAAGCGGCGACGCCCGTTGTAAAAGAGTAGGCCATCGCTACTCAGACGGCCTAGATGCAATCCAGACGACGTTAGAAGCTGAAGAGGACGGCGTCACGGACATAAGGTGACGCCGTTGCATATGTAATCTTATATATAGAATCCGAATTTTTCAGTCTTTTGTAGAGAGTCTTTTGGAGTGAAAACCTAAAACCGAACCTAAGGTGTCTTGTACAGTATTTTAGGGTTTTAAACCCTATCTTACATCAAGATAAGTCTTTACTTCATTAATTCAATTATGTCTTTGATTATTTGTGTGTATGCTTGCATGTTCTCCATGTCCGGCTAATTTATTTGTGTGTTTGCTTAGGAAGTATGAAACTTAATTATTGAATATTGATTGGTTGTTTCTTATCTTAGTTGATTAATGATCTAGTAATGCGATAGGTCATTCGTTGTGTACTTAATGCTTGATTCATCTTTGTGAACCTTAGAATATAATTACCTGAGTAGTTGTAGGCTAAACCATCCAAAGAGCGCCTTAGAGTAGGAGTTTATCATCCCTAGTCGGTTTGTAGACGAGACCCTTTGGTAAGTTCAAAGAGTTAGGGAGAAACGCATACCCTACAACTTTAGACACACAACGCAACTAAGAATAAGGACGTGACAACTCAACCATCAATAGGAGATAATTAAGGAGTAGTACAACCTAAGTAAACACATCTTTAAACTATCATACGAGCACACATTAATTAGACATAGACTCCCACAACCTTAGTTTAGATAATTAGATAATAGTAGAGTAATCGGTAGAAATACCAACCCCCAAATCCAATACCCGAGATTCGTACCTTTCCATTTCATAAAACATAAAAGATAAAAATGATCTTCCTCAACCTTAACCTTAGCGTAGTAACTCCTCACTAGCATTCCTATTCGCCTGAGAACGATATCAATACTCGTGACCCTAATTACTACACTACAACGATTAGGTTCACCGCCTAGGGTGTTATAAAACTTGCTCAAGAAAAGGAAGTTTCCTTGACCCCGAACGACGCGTGTAGCTTTATCAAGTTTTTGGCGCCACCGCCGGGAATAGAATAGCTAGTTAGTAGTCCACCTCGCTTAGGTTCTTTGCTTGATTCCTATCAAGTAAATTTTTCTCAATTTTTAGCTTTCTTAGTCTATCCCCTTCTTCGTGACCTTTGTTCGTAAACCCATCACTTTTCATCATGGAAGGTGATAACCAACAACCACTCGATAACCAACATCCAAACAACGCTTCACCACTAAACAAATACCCATTGCTGACCCACCTCGCTAACCAACTTCGAGCCCGTATCATGAGTGAGATTGGAGATATTAGGAAATTAAATATGATAATTGAGAATACACTCGAGGAAGCCCTTAAGGAATCTGATCAACCTCTAGATAGTGATTCGACTACAAGTGATTCGGATGATGATCTAGAAGAAGGAGATTATAAGATGTTAGAAATTATAGAGGGTAGTAAGGAGAAGGAAAACTTAGGAAGTACTTTGATTCATACCCTAAAAGGAAAGAAACCGCTTATCACCATAATGTGGTTAATTTTCCAAGACCACCTTCGAGCCTCGTATAAGGAGGGGAAACCCTAAAACATCAAAATACCGTGTATGATTGGATACTTATCTGTGGATCACACCTACGTTGATTATAAGGCACCCATGAATATAATGTCTAGGCTCTATTACAATTGGATCATGAGCAAAAAGCTAGAGCCTATGAGGGACCCCTTCGCCCTAGGAAAGCAAGTAACTATGTGGGGAGGGTTAAGGGATTGCACGTGTTCATAGGTAACTTCACATATAGGTGTGATTTCATGATTCGGAAAATGTCAAAGGAATCATTGATGGTTTTTAGGAGATGTGATACTTGGGAAACCATTTATAGAAGAGTCTAAGATGGTTTATGATAAAGAGAAAGGGATAATCGAGTTCTCAAATGAAACCGAGAATGTTAATATATAATGCCCCACAAAAATAAGAATTTTGAGGCATGGATAATTTAGATGTAGATAACATTCCGCATTCGAGTAGACTGGAAGAACAAAGTTTACTACATCGCTTGTCTTGAACTAGGGCCCGAATATATTCGTGATGAAAGAAGAGTTAAGGAGATCGAATGGGCCTCTAAGATTAGGGCAACGTGGGAGCACGACTATGAGTCTAGCTACAAGACTCTTTAATAATGAAAAGCGCTTCGTGGGAGGCAACCCATGCTTAATTGTTTGCTTGTTAGTGTCTTATATCTTTTATTAATTGTTTATCCTCATGTTTAAATTTGTAAAAATGCTTTATTTTGTTTTTAACCTCGTCTTAATTGCATGTAAAGGTATTTTACATAAGGGATAAGTGTAGGGAGAACGTAAACATGAGAATAACAATTAAGTAAAAGATATATATGTCTGTTTGTTCGAGTCAAATGCTTGTATCGAGTCATAATGGATGTTTTGCGTAAATTTTTCCAGATTCTAAAGATGTAAATTTTCGTAATTTTTTAGAAAATCGCACCGCTTTTTGTCGGGATAACTGACGGCGTCGAGATTACAACTTGGCATCGGGAAGGAGTAAAAACATCGATTACTTTTTCTCGTTTTCGAGCCACTTATAAATTTTGGAATTTTCGGTCTTAATTTTCTTAGAAATTCAGAAACATCCATTCCACAAGCATTATATCCTAGTTTAAATCGAGTCTTATATATATTATTACCGCCGATTTTACGAAGGTTTCGTTTGTTTTCTTCAAGTGTGCGAGTTTAGTTTGTCGAAGAAGTTACATAAGATTGGAAGGAGCTTTTCACGCAATAATTCTTCTTGAAAAGGATTTAACCACCACTTTACACGGATCCTACCGAGCTAATCGGGAGTACTAGTTTCTTCGTTTTGATTACCTTCTTTTATCATAACTTTGATACTTTCGGGGAACATTGGGGACAATGTTCGGTTTAAGTGTAGGGAGGGAAAATAAAACGGAACTTTGAAACTATGCTTATCCTTGATTATTTGCTTTGTCCAATTGTGATTGTGTAATAAACCATGAGAAAATGTCGGTTAGGGTAATTTTGGCACCAAATTTAAATTTTTATGACATATAGGAGTGGGCCATTAGTCTTAACAAAGCGTCTCACGGATAGGAAGTTGCATGACTAGCACAAAACCCTTTACCACCCAAATTCCACCCAAAATGTGAGGATCGCCCTTAGATTAGTAGGAATTAAAGCATTCATCTTCAATGCTTAGAGTGTGAACCGGTAGTATATTAGATTCTAGAACTTGTTTTGTGATGCATTCCGAGATCGCAGTGAGGCTACACTTGTGTAGTTAGGAATAACTAAATGATAAGAGGCATTAGGATAACCCTTGTTTGATACCGTAATATAATTACTTCTTCCACATCGGTTGAGTAATTCCCCACACCCTTTGCGTTGTACTCATCTTTAGTACACGATACCCCTAGTTAACCCCTCGAGCCTATCCTTTTCGCGGTTCTCGTGATGTTTCGATTTTTCCGGAATATCAATGAAGAGCATTGTTTACACCCCACCCCCAAATATACACCCAAATCGCCTTAGCCTACCCCTTATGCACTCACTTTTAGTGCAAATGTTTGTTATCACCCTAAACCCTTAGTTCAATTATCTAGTTGCTTGCATAAGTTGCTAAGTCGAGTCATATCCTTTGTATACAATTTTGGGACGATTGGGATTCATGGGAAAAGTTAAAGTTTATGAAATGACGGGAAGGGAACGTTAAAAATTCAAATTCCCTTTGTTTGCGTAATAATGTACCCCAAGTGTTTTGATCTTTTCAAATCGGGTCAAATTAGTGTTAGATTAATAAAACTCAAGTGTAGGGATGTGCCTATAAATCCCTAGTATTTTGATGTTATCATAGAGGATGGTAGAGTAAAAGTGTATGTTAAAAAAAAAAAAAAAAAAAAAAAAAAAAAAAAAAAAAAAAAAAAAAAGAAAAGAGAAAGAAAAAAAAATAGAGTGAAAAAAAAAATACGGCTACCATCCTACATCAATCCTTTAAATTTATGTTTGTTTATTTCAATTATCTAGAGTTTATAGTGTCGAGTCTTGGCTTAGCAACGCCATTCTTCATATGCATTTAACATAGAGATTTTTGACTTGCCACCACTAAATAGCCTATCCCACCAAACCCTTGTTTCCCTACCGTAAGCCTAACATTACAACCCTTTAAAGACCTCTTTGATAGTCTTTCCTAGGTGCTTACGCCAAAGCGATGGAGGTTTGATCTATTCTCAAGCCTATGGTAATCTATGTACTAGGACCGGTTAATGAGTGTTTATCTTCCATTTCCTATTTGTTATATTTCATATATACACCGAGAGAGATGTGAGTATCAAACACCCCATGTGAGGTGCTAGTATGTAATTCCGTGCTTGTTATGACTTTCTTGGGCTTATATGTGTTGTGGACCGTTTGAATTAATGCTTCATGACCCTAACTTATAAATTAATTGGCTAAAGCACATTTGCTTGAGGACAAGCAAATAACAAGTGTAGGGATATTTGATAAGGTTTTAAAGGTACCATTTTGAGGGTCGTTTAAGTACTTATTTGATCACTTTTGTATCCGTTATTGCTTAATATCGTTCCTTTTCACTTTTAGGTCTCTTGAAGGCAAAATCTGGAATGGCACTTATTTGGACGAAAAGGCGCGAATATATGAAGAAAATGGCCAAAGTCAAAATCGAGACACTCACGATTCTTTGAAATTAGAAGGCGACGGCGCGTCGGTGCTAATGGCGGCGCGTCCCAAAATTGTTGTGTGGTCCGAACCCAAAACTCGTATTTTCAAGCGACGGCGTCCGGTTGTAAAAGAGTAGGCCATCGCTACTCGAGGCGGCCTAGATGCAATCCGACGACGTCCGAAAGCGAAGAGGACGGCGTCACGGACATAAGGTGGCGCCGTCGCATATGTAATCTATATATATAATCCGAATTTTTAGTCTTTTGTAGAGAGTCTTTTGGGTGAAAACCTAAAACCGAACCTAAGGTGTCTTGTACAGGTATTTTAGGGTTTTAAACCCTATCTTACATCAAGATAAGTCTTTACTTCATTAATTCAATTATGTCTTTGATTATTTGTGTGTATGCTTGCATGTTCTCCATGTCAAGCTAATTTATTTGTGTGTTTGCTTAGGAAGTATGAAACTTAATTATTGAATATTGATTGGTTGTTTCTTATCTTAGTTGATTAATGATCTAGTAATGCGATAGGTCATTAGTTGTGTACTTAATGCTTGATTCATCTTTGTGAACCTTAGAATATAATTATACGAGTAGTTGTAGGCTAAACCATCCAAAGAGCGCCTTAGGTAGGAGTTTATCATCCTAGTCGGTTTGTAGACGAGACCCTTTGGTAAGTTCAAAGAGTTAGGGAGAAACGCATACCCTACAACTTTAGACACACAACGCAACTAAGAATAAGGGCGTGACAACTCAACCATCAATAGGAGATAATTAAGGAGTAGTACAACCTAAGTAAACACATCTTTAAACTATCATACGAGCACACATTAATTAGACATAGACTCCCATGACCTTAGTTTATATAATTAGATAATAGTAGAGTAATCGGTGAAATACCAACCCCAAATCCAATACCCGAGATTAGTACCTTTCCATTTCATAAAACATAAAAGATAAAAATAATCTTCCTCAACCTTAACCTTAGCGTAGTAACTCGTCACTAGCATTCCTATTCCCCAGAGAGCGATATCAATACCCGTGGCTTACCCTAATTACTACACTACAACGATTAGGTTCATTTGCCTAGGGTGTTATAAAACTTGCTCAAGAAAAGGAAGTTTCCTTGACCCCGAACGCAGCGTGTGGCGTTATCATATAGCGATATATTATGGTATAAAACCTATGATTATTGTATATGAAGTTAACATCTTACCATCAACATACCCTTCACTTCTTTTAATCAAGCAAATTATGTTTATAATTAATTGTTTAATCATGTCTTGTGCTTGTTTTTCCATTGCTATGTTAGGCTAAATTCACTTAGTATTTACTTAGGGTTTTGCATGAAAACTTGTTAGTTTATAATTTTGCTTCCTAGCGATTATTTGTTTGATTTTGTGTTTGTGATTCGAAAATTAAGTATGAAACTTGATCTTGCCGCTCTACTTAATCGCTTATAATTGATTGTCTACGATACATGATTAGCATCCGTCCTCTAGGTACTAACCGAGAAAAGGCTAGATTCCTCAATAACTTGTGTTGTTATTTTGCACGCTCCTCTAGTTTTTTTTGGGTAAAAGGTCGAAGACACGGTAAATATATTACTCCAAAATGTTTAAGTACAAAGGATATGGGTGAATCTCATATCTCAGCCCGTTACATAAGCAGAAAGCTTACATAACAAGATACTTCCTATTCTCTATACAAGAAAATATACCACTACTCAAAAGATAACATTAGACACCTATGGAAACAAAATTACTTCCTACCAAGGCCTTGGAGCTTGATACCATACATGTCATAATAAGCATCCAAATTCCCTGGAAGATCGTAGACCTGATCCGCATAGTCATCATAATCATCTTCACGATCATGACCACCACCAAATAGGTTCATTGACTCATCAAAGTGTTCACAACCTCCTCGTGGTCAACAATCTCTCCACCTTAGAGATGTGTTAACCCTCTTAAAGAAGAATTAGACGGAAAATCCTTTTTATTACGGATAATCAACCTTTTTAATAGGACTACCATCATCATCAATGAGTAGCTTTCCATCAATAAAAGCTTTTCAAACTCCCAATTTTCTCAACAATAGGGGTAGGACCAACCTCATTAGCTTTCTTTGAATCACTCATGGCGGTTCTTGTGATACATTATCGGTTTTAAGAGACCCAACCTCCTTTGCTTCCATTGTACTACCGTAATCCACTACATCAAGAAGAGTTCCACATTCATCGATGATCGATCATATTAAATGCAAAAGGATTAGATGTAGCAATCTTTGTCCCACTCGCATTAGCAACTTCAATGGCTTTCTTTGTATTATCCACTTCTTGGGTTCGGGAGGAGGCGCTTTAGGTTAATAGTAACTAGCTATAACACCCATGTCTAATGCCCGTCCCTCTGGCTTAATCTACAAAACCTGGCCATCAGATGCTATTAGTTATAACCGTTATATAGGAATCATAGGCATTTGATCATTCAATGACGTGACAATCGATAGGTAGAATGTCAAATTTTCAAACTTTTAACACGGGTAAGCCATTAAATGAAAATGCGATGTGAAAATTCCTTTGTCTTCAGTTCAAGCTACTAATTCTCAGTTTGAAAATTGCTTGTTTGGTTATTTTATTGGCAAGCGAGTTGCATTTCCTGTTGTGGAAAACTATGTAAAAAATGCTTGGAAAAATATGATTTGATTCATGCTATGATGAATTCTAAAGGGTTGTTTTTCTTCAAATTTTATTCTATAGAGGTTTTGAATGATGTATTGGAGAATGGACCTTGGTTTATTCGTTCAGTGGCAATTATATTGAAGAAGTGGACTCCTAGAACGAGCTTTGTGAAAGAAGATTTGGGTTTTATTCCTTTATGGGTGAAAATCCATGATATTCCTATTGATGCGTTTACAAAAGACGGGTTAAGTGCCATAGCTACTAAACTTGATAATCCTATAATTCTTGATGCATACACGAGCACTATGTGTATGCAATCTTGGGGACATCTTAACTATGCTCTCGCTTTGATTGACGTTAAGGTCGATCGTGAGCTCAAAGATAATATGGTTATTGTTGTACCATGTTGGGATGGTAAAGGGTATGTATTATATATTGTTCGAGTGCAATATGAGTGGAAACCACCTCGTTGTAGTGTTTGTATGGTTTTGGCCATGATGAGACCCAATGTCTCAAGCGTGTACTGTTGACCTTAAACAACAAGAACAAAAAAATGATGGGTTCCAAATGCCTCAGAGGAAGGCGTTTTGTGGTATTGAGGTGGGAAAAGGGGCTAAATTTAGCTCTTCTAAACCTAAGAAGCAGGTGTATCGGCCTGTGTCGAAGAAGCTGGATGCTACCAAGAAGAAGATTACTGAAGTGGCTAGTACAAATGGGACGAATATTGCTAGATTGAATTAGTTTGATGCTCTTAATATGGTTGATACTAATGAGGCTGGTATTGCTAGTTACGCTAAGGGTGGTAATGGTAGCACTAGTACTACTCTATTGTTGAGAAAATTGAGAAGCTTGAAAAGCTAATTATTGAGGAAAGTTACTCTTTTGGATGATGATGGTAAACTTCTAAAAAATGTTGATTTGAAAGAGAAGGAGCAGGATGTGGCTAATATGGCTACTAAGCCTAGTTATTTTTCTTCGTATTCTATGGTGGGTAACCCATTTTCTAAAGTGGGGGATGTGGTTGTTTCTGACAGTGATGATAAGGAAGTGCTTGAGCCGGATAATCCTATGGCTAAAGTTCTCGCATCGACTGGCGGCGGTCATGAGCTTGAAGAATATTATGATGATTATGCGGATAAGGTCTACCATTTACCAGGGCAATTGGATGCTTTTTATGACATGTATGATATCAAGCTTTAAGGTCGTGGTAGAAAGTAATCTAGACGTTAGTTTATGTTTGGTTTTGTGTCAAATGTAATCTAGTGAGTAGTGGTTTGTTTTCTTGTTTTAAAAGATAGGAAGTGTCTTGTTATGTTAGCTTGTTGCTTATATAACGAGGTTGAGATATGGGACTTCACCCATATTCTTTGTACTTAAATATTTTTGGAGTAATACATTTACCATGGATACCCTTTACCCAAAAATCGATAGATAGAATTGAATAACTAGCAAGGAGTGGTGCACCCTAGGTAAATACGCATCTACCTCCAATTGATTTACATCAAATTTAGCTTACTTGTCATTTTGTCTTTCAATTAAGATTAATATAGTTTTAAAACAAACTCTTCTCAAAACCATATACTTGATTTCATAAAATATTAAAATACCAAAAGAATCTTACCCGTCTTTAGGTCATTCGACATGCGTTAGAGCCTACCTCACTATTCTCTAGAGAAGATCAATCCTCCGACTTACCTATACTACACACAACAATCGGATATACTATTTAGGGGTTGTAAAACTTTGGTGTTGCAACCACGCATAAATATGCATTTGAATTACTTCCCAAAGGGAAGATCCTCTCTATATGTTAAAATATTAATAAAACATTTTATTTAAATGAAAGTAATATATCGAATAAAATGTAAGTAAAACTTTTTGAAGAATTATAAACATACGCGAGGTTTTATAAAATGATGCAAGAGTTTTATGCAATGAGTAGGATAAAACTTTCTTTGATCATTATGTAAGTTTTAGGATTCATATACATATCTTAAGTAATTATTGACAAATGATAACTTAAGTCTAAAACTTTTTATTTGAACTTTTACTTAGTATCTTTTATATTTATCATTAATAAAAGCGTAAAACAATCGTGAAATAAAAATAATGTTTTGTGTGATTATTTGTATTAACAATTGCGCTAAAGTATAAGTTTTGTTGGAATCACTCCTAAACAAGATTTCAAGTATTTATATTTCATATGTAATAGGTAGCTTTATTATGGCCTTTATGTTTGTTTAAGGTCAAGCTTATGTAGAAGGCCCATAAGCTTGGCCCAAGCCCACATAAGAAAGGATGGGAACTAGGGTGTTGCCTAGCTTCCTCCTATAAATACTCTTGTAAACCCTCATTTGAGGTTGGTTGTTCAAGTTTTCTTTTCACATCTCTACGCCTAACCGTATACTATATTGTGTGTGTTTGTGTTTGATACTTGTTCAATCGCCTTTCTATCTCTTCTCTATAACTTGTGTTGTAAAACTAGTGACCTAACAATGGTATCAATCGCCAAATAGTTGGGTGTACTCGTTTGTTTTTGAAGTTTTGGTTTTGGGTCTTACAGCGTAAAGATAACACAATCTTTGGTTATCTTAAAAACTCGTTTTTACACTTTTTAATCCAAGATTCTTGTACTTTCAATGTTTTGAGGTGTTAAAATACTTGTTTTGGCAAAAGTTTCAAACTTCTGGCGTGGATTTACGTTTTTAAGCTTGTTTTTGTTCGTGGGTGTCGTTCTACAGCGTAACCCGTTTAGCGATTTTGGTACATCAAAATTCACACTTTTGTGTTCTTTTGGTACTATTGAAGCTATTCCATAACAAAAATCGGTTTAGAAACACATTTGGGCAAAATCAAAATTACGAGTAATCCTACGCGTATCAAAACCCTAAAATTACGCGTAAGATTTTCCTTGGTTTGATCTTCAATTTTCTAGTTTATTCCGTGTTTTCTTACTTGGATAAGTCCGAAAATACGTCGACTTTGGATATCTTTTGCCTTTGTGAAGTGTAAAAGATCATTTGAGCAAAAACCTAAAATTACGCATAAGCATAAGCTTACGCGTAGAAATTCTACGCATAAGATTCACTTTACGCGTAAACTTAGGTCTCGCACAAGGTAATCCCACGCCTAACTTTCTCGCCTAACTTTTGTCTCGCATAAATTTAGTGCTTTTATCCTACTTACGCGTAAGCTAAAACCTCACGCGTAACTCCTCTTGTTACGCGTAACTTTTGGTGTTTTACGCATAAGTGCTACTTGGTTCTTGTCTTTTCTCGCCTAAGGACACTTCATCAACAAAGGTTCATTCGACTACAAAGATCCATTTTTACCACACAAGTTTATCATCATGTCTCAACCACCATACTCTAACTATTTCCCTCACACTTATAATCATCAACAACAACAACAATTAACTCCACAACATCAACAATGGAATCAACAACAAGCTATTTATCAACAACAATTTAATCAGCAACATACTCCACAACTTGGTGCAATTCCACAACCACAAATGGTTCAACCACCACCAAGCCTTCAAGTTCAACCCTACACAACCGATTTCAATCAACATCCATCACGGAGCACTATGAAGGAACCCACTTGGTTTGCAAAGATGTGTGAAGCTTTAAGCGACCAACAATCAATTCATGAAGTGGATCACTTGATAGACCTCCAATGCTCACTCCGGAAACTACGATCAATGGGTGATAAGGTTCTTTAGGTTTTGTGATCTAAAGAAGCCACATGGAAAGTTCTTAAAGAAGGTTATCTTGGAAGGTCCATTTGAGATGCCCTCTTCATTGTGCCGGAGATCCAGCTGCTTGTTCCACCAAGAGATGAACAAACCAACATTGCTACTATTTGCGATTTAAATCCTCTGAACTTCTACACTATGAAGGTGATGAACTTGCAATGGAATACATCCTCTTAGGATTACCAAACCCAATTCTTCGTAGTGTTGATGCTCAAAAGACGCACAAAAATGTGGGATCATATTAGTCTTCTTATGGAAGGATGCACTCAATCGGAGGATTTGGAATCCAAAATTTACTTGGCTTATGAACACTTCATGATTGAACACGGAGAGACACTAGAGTCCTATCATCATCGATTTTCGGACATCATCAATGATTTGGATAAACACAACATCATCATGCCAAGAATTGCGTGAATACTAAGTTCTGAGTAGTCTTGGTCGAGAATGGGAGAAGTATGTCATT
This sequence comes from Chrysanthemum lavandulifolium, assembly GCA_022545495.1. Lineage (NCBI taxonomy): Eukaryota > Viridiplantae > Streptophyta > Magnoliopsida > Asterales > Asteraceae > Chrysanthemum > Chrysanthemum lavandulifolium. Next base: position 44,039,273 of record CM040245.1, on the reverse strand, counting down.
TTTCTCCGTCAAGCGAAGAATATGCATCATTCTACTTATGGATTGTTGTACGATTACTTGAAGCCTCATGAAAAGGAAGTTGATCGGGAAAGGATTCTCCGTGCTCAAATTGCTAAGCATCACAACCGGACAATCAACAACTTGCCTTGTATGCTCAGCGAATTATCCTCTCAACCAAAGAACTCAACCAAGCGCTTCAAACACACCTTCACGGCAACAACCTCAACCTCAACAAAATCAATTGGTTCCATATAGCAACAATGCTCAAGCATATGTCGGTTGAAGCTCTTGAGGAAATCGATCCATTCGAAGCATTGCAACAAGGATTTGTGATGATTGCTAATGCTTTTGGCGTTACACCAACAAATCCAACAATCGTATTCGTTCCTCATCTAACACACGGACTCAAGATGTTGTGAACAATGGACGTGTTGAAGTTCGAGAATCGTGATTATGGTCGTCGGATGGGCGGTGGTCAAGGGTTTAATCTTGTGGGTAGGAATAACAACGAGCTCAAGTGGTGGAGCAGAAATGCTCGAGAATCGGTTAAATGGTCTTAGATGCTACAAGCGCAATGAGAAGGGACACTGGCTAATGCATGCCCAAAGCCAAGGACTAGGGGAAGTGCTTATTTCAAAGAGGCTTTACTTTTGGCTCTTAAGGATGAAGTGGTGGATCTCTTACGGACAAAACGAGCTTTATGGCGGATGCGAGACTCGATGATGATATGGAGGACTTGCAGGCTAATGCATTTTTATGTTGATGGCTAATATGCATGAGTGCACATGAGTGATCTGAGGCCCGATGTATGACATGATGGCTTGTCTCGTGTGCCGAACAAACCATCATCATATCGAACTAATATCTCCGCCAATATCTCGAATCCGCGCGGATCGGGCTGTTCAAAATGAGTCTTCTACATCTTTTTCGATGATTTTCAAGTTAACCTGTAGTTACATTTGACGATCAAGATGACCTTATGGTTTCCTTTGATAATCAAATTGACTCCGTGGTCGTACTTGAGGATCTAAAGAATGATCATGTTGAGACTCACGTTGAACAAGATGATCGATTGCCTCATCCGGATTTTGCTCGGTTAATTCAAGACCATAAAATCAAAATGGAGGAATGTTATGCATTAAATCAATCTTTAAAAGTAAAATGCCTTTGTTAACCAAGGATTTTGAATGTTTACAAATGCAACTCAACTTTTCAAAACTCAAGAAACCGTGAAAAAGGTTTTGAAGCCGCTTTGCAAAATCTCATCAAAATGAAAAATATTTAGAGACGGATGTGTGATCTAGCCGCCTCGAAGAATGCTTTGTTGTGCGAATTAGAACAAGCGAAACACGAACATAAAAAGCAAATTAACGCTCTCACCTTGGAAAATCAAAAAGCTAAGGCTTGAGTTGTTAAATTGTCAAAAGCAGTTCTCCGCATACAAAAGCATTCAACGAATCGGGTAGATGACCTTCTTGAAGAAATTATCGGCTTGCAAAACAAACTTAAAGAGTTTAAAGCATTGTTTACAAACATGGTGAATCCGTAATGACTATTGAAAAGTTTACCTTAAAACCCAATCCAAAAGGATATGGAAAAAATCTAGCGATTACAAACCAAAGCTTTCACTAAAACATTCAAACCAACTCCACGAAGTTTCCGTCAGTAGAATACAAAATTGATAATCTTGTCATGAGTGTTGTTGAATATCATCGTCAAGAGGAATTAGATGCGAAGACGAGAGTCGATCAAAATTAAAAATGTTGTTTACAACAAACCTTTTAATTATAAAAGCGCGTCACTTCGTCACACCAACGGATTCTTCTAACACACCAAGGGTTATCATCAAAACACACGAGTCTTCTATGTTAATCCCAAAGCGTAACTTTGCACAAACTTATGGTCCTTTACCTTCCATTAGTGAAGTAAACTCAAAACTGAAAATCGAAAAATTCTTGATATTTTGACATTTTCATGGTGACCTCAAAATTTTACAACATGAGATAGAATATCGATCCGAAATCAAAGTTGAACATTTTCAATCGCCTCTGCGCGAGAACAAAGAGACATTTTTCGGAAAAATCTTTTACCTAATGTTAAAAACTTGAAAAGTTGTGCAATTGCACAGGAAAAGGATTTTCATAAGGAACTTGGGGTAATGAAAAACGTTTTCGAGAAAGCGAAACATCTATTTCTAACACAAAGCATAAAAAAGCTGTTGAGAAAAGATGTTGATCGACTCTTGGAAGATGTTATCGTCTTGATATCCATAATGTTGTGTTACTTCATGCCTTGCCATTTGCATCGATTACATCTCTGCGATATTGTTGAAACTGTTATTCTTGTTGAGAACACCGATAATGTGCTTCGGATCGAGTCTTTAAAAGTGAAAATAAACGATTACACGGAAATTTACAATGCAAAGCGTCGTCTTCATTGGTGTGAAAAGATATTCACAACCATCAACTTAGTTTTCAAAGAAAATCGCTCGGTTGAGTGCAAAATCTTGATCCTAAAATTGAGCAATGGATGATCAAAGCGTGTCTTTGAAAAGTCAAATCTCAAAATATGAACAAGAACTTTTAAAAGTTAAGCAGAATATGGTGTCATATTTGATTTACTCAAAAGACTCGACTTGAAGCATCAAACGAACTTGATCACTATCTTGCTCACACTAGAGATGTCATGAATTTTCTTTGGTAATATTAGTTACGAAAATCAAGATCGATTCACACCATCTCTAAGTTACGGAAATGTTAGGAAAGTATGAACAACTTCCGCCTCTTGTGATTAAGAGATTAGCACCAGTCACACTTAGTAATCGTGAACCTAGAATTCCCACTACCAAATCACAAGTTGCTAATGTGTTTCCCTCTCTTGAAGCAGAATAGTTGCATCTTTTCCAAGCGTCCGCACTTCACGGCCTAGGAGCACTCAATCGAAGAATAGGAAGTTGCGACCTAAGAAAAGATCAATAAGGAATGCTAAAGTAGAAGAACACCCTAGGACTCGAATAAAAATCATGTTGCTTCCACTATAGATGTTGCGTCGGCAAATGTAATACAAATAGTGATGTAACGAATGCTAAACCGTTAAGTACTTTTGATATTCGATCGATGCACCTTGTGTTATTTGTCGAAAGAGTATGAATTCGATTGTCATGACAAATGTGTTGCTAAAGCTATAATCTCTCGATTACGGAATCCTAAGAATCGGAATACCTCTAGGCCCACTAATCATTCTAAGTGCGTGCTTGGTAAACCACCTTCTTTAGATTCTAAGGCAACCATTGCTATCACAATAGCTCCCGCTTCACCTCCTAAGAATGTAGTACCACCTAGTGTTTTCACTAAGACTAAAGCAAAGAGTAGTTATAGATGGCGAAATGGATATATAACACACTAGGATTTAAATGGATGCCTAAAATTCTCAATGTGTGTATGTCTAACATACACTTTGGAACCCTCTAACATTTCGGGTTCCACATCTACTTCTATTCCATCTGTGTCATCATGTGTAATGCAGGTGATCTGATCATTCTCTGGATTGTTGATAGCGGATGTTCCCGACACATGACGAAACCTTAAGCTGTTATCAAACTTTATTGCAAAGTTCATTAGCACTGTCGATTCGGGAGCGATCACTCAAGCAGCCATCATGGGCTACGGAGATTATGTTAATGGGAACATCGAAATCGGCGGGGTTTACTATGTGGAAGGCCTCGGTCACAACTGTTTCGATGGGTCAATTTTGTGATGGAGATTTGGAGGTTGCTTCGGGGAGAAAACTTGTTTCATTCGTGATCTACAAGGAAATGACCTTATGTCGGCTCGCGTAATTCTAGTCTCTACACTATCTCTATGCAAGACATGGTTGCTTCCTCTCCCATTTGCTTACTTTCAAAGGCAACATCTACAAAATCCACGGCTATGGCACCGTCGTCTCACATCTAAACTTTCAAACCATCACCAACCTTGCTCGACACAAACTAGTTGAAGGACTCCCACGATTCCGGTATTCAAAAGATCACCTTTGCTCGACTGTGAACAAGGGAAAAGCACTCGTGCTCATTTTCCTTCAAAGGTGGAACACGACTCTCATCATGTGCTTCATCTTCTTCACATGGATTTGTGTGGCCCGATCGTGTGCAAACGATCAATGGAAAACGCTACATCTTAGTAATTGTTGATGACTACTCACGATGGACTTGGGTCTACTTTCTTCAAAGACCAAGCTCCTGTAGCAAAGACCAAGCACCACAAATGATCATCACCTTTCTCACAAAAATACGAGTTCGACTCCATAACACCGTCGGGATAATCGAGCAGAAAAAGGCGAATTTGTTAACAAAACCCTTCGTGAATTTTATGAGAAAGTGGAATTGACATCAAACATCTATTGCGTACACACGAACAAAATGGAGTTGTTGAAAGACGAAACCGAGCGTTAGTGGAAGTGCAAGAACAATGTTAATCAATGCTAAACTTCCAGATTACTTATGGGCGGATGTATCTATCACGCATGCTATACTCAAAACCGTTCTATGATCACAAAAGCGCCACAACAAAACACCTTCGAGCTTGTCCACAACTATAAACCGAACCTCAAACACTTTCATGTATTTGGATCATGTTTTGCTATCCAAATAATGATCGTGATGATTTTGGAAAGCTCAAAGCCAAAGTGATATTGAGTCTTGAGTCGGTCAAATATGCCCTTGAGCTGTTAAACAAATTTGGAATGACAACTGTGATACTTATGCCACACCAATGGCTCATACCAAGAAGTTAGATCTTTGATTTACATGGGAAATTGGTTGACCCTACCAAATACGAAGTATTATTGGGTCCCTCATGTATCTAACGACTAGCAGACTGATATTGTCTTTGCCGTTTATCTATGCTCCGTTATCGATCGCGACCAACATGAAACCCGCCTCTGACGAGGCTAAAAGAATCCTCCGATACATCAAGGAACCATTAACTTGGGATCCGGTATCCAAGGATTCGGTTTTGAACTAATCGCTTTTTTCACGCGAGGATGCTTAGACTCAAGGAAAAGTACTTGAGCTCTACAATTTCTCGGTGATAAAGCGGTGTCTTGGCAATCAAAGAAGCGAGAATGTACATCTTCCATCAACGAGCGAGAATATGTAGCCATGTCCGTGTTGTGCTCAAGTCATAATGAGAACACAACTCAAAGACTATGGTTACGTGTTGTGAGAATCCGATGTCTTTGCGACAATCGGTGCCATTGCAATCTCGTGCAACTTGATTCGACACTCGAAATCAAAGCACATCGATCTACGCTATCATTTCATCAAGGACCACGTGGAGCAGTGCCGTTGAATTATACTTTGTGGTCTTGAATACCAATTGGCGGATCGCTCACCAAAGCCTTGCCTCCGCTAGGTTTAATGAGTTGGTCCACGAATTGGTATGAGGTGTTTGACTCAAGAGGAATTGGATAACCTCTTAAAGCAGTCTTAAAAACACATCAAACACCAAAACATCTTTTGTAAATAAATTTTTCAAAACAAAATACAAAAATATAAAATCCGATAAAACAACAAAAATATTCTCCTAATCTATATTTCTTTCAACATGGCAAGTACATTTCTTCCGTCAACACTTTAATCTTTCAAAATTCAATATTTTTCCGATCAAGTGTTGAGGGAGAAAATAATCTATTAACTTGCTTCAAAACATATGTGTACTTGCATGTTATCTTATCTCGGTTGAATCTTTTACAAATGGTGGTACATTTCACGGTTCAAAGACACTCCTCGGACTTTAATTAATAACCTTTCATTATTTTCTCAAGTCGAGGGGAGTGTCGTCAAGTTTCTTTCTAAAATCTTCGTTTGGTAACCAAAATGGAAGTTAAAAGCTTTGGATGAAAATGGAAAAGGTGGAGGACTAAAGCGCCAAAAGCTTAAAGTTACTTTTAATAAAAACACCTCCACCTAACCTAATCCTCACATTTATTATTCATAACCATACAAATCCTACGCTCAAAAATCATTCTTCAAATCCGGTTATCGATCTTCAATTTGTAAGTGGTTTTGTGTTCTTAACAAGTTTTTAAACAATGGTTTTAAATTTCATGAAAATCCAACGGTTAAAACTTAAGATTCAATGACTTTTGTGTTCTTACGCATAAGCACAAGAACACATGATCATGAAAGTGTGTTTGTGGTTAAAAGGATAGTGTCAAAATGTTCTTAAAACATCAATGATACTTTTTAATCATCAAAACGCACCCGAAACACGAATTGATGATTTTTGAAAACTAGGGTTTATGTGTCGAATTGGGTATTTTCAAATGTGAAGTGATTTGGTCAAAAGATTGTTGTGTTATGTTGTTATGATGTTGAATTGATGATATCCATGCCTTATAACCACCCGAAACACTAATTGATTCAAAATTAGAAATTAGGGTTTAATGTTCAAAATTTTGGGTATTTTTGATTCTTGACATAAAAGTGTTAAAACTTGGTCTAAATGCTCTATAACTTCTTAGATATACCGAAAAACTTTGGTGCATAATCCATGGCTAGATCTCATACTGCGTAGAATTAGGGTTTAGACTACGCGTAAGATTTTCTACAGCGTAGCGTTCAACTGTGCAAATGTGTTTTGATTTGTCATAAACAAATGTTATGTGTTTAACTTTGATGAAATGATGCTTTATTTCGGGCTTGCAACACGTAAATTTCGAATCAAGGTTGTTGTTAATCTACGCATAAGGATCACCCCACGCGTAGCTTGTTATCGTAAGATTAGTCTTCAGCGTAGCTTTTACGCATAAGGTTCTACAATGGGACTACGCGTATCTGTGAAGGATATGCGTGGCGATGACCTCTCGCATAAGGTCAACTCTTACGAGTAGCCTTACGCGTAAGGTTAATATATGCCTACGCATAAGCTCTACGCATAAGGTCTCCTTTTCCTCGCGTAACATTTCTTACGCGTAAGTTAGGATTCTGGCGTAAGTTTACGCCTAAGCATATATCATTCTGTCTCACGCATAACTTTGCCAAAACTACGCAACCTGGATTGACCTTCATGATGAATTGTTACGTGTACAAACTTGTAAATAAACTAATCATATCATCACGAATCCAATAATGTCACTAATAAACTTAAATCGTTTGATATGTTGTGAACAATAAGTGATAAAATAAACTTTAAAACTTAAAGTTAACTAACTCATGAAACATTTCACGACATCATTGAACTATTGAACATACAAGTGACTTAGGACTCGTAACAATCATTAACATTATACATTCAATAACTAGACAATAAGACCTTTTGTTGACTAACATTATGTCTTTCGATATGTTGGTTCTTTTGGCTAATGTTATTTAAGATCACGACATGGTGAACAAATGAATGTGGATGCACGAAGTTCTCTCCATTCTTGATATCTATCCTCATGGCTATCCAATGAAGATAGGAAAGAATAATCTCGTGTTGACTTTGACACCTCACTTGCTCGGAATCTTCGTGTTTAATTGCTATTGACATTACGAGGACTCATCCGTATCGAACATGCTTACTCACTCGCAACTGTTCACGAGATCTACATCCAACAGTTACGGAACACTATGGAAAGGGTCAAAGGACAAGCTGCATGTGACAATGACTACGAATCACAAACAAGTCACCATTACACTGCGAGACTTAAGGGTTGTTCTCCTAATTCACGATGTCGATCCAACCAAACTATATGCCACACCGTTTGAAGAGCTCACTCTCCAATTCTTAATCAATATCGGTTATGGCGAGGCTACGGGAATAATCACCAAGCATTCTCACGTAGAGCTTAAGAGTATTCCTCAACCACGGAGAACTCTCTACATGATCATCACCAAGTCTGTTTACGGTCGTGGCGGTGGCTATGAGCACCCTAAGCTCATGGAGCTGCAAATATTACGGGCATTGGTCAACAAGAAACACATCGCTATCGAAGCTCGATTTGGGATGACATGATGTCATTTCTCAACAAACTTGGCTCAAAGATTCCTACATCGGATATACTAAATTGTTGATCCGAGAGCACTTGGACTTCATCCGACATTCCCAAGAGGCTCAATGACCCCGACAATCACGACATGTTGGCGGAACCTATTCTATCTGTCGGAATCAAGGAAGCGTCTACAAAGAAACAAGGTCTTTGTGTTGCGATTTCCTTCTAATGAAGATGTCGAAAGCTCGAATCGTACAAAAGGTATCTGGAAGCGATCAGACAAGGCAAAGTTGGTCATCTCGACGAAAAATCTTGGAACACACATAAGGAGAACCCGAAAAGGAAGTCTTGGAAGTGTCACAAGTGCGAGATAGTCAAAGGAATGTTCCAAAGAAGAAACCTATTCCAAAGAAAAACCCACCCTAAGAAGAAAGTTCCTTCTCGGAAGCCACTCCGATCCTTTCACTTGAACCGCAAAGACATTTCGAGGGCGAGGACTCGAGGCTCTTGACTACGAGATGAAGAGATCACATACTCTAAAGCGCAAGGATGAAAATCCTCGGTGCCAAAACCTCCAAGTCCTCAAACTATTAAAGGAAAGGAAGACTCTGCACTTGTGCCTCGGGATGAAAGCTACGAAGATGAAGAAGAGCAACTGGATCAATCATACGGAAGAAGTTTCACAACGTCGGACACCTTCAAAGGCGGAAGAATTTGCTAAAGATCAAATGGGTGGCCCCGAGGATCAAGTGGTCTTGCCCACTCCTCTCCGGATCTGATGCGGTTAATCGACCCGATAAGGGATCAGGTGCCACCACTCTTGTGCAACAACAACGCTGTGGAGGACACTATTGTGTATGATTTTGAGAAGCAGTGGCGAGAAAGAAAAGTCTAAGGATGGCGAGGATGATTATACAAAGTTTCTTCTAGACAGGTCCAACACACTCAAAGGAAAACCTCGAAACTCCTAAGGACATGAAGTCTCCTCATGTCTCCTCATCATCAGACTCTTCGTCTCATTCATCACAACCACCATCAACAAAGACAACGGATCATCATCCAAATCCGTGAAGAAACCACCTAAATCTTGGATTTCTCGGACTCATAAAAGATTGTGAAAGTCATCCAACAAGTCGAGAAGAAGGACATACTTTACGGAAAAATGAATTGGTTTCTTGACCAAATTCGATTACTTAAATGATGAGAAAGACAAGATGGAGAAAGAAAGGAATTTGTTCGAAGTTCATGAAGAGTCATCGAAAGAGGAACCGAGCGAAATGATCGAAGGTTACACTAACAAGTACCTTGGGATATCGTTCCTAAAGTCCAAAAGGAACCGGAGAAGTCGACAAGAGATCATACCCACAAGTTTCTTCTCGACCTTTGTCCCGGTGTGACTAGAGAAGTATTTTCGGACAACTCACCCCTAACATCGTAGCATTGGTTAAACATACAATGGCCAAAGAAGGCGATCTCTACGAATACGGTTAATCGCTAAACTTGTGATGCAAATGTCAAAGCGATGCGAACGTTTACTTCGGATGAAGCTAAATTTTTCGAAAATCTACTTGATTTTCAACTCGGATCATCATGCAAGGAGTCGGCCGATCAACCCAAACGACCAAGAGATGGCGATGATAAGGATAAGGACTCGCACCTAAGCGTCGAAGCGATGCGGTAAATCTACTTCTATGCCACCTCCTCCACCACGGACTTCTTCTCAACAAAGTCTCCTCCACCTCGGTCTTCTCTTGATAAACCTCGGGACGATTCCGAGTTACCACCCTGACTCATAAAACAGGTGATTACTTTGAGTATACGGGTGGTGGCGATGAAGAGGTCCTTGAGCCCCGACAACAACCCACCTCACCCAAACAAGTGCGAAACCAATATCATCATCAAGGCCTTCCAAAAGAAGAAGAAGGCGACTCGACTGAAGTCGTATCATGGCTAGATGACGATAAAACCAAAGAGTTTGAATGGTTCTCCACACTTGTCAATCAAACTCCTACCACGATGAAGGTCAAGAATTGGTAGTCGGTTCAACATTGGAGCACGCAAAACTTTTGCAAGAAAAGTTCCATGTGAAGAAAATGACAAAATCGAATTGAGCGAATCAAGAATGAAGCTTTTCAACTTCTGGAAAACAGCTACGAAAGCGCCCTCGGTCGAATATCATCTTGAGAACATCGCTCGAGCTATGTCTAACAACATGGATTGGCTCAATCCGGAAGCAAACATTGACTTCACACAAAGGGACAACCCTCCATACTACACCGATTGGACCAAACCTCTACCAACCATTGGCCAAGCAGACGAACCACGGATTCCCTTCCGATACTTCTTAACAGAGACACGGATTTTCTCTTACATGTAGCGATGGTTCGCGAAATACGCTACATCATTGACTCTTCCATTCCAGTGACTATTTACTCAAACGCATAGCTATCGAGGAGCGTGCAAATCACTTGTTTTCGACAGCGTGCAAGCATCGACCAAGATGCATTGTATGGGATTCATCATTGGCACGAGCGCCAAGAATCTACTACTGATGCTGGTTCGAAGTCTCAACATGCGTGTATAGTTCCAAGGACATCGTGGCCATCAAACACATTGATCTCAAGTCTAAGTGGGACTACACATTCTTGAAGAATATCATAGTCAAGCGACAAGATGAGCAGGACTATGGATTCTCAGGTGACTTTGAGAACTTGTCCTCAACGACATCGAAGACATGTACCTTGCCAAAGTCTGGGTCGTATGAGACAATTCTCGTGAAGTTCAACGTGAATTTATCAAGTCAATTCTCATCTTCATTAGGCGCATCGTGATCAAAGAGCGTGTCGAAGATATCCGGATGGTTTGTTGAATCATATCGACGCGTGTCAACTTCACTCCACCAACGCTTGATCTTCCCGACATCAACCGGCTTACTCAACTTACGCTCATCGACAAACCTTTCGGCGTTGTTTACCATAGTGAACTTCAAGAAAGCGCTTAATGGCGTGTAGTGAGCTCCACAAATTGGGATCATACCTTGAAGATGGTTAGGGATGGATTGGCGTCAAGGTTGAAGGATATCGCTGAAAGTTGGGTCTCCTAAGCTGGAATTCTCGGGAAAGGAGGGATGTGAGAAGGATCATCACCATGATTGATGAGCGGTTGTTGAAGGATCGATTCGACGATTGGAGAGCTATGTTGGTGGTCGACCGGGAGAAACATCACCGCTTTCAGCATACATGCGCACTCACAGGAACATCACTTGCACTTCACGGTACCCTTGAATTGTTTCCTTCATATAATTTTGGATGTATGATTATATATGTGAATGGCTTGTGCACACATAACGATGTACAACCCGTAATTGTCAAGAAAGGACCACGTAGTGCGCCTCGATGCCCACAATCCTTATAAAAGGGCGAAAGCTTCTTATTTTGAGTAAAACCTATCAAACCTTTCATTTTTCAAGGTTTTGCTCAAAAGACAAGTACTTCCCATATGATTTTCAAAACCTCAACCGTTTATATCACTAGTTGAGGGGAATATTTGATTTAAAACTTTGTTCACAAATTGTTCATAGTGGTCACTCTTCCCATAACACTCAAAATGGTCATATTTATTCTCAAACGTTCAAAAATAACATTTTATATGCCATTTTTGGGGAGAAAATTTGTGTGATAAGAAATATGTTGTGAAAATGCAAATGAATCATGTACCTCGAGACTTAACCAACGAATTAGCGGTACTAAAGCTGTTAGTAACTCGAAAAGACTTGTCACGGACGGGTAATAATTTCAAGCTAGTTCGCTAGTGATGTAAGCGTGTCTCGCAAAGGACTTGTCCAAGTAGAAAGTACCATTAGAGAAACTCTTGATAGACATGAACTCGACGGGTTTGACAACCTTCGAGGTTTGTCTACACCTTCAAGGTAGTTATTAGAGCTAGTTGTCACCTAAAAGGCGACAATGTAACTCTTTAACTATTCAACGTAACCGTGTCTCGCGGAGATTGTCTATCTTTAGTGGATCAATTCAAAAGTGCGCTCTTTCCTCACTTGTGCATTTAACCATTAAAACTATTAAGCACATGTGGAGGGGAGTATTTATGCAAAACTTCATCTCTCACGATGGTTCAAACATGTTTTCATTAACAAACCCTTTGAGAGATATTTTAACATCTGATGGTTATAATGGCAAACATAGGTTAGTCATGGAGTTATAAGGTGACTAAGGTTAGGAATAACAGTCCTATGATCCGCCAGAGCCGGAGGATCTACCCAAGGACACTACCATTAGTTAGTGTTAGAAGTCCTTAGGAATGATTGTAAAAGGAGAAAATGAGAATCGGAGAAAGAAGGAGTTGAAGAATCAAAAAAAATGTAAAGTAAAGGGTGAAAAGAAATAGCCCTCCAGTTATTCAACTTAGAGGCGGACATCGGGTTCAATTCATATACTCTTGGTTGTCACTTAGTGACACCGGTATTGAAGATTAAAAGTCGTCATGGACCCGGTGGCGCATGCACTAAACCTTCTTAGCCACTCAAGTTTTTCTCAAAAAGCTTGTTTCATTCTCACAGGGAACCCTACGTAAACTATTGGCTTTCTCTTGAGATCGTTGGTATTGAAGAAGGAGACCCTCTCCTAGTCTCCGCTCGGGAAAACCAAAACGCACTAGTGAGTCTAGAGCCACGAGATTCATCAAAAGATCTCTTAGGAACACTTGACATTTAATCACTTGATGATCAACAAATAAGATCATCGGTGGTTCATATCGAGTCCTTCACAGATCTTAGCAATGCATCGAGAACATTTATGAGAGGTTCACATCCGTGATCCTCGGTGATTGAATGGAAACTCTGCCGGGTCAACATCAAACACCACGACGGCGGTCACTTCGGTAACTCCCGTGGATTACGCGGTGTGTCTCAAGCGGTCTGATCGTGAGGTGATGCTTGGTGTACCTCGGCGACTCATCTGAAAGCTAGATGTACTTGGTACATCGCGTTATCTCACTTGTGGGACTCCAGTTCGAGAATGGCCTTTGTAAGAATTAGAGTTGTGTTTTCACACTATCTTGTTGACACTCTCGAAGTTCAAACTTGTAAGTCTTGAAACCGCTTATTACTAACCGTTTGAAATGTTTTCTTCTTATGGAAGCTCGGGGCGGGATGATCGTCTTGATTCTTCTCATGCTCACGCCAACATCATCACTAATGGAAGTTCTATTCAAAAGCAACACAACCGTCGAATGATTCTTCATCAATCAAAGAATCTACAAAGTCAAAGACTTACAGAACTTCATCGATATTGATTTCCAACGTCAAAGGCGTGTGAGCATGTTGAAGAATGACGTGGAACCTTGGAGCGTGAAGCGGACACGAAAGCGGTGATGCGAGACAACAACATACTATCACTTTCACCACAAAGAACAATGATCAAAGAACAAAGTTAAAGATGACGTCAAAGCATAAGCTGTTCAAAGATAACTATCTCTACACTGGGAGATTGTTCGAATCAAGGCAATTCCTCTCACAAGAAAGAAGAATGTCGAAGGCGTCACACTACTATTACATCAACGCCTTCACCGTTTACATTCATATATACTTGAGGGAGATTGTTGGAATCACTCCTAAACAATATTTCAAGTATTTATATTTCATATGTAATAGGTAGCTTTATTATGGCCTTTATGTTTGTTTAAGGTCAAGCTTATGTAGAAGGCCCATAAGCTTAGATCCAAGCCCAATAAGGAATAGGGAAGGAGGAGTGTTGCCCTAGCTCCTTGCTATAAATACTCTTGTAAACCCTCATTTGAGGGTTGGTTGTTCAAGTTTTCTTTTATTTCACATACACTCGCCTAAACCGTATACTATATTGTGTGTGTTTGTGTTTGATACTTGTTCAATCGCCTTTCTATCTCTCTCTATAACTTGTGTTGTAAAACTAGTGACCTAACAACCAAGAAGAAGTCATTAAGCTTTATTCAAGAAAGTTAAGATGTCGTGAAACTCGCATGGTGATTGCTTCAAAGGTACCCATGCTCAAGCATAGTGAGTATCAAATCGGAGAATGCGAATGAGGCAATACATTCGTATGATTGATTATGCTCTCGGGATGTCGTTGAAAAGGGTGACACTCTTCCTAAGAAGGGTGATGATGGCAAAGAGATAGCTATTGTTAGTGAACTGATAAAGCTAAAAGGAAAATGGAGATCAAAGCTCATAGTATTCTCTCTATGGGAATACCTAATGAGTTTACCTTGGACTTTGATCAATATGAGTCTCGCTAAAGATTTATTGGATGCTCTTGAATTAAGGTATCTTTGTAATGAAGTTACTAAGAAGTCAAGGATGAATATGCTCAAGCATCAATTTGAAACCTTCAACGCTCTTGGGAGAAAAACTTGATGGCACATATAATAGACTTCAAAAACTTATCACCAACTGAAGTCGATGGATTACAAGTTTTTCAAGAAGATATTAATTTGAAGTTCATTAGGAGTTTATCATCTGAATGGGCTATTCATACAATTGTGTGGAGAAATAAGGAGGATTTTCCTACGATGACTCTAGAAAATCTCTTCAACAACTTGAAGGTTTATGAGTCTGAGAATAACTTTGCTAACACATCTTCTGCTAATCAAAACATTGCTTTTGTATCCACCAATCACAAAAGCCCATAAGATGTATCCACTTCTTTGATTAATGGTATAACCACGGCTATTGCAAACAATACCATTGTTGGTGATAATGTCGTTGATGGTGCAATCTGTGCTTTTCCGGTGATTTAACTACCGGCGTTCTTGTCTTTGAATCAAGATATGGATCAAATTGATCCCGATGATCTTGAAGAGATTAATCTCCAATGGCAAATGGCAATGTTGACTCTCCAAGCAAGGAAGTTTACGAGGAGGACCGGAAGACGAGTTAAGTATGATGGTCAAAGGAGAATTTGGATTCGACAAGAGCAAGATGGAGTGCTTTAACTACAAGAAGAAAGGTCACTTTGCTAGGGAATGTCGAGCTCTAAGAAAATTGAAGGCATTAAGAAGGTCATTGAAGAGCTCGCCGCTTCTTGACTTTGGTTGCTCAAGATGGGATTGGTGATTATGATTTGGATTGATCAGTTGAAGAAGGTCCAATCGACTTTTCTTGCTAGTGAAGCTTCTAAAGAGCATAACTTTGCTCTAATGGCCTATGCTTCATCTTACGGGTCGATTACGAGGTATCTAATGATTCTAAAACATCTACTTGTTCTTTTAAATCATGTTATGATAACTTAGAATCTCAAAAAGCTATCAACGAGTATAAGGAAAGAAGTAGAAGATTGACTCTAGATAACTTAGGTTATAGAGTTGGTCTAGAGGTGTGGAAGAAAGCTAAAATCTTGTATTAAATGTGAGTTTGAGTATGAAGAAAAGATCAATATACTAGGTGGTGAAATTGATCTTAAAGATAGAGAAATTAAAATGCTTAAAGATAAACTAGCGAGGCAGAGTGTAAAACAAAAAGCCCTAGATGAAAAAGAAAAACATGTTGTTAGGGTTGCCCAAAACACAATATGCTTCGATCTAGTAAATAAGCCAATAGGTCAAAAAGCTGTTCAAAGATGGTTCGGTCTTGGATACAATAATATGCCACCACCCTCTTTGATGAAACATGCACCACTGCTAAAGAGCTGTCATTTAGTAGTGAATTCAGTTTTAACAAACTGTAGAAGAGATAAATAAGACTGAAACACCTAAGATAAGTTCGATAAGTCGTCGATGCTCCCATAATAGAAGATTGGGAATCGGACTCGAGGAAGATAGAGCAGAATCAACTAAGTCGATGAGATAGAAAGTTAAGAAAGTTGATTCTCAACAACTCACCCTTGTACCTAGATTTGGAGCTAAAGTTACCAAGAAATTAGTAGAGTACGAGGAAATACCTAGGGAGCAGATGAAACAATATAAACCTAGGGTAATCAAAGAAGCTTAAATGGTCTAATTTCTAGCAGTTAGGTGATGAGTTTCAATGTGTCAAGAAAGCTTGTTATAACTGTGGTAGTTTTAAACACTTACAAAGAAATTGTCATAAAAATGCAGACCACCGTTTGGAATCATGGAGGAGGTAAATCATCAAAACTTTTCAAGGAAAATAAACCCTTATCCTAACAAATAACTTGATTCCTAGGGCGGTGTTAATGAGGAATGGGAAAACAAAATCAATTGTCACTACTGCACCTAAATGGGTTCCAACCATTTGCTAAGCAAAGCGTAAACACCGCTAAGCGAATCAAACCTTTATTAAGCAAAATATCACCACCGATTCAAAAAGTTTTAAAATCCCAAAGATGATAAGCGACACGGTGGTTGGAAATCATTTTATCTTTGTTAAGGCCTCACTAGTTGGCAATGGAAGCCTAAGACCAAGGTTTTACCACATGTCAATTGTGCATCAATGGACCTAAAGAAATTGAATATTTTGATGCAGTGAGACCCAGTCGATATTGGCTTGGGTCCACAAGAACTAATTTGTGTAATTTAATGTGCGGGGCAATCTTCAAACTAAGCTAAAAGATAAAGGAGTTTTGATAGTGGTTGCTCTGGGCACATGACTTGGGATGGAAGCAATATGGAAGATTTTGAAGCTTTTGATGAAGGATATGTGTCATTTGGCAATGATCCAAAGGGAGGAAAGATACTTGGCGGGGAACAATCGAGCAGGAATTTAGACTTTGAAAAGTCTATTTGGTACAAGGACTTAAGTACAATTTATTCAATGTTTCTCAAATGTGTGATAAGAAAAAGCGGGTACTTTTGGGGAAGCGAGTGTGTGGTGTTGTCTCCGAGTTTAAGATGCACGATGAGAAGTTTATACAACTTAGGGTACCTAGGAAGGAAAATATATATTGTTTTGATCTTAAAGATGTTCTTCCTAATAGGTCCTTATGTTTGTTGGCTAAAGCATCTGTAGATGAGTCAATATTATGGCATAGAAGGTTAGGTCATCTCAATTACAAAACAATCAATAAACTGGTAAAAGGCAACTTAGTGAGAGGGTTACCTTCTAAGGTTTTGAGTGTAAGGAACTGCTTTGTGGCTGTCAAAAGGAAACTAACATAGAGCTTCTTGTAAGACCAAACTGTCAACACCATCTCACAACCACTGTTTATGCTTCATATGGACTTATTTGGACCTACCTTTGTTAGAAGCTTGAACCATAAGCAAGATTGCCTTGTTATCATGATGATTATAGTAGATTTTCTTGGGTATACTTTTGGTACGCTAAGAGTGAGACTAGTGAGATTCTCAAGAGTTTCATTACTAAGATAGAAAATCTAGTAAACCATAAGGTCAAAGTAATCGATGTGATAATGCAACCGAGTTTAAGAATGATGTGATGAATCGAGTTACTGTAGCTAAAGGTATTGAAAGACAGTTTAGTGTTGCTAGAACACCACAATGAATGGTGTAGTGAAAGGAAAATAGAACACTAATTGAGGCTTGCTAGGACCATGTTGTCGAGTCTAAGTTACCAACTACCTTTTGAATTTGAAGTAGGGAATTGCATGTTATGTGCAAAGCGAGTAAGGTAGTGAAGCCTCATAACAAGACCCCCTATGACTGTTACATGATAGGAAGCCAATGATTACATTCCTAAAACCTTTTGGGTGTCTGTTACCATCTTGAATACCATAGACTACCTAAGAAAGTTTCAAGAAAAAGCGGATGATGGATACTTTTTAGGCTATTCTACTAATAGCAAAGCCTTTAGAGTATACAATAGGAGGACTAGAATTGTTGAAGAGAACCTACATGTTCAATTCGGTGAAAAGACTCCTAGTGTTGAGACCAAAGGACCGGATCGGTCATTTAACATTGATATGCTAACCAAATCTATGAATTATGAGCCTATCATTGCGGGAACTTCCACTAATGTTAATGCGGTAAACAAAAGGATTCTAATCTTTGGAACAACTTCTAAGGAAGCGATTCTCCAAAGGAGTTCTATTTAGTTGAAAGGTGGAAAGTCGGTTATGTTCCTTCCATCATTGATAAGTAAAGTCCCACCGATGATGAAATCTTGAAAGATGGAGGCAATGTTGATCATCATCAATATAAGGATGAGTTGTTGAAAGATAACTTTCGGTGTCGGTGAAGAAATTGAAAAGAAGAAAAGCAGATCTACAAACCTTTGCTAAGCCTCTGAAAGCACCGATAGGCCAAGCTGTAATCACGACAAGCCATCTTCTACTTGATAGTCCAAGTGAAACCACGGCTAAAAGTCTTGGTAATAGTACTTTCTTTGGACCAACCGGAAAGCCATTATTTGGAGAAGAGGAGTATCCACATGATCCTAATATGCCTTTAATTGAGATTGATACTCCTCCGATGATGAAGACATGGATGATTTCTTTAATCTTGATTTGTCTACTTTGGAAGCGTCATTCATGAAAGTCCAATCACCACTACAAGGATTCACAAGATTCATCCCAAGGAACAAATACTTGGAAACTTGAATACTCTAGTTCAAACAAGAAGCGGGGTTAAGAACACCGAACCCTTTCTCGAACATGGGTTCTTTGCAAGATCACTTCACAAAAGCAGTCATAAAGATCACAAAATTGCCAATTTGCTTGTTTTCTGTCTCAAAAGGAGCCCAAGAGAGTGGAAGAACCTTTATCAGAAGAAGGCTGGGTAGAATCAATGCAAGAGGAGCTTTTACGTTCAAGCTTCAAGAGGTTTGGACATTGGTTGATCTTCCTAATGGTAAAGGGCAATTGGGACTAATGGGTGTTCGAAAACAAGAGGATGAAGAGGAATTGTTGTAAGAAACAAATCAAGGTTGGTTGCTCAAGGATACACACAAACCGAAGGTTTGGATTATGATGAAGTGTTTGCTCCGATTGCAGAATAGAGGCTATTAGATTGTTTTGGCTTATGCTTCATTCAAGAATTTTGTTGTGTATCGGATGGATGTTAAAAGTGCCTTTTGTATGGCATAATTGATGAAGAGGTTTATGTTTGTCAACCTCTCGGTTTTGAAGACCCCGATCATCCTGACAAGGTTTATAGGGTGAAAAAGGCTATGTATGGGTTGCATCAAGCTCCTAGGGCATGGTATGAGTGCTTGTCTACTTATTTGATGGACAATGGGTTTAAAGAGGCTGATTGATAAAACTTTGTTCATTAGAAAGCACAAAGATGATATTTTATTGGTTCGGGTCTATGTAGATGACATCATCTTTGGCTCTACAAACAAGGAGCTATGCAGATTTTGAAAACTTATGCATGATAAGTTTCGGATGAGTTCTATGGGAGAACTCACTTTCTTTTTAGGCTACGAGTTCAACAAAGGGTGATGGTATTTTCATTAGTCAAGACAAGTATGTAGCAGATGTTTTGAAGAAGTTTGGGTTTCAAGATGTAAAGAGTGCAAGTACACCTATGGAGACTCAGAAACCTCTGCTACCAGATGATGGAATTCCCAAAGTAGATTTGAAGTTGTACAGATCCATGATTGGATCTTTGATGTATCTCACTGCATCTAGGCTAGATATTATGTTCTCAGTATGTGTGTGTGCAAGATTTCAAGTCACACCAAATACCTCACACATGAATGTTGTTAAGAGGATCTTTAGATATTTGAAAGGTCATCCTAAATTGGGCCTTTGGTATTCTAAGGATTCCCTTTTGACTTAGTGGCCTACACGGATAGTGACTATGCTAGAGCTAGTTTGGATAGGAAATCTACTACTTGGAGGATGTCGGTTCTTGGGAAGATTAATTTCTTGGCGGTGTAAAAAGCAAACTATTGTGGCTAATTCTACAATTGAAGCGAATATGTGGTGCTGCTAGTTCTTTGTGGTCAAGTTCTTTGGATTCGAGAATCAATTCTTTGGATTTTGGGTACAATTTATGCATACTAAGATTTACATTGATAATAACGATTACAATTTGCATTATTAAAAATCTGTTTACATTCTAGAACTAAACATATTGAGATAAGGCATCACTTTATTAGAGATTGTAATGAGAAAAGGTTGATTCAAATGGTAGAAATCCATCTTGATTTCAATGTGGTGAACTTCTCACTAAAGCCTTTGATGTGGAGAGGTTTCGGTACCTTCTTGTTAGTATTGGAATGATAAATCTCTAAACTCTCAAATTGTTTTGTACCGGTTTGTATAAGTATTGAATTGTTATTATGTAATCTTAGTATTGCTATCTTTGTTTCTAACCAACGATAGTTTTGTTCAAATCAACGCTTGTTGTTCTCTGTTTCTACTAACCATTTTGCGATACAAGACAAGTCATTATAGAAGTTCAAGAAGTACTAAAGTTAAATTGTTCATTCATTCATCAAAGCAGGTTTACGACTTACGACACAATGAAACTTCAAGTACATATTAAAAGACTACTTCTATACATGATTTCCTAATACTATCCTCATTTGTTGGATCGCATGATTGATGGATATGCATTTGTGATATGCATGACCCGATATGATGAAGCGACTAAGGATCAAAATGGGAAGGATGGCTTGATGCAAGCGAAGATGATGAAGATGAATCGATGAGATGAAGCACAAAGGACATAGTCATATTATACTTGCATCTCTGGTTTCACCAAAAGCATCATTTCATTTTCCTTTTCCCTTCCCACTTACGATGTGTGAAGAAGCACCACAACTGGTATTGGAAGACCAAGAACCACCTCTGTCCTTAGGGAGTGGTGGATTTCTTGCTCGTGGTCTTGGTTGGGGTTGAGATCTTGAAGGTTGGGAGTATGAAGTTATCTTCTTTGAGGAGTCATCGAGTCCTCGGATGCATCACTGGATTCACCACTTGTCATCTTGGGATGATGGAAGAAATGGGGATTTTAATGGTCTTGGTTCTTGTGGAGGAAAGTAGGAATTGCCATGGATTACCATCTTCACTTGATGATGAAGATGATGATGAGGTGAGGAGGATGTTAGATTAACTACCTGGTTTATTCCAACTAGGGTTCCACATTGTGATTGCGAGTTGATTGGAGACTTTGGAGTAATTAGGGTTTTGATATTGATTGGTGTGTGCGTTATGTAAGATTTAGGTTCTTTTTATAAGTGGAGTTTAGGGTTATCGAAGTAAATAAAGGCGGGTTAAATGTGGTTGAGAAGTTAATGAGTTTCTTGGGCATTGGTGATATTAGTTCTAGAAGTTGACCATATTGACTTACTTGTTCAAACCACGGATAGGTCTTTTGGAACCACCTACGGTCATAACTAACCACGACAACAATAACCTTATTCTGTGTTGGTTTTGTGTTTTTGTCTTGCGGTATGAAGGATTTGTGTGCATAAGGAGGCTGGTTTGTTAGGCTGCTTGTGTTAGTTGATAATATATATATATATATATATATATATATATATATATATATATATATATATATATATATATATATATATATATATATATATATATATATCTATATATATAGGGAAAGTTAATGTGAGATCAAACTTAAAGTTGTAAAAATAAGATCTAGTCCAAAAACCACTAAAACATTTATAAATAACAATTTTAGAAATAATACACAAAAAATAACATTTTAATACAAATTAACATTTTGCAACTAATAACCAAATGATACATGAGTTTGGATTAGTGATACATCGATCACATTACACTAATAAATATTCCAAAACACGATACACATATACAAAACACGATACACATTACACTTCTAATCAAAGTGTATCACCTAGGTTTCAGTAAATTCTAAAGAAATCTATCGAAACTTTAACAATTTTAGTTGTAGTTAATAAAAATTACTTTTCTTGTAAGGAGGGTGTCACTTGTCAAATTTTAGTTAGATCTCATTTTAACAACTTTAAGTTTGATCTTATTTGATCCAGTTCTATATATATATATATATATATATATATATATATATATATATATATATATATATATATATATATATATATATATATATATATATATATATATATATATATATATATATATATATATATATATATATATATATATATATATATATATATAGAGAGTTAAAATGAAAAGTTTCTTATAATGAAAAGAATGAGAAGGCGTGTGGAGGTGACATATATCACATTTACCACATCACCATGCCATGTCATGTGACATGTGTCACCCCTTTCCACCCCTTTACCCACCCACCCTCCTCTTGAAAAAATTTTTCCATAAAAAAATGGCAAAAAAAAAAAAAAAAAAAAATCCGCCAAAAATTTCCTCCAAAATTTATTCTTGCATCACGGTTATAAAAATCTTGCATCACAATTATAATTGTGATGCGAGAATTTATAACCTTAATGCACTAAAATCATGATTATGATGCGATAAATTTATAACCGTGATGCAAGAACATAACCTTAATGCACCAATAAATTTTGGTGCATCTTTATTATAAGTTAATAGTTTAGTGCATCAACTATGATGAACTAAAATCAAGGTTATAACCTTAAATGCACTAAAATCATGATTGTGATGCAATAACTTTATAAGCGTGATGCGAAATTTATAACCTTAATGCACTAAAATCATAATTGTGGACGCAATAACTTATAACCTTAATGCACTAATAAGTCTTGGTGCATCTTTATTATAAGTTCTTGCATCATAGTTAATAGTTAAGTGCATCAACTATGATGCACTAAAATCAATGTTATAACATTAATGCACTAAAATCATGATTGTGATGCAATAACTTAATAACTGTGATGCAAGAACTTTATAACTTTGATGCGATAATTCATAACCTAATGCACTAAAATTATGATTTGTGATGCGGTAACTTTATAAGCTGTGATGCGGATAAAAATTTTGTGGGAAATTTTTGGGGGAAAAAAAATTTTGCCCAAAAAAAAATTTTTAGTAGGAAAATTTTTTTGGGGGCGACGGGGTAGGGTGGGGGCGGGGTGGGTGGGTGGGGTGGGGTATGGTGATGTGGCATGATGATGTGGCAAAGGTGACACGTGTCACCTCCACATGCCTTCTCATTCTTTTCATTCTAAGAAACTTTTCATAATAACCCAAACCTATATATATATATATATATATATATATATATATATATATATATATATATATATATATATATATATATATATATATATATATATATATATATATATATAATGTGTGTAATCCTTCATATTTTGTGAGATCTTACTTATTGTGTACAGTTACTTGCTATATCTCTTGGTCATTTGGAAGAATTGATCCAATGTATCCGTGATGGTATGTTTCAACGCGGATAGCGATTACGAACCGCGGATAGCATGGTGCTTAGTTTTGGATATTACAGGCGGTTTGGTAACATTGGCAAACCTATATCACTCTCCCAATCCGGACGGATCATTTATTTGATTCTCAAACCACTTCAATTGGTGCTCAACCTTAACCCTAATCACTTTCTTTGCATAATTGACAAACCCACTTCATACTCATCATTAATCACAATGGTCGAAAAGTATTCCACTTCACATAACCTAGTTGCCATCCTCACCAAGAATGCTCGATCCGGGGTTTCATCAAATGATCGATTTCCTAGTTCACAAATCCCATTCACTATGCTTTATGATTAAACCCACCATTCTTAAAGCCTACATACATCAATTCGGAGGAATGCTACACTTGAAGAGGTTGATGGCGTGGAGGTGTTTAGTTCTGCTATGGATGAGCATGCTATTTCATTCTTGAGGAAATCATTATGGAAGTTCCGGTTTGATGATGTTGATGGTGTTGATAATCTTCGGATGTTGAG
This sequence comes from Chrysanthemum lavandulifolium, assembly GCA_022545495.1. Taxonomy (NCBI): domain Eukaryota; kingdom Viridiplantae; phylum Streptophyta; class Magnoliopsida; order Asterales; family Asteraceae; genus Chrysanthemum; species Chrysanthemum lavandulifolium. Next base: position 44,015,525 of record CM040245.1, on the reverse strand, counting down.
ATTGTTGTTGGTTTAGAGATTAGGATATACACGGGGTGAAAGGTACAATTCTTTAAGAGTTAGTTTTCACAACAATGGAAGTTTTTGATTTACACCTTGTTGATGTGTATGAGTAACAAGACCACGAGCTTTAATGACTTTCCTTCAAAAATTGCTCTTGCTATTATTTGTTTATCGATGGAAGGAAGTTTAATTGGTCTAGGATGATTTATGAGGGGTTAGTAAAACATTAGGAAGAAGGGTAAATACTATTTGTATCCTAGGTTTGTTCAATTGATTGTGGAACATCAAATTGATGATCCTATTGAGCATTCTAGAGAGTATGAAGTACATCATATGCTTCCTAAGGTTTTTGCACATATGAGGAATCAACCACGGAATGTACAAATTAGAGATGTTCCTTTATTTCCTCACATGTTTACTTTTCTGTTGATTACGAGTTTGATGAAGGTCTTGAGTCTCAACCTATTGTCATCAGTATCCATCGCTAGTACACCTCAAACCATCGATCGTCATGCCCAAACCACTATTACACTGTTGTATGGACTAGGAGGCGGAGGCACTAAGCTACCTCGGGGCTAGTGTTAGTGGTGTTGTTAATGAGGTTGTCATGGAGTGGAGGTGACATGATTGGAAGGGCTTCCACCATCGATTATTACTTTGATCTTTGGTCGGTTATGGTGGAAACATAAATAAGACCCGACCATTGGCAACTCCTAATGTGGAGAGTTCCTTGGAACTTAACACATGTGGAGGAATCCCAGCCACCCGGCCGCTACAGAGGTGCATAGATGATCGGGCAGGTCCGATGCTATGTTTACTATATCCAAGGATTCACCTCTCGGAGCGGTTAACATGGATCGAGTGATGAGGATAGATTGGAACATGAAACCCGAATTGGCCAGAATCACGAGTTTGTACATGATGACTTTTCCAATGAACCACCTCGGACCCGATTAACACAGTCGAAGTGGGAGGATATTCTGAACGTTTAAATGAATTGGCGGCTAAGTGTGCCAAAATGGAGAATACAATTTCGGTCTGAGGAGTTGACTGTGTTTGTGGAAAGGATATTAAGAGATTGAAGCATAGAGTGTTGGTTTTGGAAAAATACGAAGACATGGGGTTCTTTGTTTTGAAAGCTATGAGAAGAAAGCCAAGAAGGTGGACTCTCTTGACTCGAATATGGAGGATGTATCCAAGCAGGGAGGAGTGAAGGCATAAATTTAGGGAGGCGCTAATGGATCTATGGAAGAAGATAGTGGAGATCAAGAATTTTGGTATCGATAAAGATGGGAATGAGGCAGTTCTTGAATATGTGAAGAATGTTGTAGAAGATGTAGTGCGGGATGCAAACACCGATGGAATGTACGAAACCACGGTTAGTACTCTTGGAATCCTTTGTGAAGTTTCAAACATGACAATTATACCCACTACAATCATACCCACTACTGTTATACCCACTGCTATCATAACCACTTCCACTGTTGTCACAACTCTCTCTGAATCACCACCTAAGTCTAAAGAAGTCGAGAAAGAAGCTGCAAGTACCTTGATAAATCTAAGCAAAACCTCATCTATATCTACACCTGTCATTGCATCTGTTTTATCTGTTCAGTCTACTGCAACCAAACCCAGAGTTAAAAGTTTAGTTACTGGTGAACCTTTGATGAAGAAAGTGGTTTAATCTGAGGTTGGGAAAGGTAAAGAGATTGCTGTACTAGAACTGAAATTTAAAAAGTATAGCAGAACAAGAAGCTTATGATGCAGAGTATGCAAAAGTATTGTGGTGATGATCAAGCGACTTTAGAGAAAAGGAAGCAAGATGAAGAGGAAGCTAGTCGGAGATTGTTAGCTATATGGTATGAATCACAAAATTATCTTCAAGCTCAATTAATAAGTGATGAGTATCTTGCACAAGAATGGGCTTTGTTGGATGATGAGGAAAAGCTAGACTTTTGGTTGAATGGGCAAGGAAGTTCGATAATGAAAAGAAACAAGTTGTAAGAAAGAAACCTCTTACAATTGCACAAATGAGGAATGTATTGATGAAAATTATTAAAATTCCAGGCATTCATATTCCTGATAATCTTAGTAAATGTTCATTTGAAAGAATTTTGGAGACTTATGAGAGATGTATGAGGATTAATAAAGATGATTTCTATCCAATGAATTCTAAGAAGGAAGAAGAGTGGATTAAAAAGGATGAAGAGTGGATTCAAAGTAAAAGAAAGAGAAAGTCGAGGTTCGGAGACATCCGCTTCTAAAAGGCGAAAGTTGTTGAAGATGTAAATCAAATCATTTCTTATGAGTTTAAGCTTAAAGATGGAAGTGAAGGAGTGTGGAATATTCAAAGACTCAACAATGAAGTATTTAAGTATAATAAATTTTCACGAGATGCTTGATATTTTGATAGAGATGATTTGATGAATCTTTGGATACTTTACAAGAATAAGTTTGGTGAAGTACCTCCAAATGATTATCATGAGAGGCGGTTTATCATCATTTGAATATTTTATTTGAACCTACTCATGGTGAACTGAATGGCAAGGACTCTACAATGGTCATGTTACAAGATGGTTTTATATCAAACTTGTGGAGTTCATGTTTTAAATGTTTTGGAAAGATTATTCATATGCTTGTAGAAGGTGATTATCCTCAACTGAATAAGCATCCAGGAATTATTGCTCAGATGTTGAAGCCTGGTATTATCAAGATGTTGTTACTCTATGATGGTCAAGCTTACGATTTGTTGCTGAAGTATGAGAAAATTCTTAAATCTAGTAAGTGTTTGACTACATCCTCCAATCCAGATGTTTTGAGCTTAAAGGAAACTTGAGAATTCTGTTGGAATGTATCAAGTTTAGGGGAGGATTATTGGGTTTTAGGTTCCTTGGATCAAGAATTACTCTAAGTACTGGAGCTAGCGATGAATTGATATAACCACGACGAAGAATGTAACCACGGATGAAGACAACCGCGGCTAGTAGTATTGTGTAACCACGGATATAGATATGTAACCACTGCTAGTCTTGTATAGTCGGTTTAGTTTATTATATTAGATAAATATGGAAAAGATATTTATCTTGTAGTTACGTATTGTATAACGTATAGGACTCCTTAGTCCATAAAGGAGGTTCTAGGTTAGATTAGACATCGTGTATGTTATATATCTAAGGTCGATACACTTCAAGGTTGCAAAACCTAATCTTGTAAGAGTATTCGTATTATCAATAATATTAAGGTGTTGAGTGTTTACTTGCTCTTCTTCTTAAGATTAAGTGTTAAATTCGCGTAATACTTAATAAGCTTTTGTTACAAGTCGGTTTCTATATTAGATCGTTTGCTCAACTGGGATCAACAATACTAATATAAAGTTGAAAAAATAATATATAAATTTTCTAAAATCCAAGAAATGGGCAGTGCTGAGTTTTCTTGTTTAGTATATCAACGAAAGACGGATCAAACTAAAAGTGATCAAACACTAAAAATGGCGCAAGAGTTTCATGCAATGAGTATGATAGAACTCTTTTGATCATTTTGCAAGTTTTAGGGATTCATATACATACCTTAACTGATTATTGACAAATGATAACTTAAGTCTAAACTTGTTTACTTGCACTTTTACATAGTACCTTTATATTTGTCATTAATAAAACTTAAAAAATAAAGTGAGTAATGGCTGTTTTTTGTGTCAAATGTAATCTAGTGAGTAAACAATCTAGACGTTAGGTTATGCTTGGTTTTGTGTCAAATGTATCTAGTGAGTAATAGGCGTTGGTTATCAAATATAGGTTGTGTTTGTAATTAATTTGAACAAATTAAAGTTTAATATTCTTTTTGATAGAACTCTTTTTGATCAAATTAAAGTTTAATTTGAACAAGAGTTTCATGCAATGAGTATGATAGAACTCTTTTTGATCATTTTGCAAGTTTTAGGGATTCATATACATACCTTAAGTGATTAATAGGCGTTGTAATTAATATAGGTTGTGTAATTAATATTTATTGATAAAAAATATTTATTGATAAAAAATATTTATTGATAAAAAATATTCATCAATAAAATGAGTTGTTCGTAATAGGCGTTGGTTATCAAGTATAGGTTGTGTTTGTAATTAATTTGAACAAATTAATGTTTAATATTCTTTTTGATAGAACTCTTTTTGAACAAATTAAAGTTTAATTTGAACAAGAGTTCCATGCAATGAGTATGATAGAACTCTTTTTGATCATTTTGCAAGTTTTAGGGATTCATATACATACCTTAAGTGATTAATAGGCGTTGTAATTAATATAGGTCATGTAATTAATATTTATTGATAAAAATATTTATCAATAAAATGAGTTGTTCGTAATAGGCGTTGGTTATCAAGTATAGGTTGTGTTTGTAATTAATTTGAACAAATTAAAGTTTAATATTCTTTTGATAGAACTCTTTTGAACAAATTAAAGTTTAATTTGAACAAGAGTTTCATGCAATGAGTATGATAGAACTCTTTTGATCATTTTGCAAGTTTTAGGATTCATATACATACCTTAAGTGATTATTGACAAATGATAACTTAAGTCTAAACTTGTTTACTTTCACTTTTACATAGTACCTTTATATTTGTCATTAGTAAAACTTAAAAAAATAAAGTGAGTAATGGTTGTTTTTTGTGTCAAATGTAATCTAGTGAGTAAGCAATCTAGACGTTAGGTTATCAAATATAGGTTGTGTTTGTAATTAATTTGAACAAATTAAAGTTTGTAAGGATTTAGTAAATCCAACTATTAAAGAGTCGGTCACCTCAAGTATATGTAATCGTTAGAAAGCTCGTAGTCGTAGATTATTATAAGTTAAGTAGTATTTAGTTTAAGTAACACCGTGGAGGACGGACGGGTCTTTAACCATCGTATTCACGATCCACACCCAATAGGTGGCGATTTATGTAATGACTATAAATACTCTACCTCCCAAGGTAGAGTTGGAGCTCATAATAAGATTTTTCTTTCTCTCACTAAAGTTCCCAAACCTCTAACTTTCTATCTCTAAAACTCTTGTATACGCCTACTTTGCTTTTGGTTTGATGTATGTGAACCAATATGTGACAAATGATATCAAGAGCCATGGTTTGATCATCTCTTACATATCTTTGGATTTCTAGTGACTTTTAGGTGGTTTTAGAGTTTGAAAAGTTTAGTGGTTTTGCATCATTGGATCATTTCTAGTGGTAAAGTTTGAATCTTGGGTGTAGTTTTGTGTTTAGAATCATTGTATGTGCTTGGGTTTTGATTTGGTAAGCTTGAATCATCGTGGTTGGGTTGTTTTGGATTGAAAAGTGGTGTTTATGTGTTTTTCTAGCTAGCGACTTGAGCCACGGATAAGTTGTCTTTGTAGCGACTTGCTTTGTAATTTGGTAGCGAGTTGTAGTTGAAGGTCTTAGCGAGTTGAGCTAGCGACTTGTTTATTGAGACAAGCCGACAAACAGTACACTTAGTGGATTCTCCACTACGGGTAGCGACTTAGTGAAAGTTAGCGACTTGTACTTAAGTGTGTTAGCAACTTGGTATTAGCGATTTAGTACTTAGCGAGTTGTTATTTAGCGACTTGACATCTTAGCGACTTGGTGCTTAGCGAGTTTCTATTTAGTGACTTGACATATTAGCGACTTGGTGCTTAGCGACTTGTTGTCAAAATTTGCTAGCGACTCGGTGTTAGCGACTTTGTTCGAGGTTTCTTAGCGACTTGGTTGATTCTGTATGTAATCTGGTTTTCTCTTGATTTAGTAAAATCCGTGAAAGAATCTATTTCCGGTTTAATCATAGAGTTATAAAATCCCGTTTAATGCATTAACATGTCTACCAACGTTCCTACAATCATCTCCATTGTTGCCGAGGATGTTCAAGCGGTGGTTCGGATACTCGTCCACCCATGCTTGATGTAATCGACTACGACTCTTGGGCTCAACGAATCGATTGTATTGTCTTGGAATGGAAAATGGAGTCAACATTCTCAAATCCATTTATGAAGGACCGTGTCGGGTTGAGACTACTAGAGACTTCATTGATACAATTGCAGATGGAACAATGATCTTTGGAATAGACGGACCAAAGACATATGATGAGCTTGATGATAAGGAGAAAAAGAGATTCGATCTTGATATCGGGCTTCTAACATCGTACTTCAAGGTCTTCCAAAAGATATCTAAGTCGATCAATCACAACACGAAGCCAAGGCGGTGTGGGATAATGTCAAGATGCTTCTCTTAGGTTCTGAATTAACTATGGAAGACAGAGAATCACAACTCTATGATGAATTTGAAAACGTCAAGATGAAACCATATGAGAGTGTCTATGAGTATTACGTGAGATTCCACAAGCTTGTGAATGACATGAGGAACATCAGAATGACCATGCCTAACATTCAGCTGAACTCAAAGTTTATAAACAACATGAATCCAGAATGGCACAAGTTTGTCACGTCTGTGAAGCTCACTAAAGGATTGAAGAATACAAACTATGAGCAATCAGATGCCTTCCTTCTCCGAATGAGAGACATCCTATGTTTGAAAAAAGGATTACGGAGCGGTTCAAAACCAATCGTGGAGAAACAAGTTCATCAAATGATTCAACCGCATTTTACACCAATGATGGAACCACTATCAAAGCATCTTAAGTCATTCAAGCTCCATACTTCAAACGACTGATGCCAATGCGGTCATGGAACACTTTATCGATGGTCGGCTCATATGGTTAAACAAAACTTAACCTTCTCTCCACATACCAACAAACTTCACACTAACAATGAAATCGGATCGCATCCAATCTACACAACCATGCTTTGGTCGAGAGATGGAAAGGTTACAGTACAACCAACTCAAGGAAGACAATATGAACAAAGAAGAGGTTAAGTAGGAGGAGGTATGTGGAAAATCGAAATAGGGAAGGAATGAAATTCAAGGACAAGTAAATCCGATCAAGTGTTACAAGCTGTGGTGGTGAGGACATATTGCAAGCGCACATCGCCAAAACGCCTCGAATGCCGAGTACTTGGGATAAGATGTTGCTAGTGCAAGCTCGGGACAATGGAGCGACTTTGGATGAAGATGAGTTCTTGTTTCTTCTTGAAGGGAATGCCAAGACTTATGATCTTTGTTGTTGATGAGCAGCCGATTCGAGAGATAGGTCATAATCATCGAATGCCTTTCATGTAGCCGATTGTGATGCATTTGATTACGATGTTGATGAAGAACCCTTTGCTCAAACAATCTTCATGGCTAGCATCTCACCTATGGTTTCTCCAAAGGTCTCTCCTCCACAAGCTGGTCCATCCAAAGACAAAATCATTTAAAAGGTATTAAAACTATCGATGATCTTGATGTGCAAAAGATGCATGACAAAGTACAATCATCGAAACTATTTAGTCGATATTGAAAATAAAGGTAATATCAATTTTGTCCCATATGATCAATATGTGAAACAAAGTGAAAGTGAGACTGTACAAGTAATGCATCTTCTGCGGTCAATAATGACTAAGTTTTGATGAATTCACTTGCTTGTGCCCTTTATGATTCTAGTCTCTCGAGGCGAATGCCTATAAAGAACGTGTTGCAATTTATGAACAACGTGCTAAATTTGAGTGACTACTCTTGAGTAGGAAATGGATGACCAAATACGTTACAACTATTAGAAAAAGTAGGTTTAGAAGAAGTATTAAAACAAGAGTTAAACTCCTTACAAGAAAAGCTTTCTAAAGCGCTAAGCAAAAACAAGAACTTCAAGAAAATGTTAAAATGCTTAGCAAGAATTCGATGCTAAGGAATCAAAACTTTTGAATGATTTTTCTAATCTAAAAACCTTGAAAAACAAGCTTGAAAATAAGTTATGCGTACAAGGAAATACCATTCGGTTGCTCACATGATCACTAAGCATAGAGTCTTAGCGATAAGCATAGCATTCCCTTGTTGAGGAACCAAATCCGAGGTCATTAAAAGGCTAGAAGTGCTCATAAGGTAATTTATGATGGCAATGAAATCCTAAGCCTAGACAGAATCCTAGTTGCATGGCCGAGTGCCTTGAGGAAGATAAGAAATCAGATGAAGTCACTAGGAAAAGATGAGCAGAAACTAGATGATCCTAAATGTAAAAAGAAGAAAATAAATATCACACCCATGATTACAAGAAGGAGAATTGGATTTCCTTGAACAATTTTAAGCCTCGAGACATTGTTAACACCCAAACAAGTGTTACGGAAAAGGATTTAGATAAGCAAAAGCGAGAGAATCTTGTTGTAACAAACCCCCTTTAGGAAAATGCCTTGACGATGTATCCTCCCAATACACCAATGCATTTAGTTCCTAGGACTATTGCCACTAAAAGCAAGACCTTAATCGGTCAATACGTTATCTTTCAACTATTTGTTGATTTTGAGAAACTTGTAAGAAAAGGATCACACCCACTGGGATAGCGAAGGGAAAGGGTTTTGAACAAACAAAAGAATGCTATTTAACCGAGGTCATGCCTTTCTTTAAACAACTAAAAGATCATTTTGAGAGTCTTAAAAGGGATAGATTGATTTTAAAGGAATGGAAAAGGAATTTGATGCTATGATAGTTGAGGTTAGTGACTATGAGCGAGCACTAAAATATAATGAGATTGAGAGGAAGAACTTGCATACATTGAATGAGACTCTTATTTCTCGAATGTATTACTCAAGATGTGTTTTACAACGCTCTGAATTGTTCCATTAATGTTTCTCGATTTCATGAATTATCCGTTGCTCTAAAGTCTCCCATGATCGTGTCATTGAGCTTGAAAAACTAACTCTAAACTGCATGATAAAGTTGAACAGGATGATCATGATAACTCGTAAACCGGTTTTCTAAATTAGAAGTTGAGCATCCGGCTTTGCAATTAAAATATCAACATCCGAAAGAAATGTTAAAACCTCTAATATCAAGACATCTTTGGATGTTCCCGAATTTGATCAGTTTTGAAATTAGCAAACGTGATGAGCAGATTCGAGCTCATTGTAACACGATCGAGAAAGTTGAAAGCCCAAATTTCTCAATTAAAGGGTGAAATGAACAATGTGTTGGTTCCCAAATGCCTCCTCCTTTAGATTCTCGAATTCTCAAAATTTTCATCTTCAAAACTTGGTCAATGCTTTACAAAAGGAAAATGAAAGTTTTCTAGAAGAAAATGAAAAGGTTAAACATAATTTCAATGAGTTATTTGAGTCAATAAAAGTCACTCATAATAAAATAATGAACAAATAACTTCGTTGCAAAAGGAAATTGAGAATCGAAAAGTCGGGGTAAAAGGAAAATGCCAATGACCAATGGGAGAATGGTGCATCAAAGGTGCATGGTTGTAATAAATATGCTTTATGCATGAATTATGTTCCTCCTCACCTTAGGAATAACAAACTTGCCATTCAAACATATTTCTCATACCTTAGGATAGTCTAGAATGTCTCCGTGAGATTGTAGAAGAGGATAAGTTAGAGAAACCACTTGATAATGCAATTGGCCATGCATGCTTATATGCCAAACAATCTCAGAACTTAAAATGCTTAATTACAATATGCCTAAATCCCTAGGTGAGCAAGTCAACCCCTTGATACCACATTATATGCCTAATGCCAAGTATACAAATCATTCAATGCCCAATGTTATGAATGTAAACTTTAGTAGGCCTTCAAATAGTTCGAATCAGCACCTCCGGTGTTAAGAAAGTGAACCTCAATGTGCCTTGAATAGTTCACATCCCAGACATCAAAGCAGGAAGGCAAAAGTAGCAAAACCAACTAATGTTCTCGTTCCTCTATAGGAGTAATCGGTGACATTAAAGCGAGTAGGTCAAAGTCTCAAGACAATACAAGGAATGATAGGACCTCAAGCGAAGAATGTGCATTGGAAGAGAGAAGACCAACCTAGGAACTTTAAGCTTGAGTCGAATAAAGCGAATCGTGTTGATTCTAGTATTTGCCATAGGCTTCTTCGTAATTAATTGATTCGATACTTTTGCAAACCTTGTAATGATGTGCGCTGAATTACATTTCTAATCATGAATGTGGTGTGAATGCTTTGTCTAATCTTGTCAAATCCCGATTAACATTGTTAATACAAAATATCATGCTATGAAGGCAAAAAGGCAAAAGCGAAAGAAAGTTAGAAAGCGATGGAAGTCCACAGGAAGAACATTTAGTAAGATAGGTTATCAATGGATACCAGAGGCCATAAGGTTAATCGAGCAATGCCCACTAGAAAATGGATGCCTACGGTGGAACTATTCCCTTAAGAAGTGAAAATACTTTGAATAGGGCAAATCGGACACTAGTCGCATCTATTCATAATGATTCCATGCCTCAATTTACGATATGAATGTCTCTATCTCGATGTGGTGTTCCAATCAACATTACTAACCAAATGGAACCCATTCTTGCATGAGGATCCCAATTATCGATTATCCATTCTTATACATGTTCAACAGGATCGTTCAAATCGTTATGTGGTACACGGACTCAGTCGCTCCAAGCATATGATTGGAGACGGTCATGGCTCATGAACTTCGTGAGTAAATTCATCGGAGACGATTAGATTCGGGACGACCATTTGGAGCTATTATGGGTTATGGAGATTATTTGGTTGGTAAAAGTGTGATTTCGAGGTATATTATGTGGAAGGTCTTGGTCACAATCTTTCTCTGTTGGTCAATTCGTGATTCCGATCTAGAGGTGGCCTTTAGAAAACATACTTGCTTCATTATAGAACTTGATGGTGTGGAATTATTAAGAGGTACTCGAGGTTCAAACCTATACACCATCTCTATCGACGACATAATGAAGTCCTCTCAATCGCTTGTTGTCAAAGGCTTCTAAAACAAAGTCTTGGTTATGGCATCGTCGTCTCAATCACTTGAACTTTGGTACCATAAACAACCTTTCGAAAAGGATCTTGTTATAGGTTTACAGTTAAAATATGAAAAGATCATCTTTGCTCGACTTGCCAATTGGGAAAAAGCACGAAATATGCCCACAAACCAAAACCCACAAACTCTGTAATGGAAGTTCTTCATACCCTTCATATGGATGCATGCGGACCAATGAGAGTACAAACGATAAATGGGAAAAATACATTCTAGTAGTTGTTGATGACTACCCTCGATTTAATTGGGTAAAGTTTTTGAGGTCAAAAGATGAAACTCCGGATGTCATCATCAAACTAATCAAACGACTTGAGTTCGACTCAACAATACGATCGAAATTGTTTGAACAAACAATGGCACGGAGTTTGTTAACAAAGACTTAATTCGAGTTTATGAAAGTGTTGGAATCACTCATCAAAGAAGTGTTCCACGAACTCCTCAACGAGCGGTGTAGTTGAAAGACTAAATCGAACTCTTGTAGAAGCCGCAAGAACAATGCTTATTTATTCAAAGGTTCCAATGTTTCTATGGGTTTGAAGCCATTGCCACCTGCTTGCTACACCCAAAATCGTTCCCCTTATTCACACCTCTCATGGAAAAACTCCATATGAACTTGTTCATAAGCAAAACTTGATCTCTCCTACCTTCGTGTGTTTGGTGCCTTGTGTTATCCAACGAATGACTGGTCAAGACTTAGGAAAATTAAGAGCAAAGGCGGAGATATTGGGTTTTGTTGGTTATGCACCAAACAAGAAGGGTTACAGAATCTACAACAAGAGAACCCGAAATATCATGGAAACAATTCACGTTACATTCGATGAGTGACCGGTCAAATGGCTCTGTACAATCCGATTCACGGACCCGCACTTCAAAAGCAGTCCAATTGGTTCATCCTTGTACCAAACCTCTCCAAAGAACTCCATATGTACCTCCATCCGAAGATGATTTAAATAAATTTTTGATCCTATGTTTGATGAACACTATGAGCCAAGTGCTAATGATGTGTCATCTCCTTCAACAGAGGTCGCTCATATCCCCGTGAATGAAGTCAACCCTTCGGTTTCAATATCATTAAGTCAAAGCTCCTGCTGCTTGATCACTCGTCTCATCAACAAATCTTCAATCTTGAATGTACATCATGGAATTGTTTATGGCATCAATGAAGAGTTAATCCTTTTGCTACTCCGAAGATGCTCCAATTGAAAATATCTTTGCTCACGAATCATCATCGAACCATCTTCTTGAGGAGACATCGACTCTGCTACTTGATCCCTCAACAATGACCACATGAACACCTCGAAAATGGACTCACGATCATCCATTAGACAACATCATTGGAAATCCCTCTCGTCCAAAGATCCACACGGAAACAACTTGCAACAGCGCCTTATGGTGCTTCTTCAACTCCGTACTCTCAAGATCGAACCAAAGATGTTAAAACCGCCATGAATGAAGGCAATTTGGTTCAATGCCATGCAAGAAGAAATTCATGAGTTTGATCGACTTGATGTATGGGAATTAGTACTGCTCCAGTTGTGCTATGATCATTGCTCTAAAATGGATCTTCAAAGTGAAACTTGATGAGCATGGTGATGTCTTAAAGAACAAGGCTCGATTGGTTGCTAAAGGATACCGTCAAGAGGAGGTATTGACTTTGAAGAATCATTTGCTCTGTTGCTCGTACGAGGCAATCGAGAATCTTTTGGCTAATCTTGCTAGTAAGAACATGGTAGTCTCATCGGATGGATGTAAAGGCGGCATTTACGAACGGAGATCTTAAAGAAGTCGTCACTGACCAACCCAAGGCTTTGTGAATCCAGAGCATCCTACTCATGTTTATCGTTTGAAGAAGGCTGCATGCGGTTTAAAGCAAGCTCCAAGGGCATGGTATGATCGCTATCAAAGTTTCTTCTATCTGGGTTTTATCAAAGGAGCGATTGATCCTACATTGTTCACCGGAAGTCGGCAAACATTTACTTCACGTCCAAATTTATGTTGATGATATCATCTTTGCCTCGATGACCCCAGTGAGTGTGACCGTTTTCAAATGAAATGTGTTCTAAATTTCAAATGTCAATGATGGGACAAATGTCATTTTCTTGGGATTACAAATTTCACAAAGTCCGGGAGGCATTTTCATAAATCAATCTAAATATGCAAATGAGATTTTAAAGAAATTTGGATTCGATTCTAGTGACCATGTTGACACTCCCATGATTGAGCGTACTAAACTAGATGAGGACCACTCGGGGATCATGGTAGACCAAACGAAATATCGTAGTATGATTGGATCCACGATGTACCTCACGACTAGTGGACCGTACATCTTGTTATTTGTTTGCATGTGTGCTGAATACCGGGCTAAGCCTACTAAAAGCACCTTGAGCGGTTAAACGGGTCTTTCGGTATCTCAGGAACCTTCAATATGGGACTTTGGTACCCGAAGGACACCGGTATGTCACTAACACTTCTGAGATGCCGATCATGCGGGATGTCGGGATACTCGTGGAAATACGTGCCCGAGGTGCTCGGTTTTGGGTGATAAGCTTGTGAGCTGGTCTTCAAAGAAGCAAATGAGTACTTCTATTTCTCTACAGAAGGAATACATAGCCAGTCATCTTGTTGTGCTCAAATCCTATGGATGAGATCCCATTATCGACTATGGCTTTGAATTCAACAAAATCCTCTGTCTTTGTGATAATAAAGTGCTATTGCTTTCTCATGCAACAATGTACAACACTCAAGAGCAAAGCACATCGACAATTAACATCATTTCATCGAGAGCAAGTTGAAAGCGGTGTGGTGGAACTTTACTTTGTGAGGACGAATACCGGTTAGCGACATCTTCACCAAAGTTCTTCCCAGAAACGTTTGAGTTTATTCTTCCACGGCCGGGTCTTAAGAGCCTACAACCGAAACACTCAAGCGTCTTGAAGAGGAAGAAGAGGAGTAAAAGGTTTCCTTCATGTATCTTTTGTAAATATTTATTCGAAAAACAAAATACAAAATTATAAAACTTTCAAAATCCATAAAATTTGAAAAATTAAGTATCTTCAAATATATATATATATATATATATATATATATATATATATATATATATATATATTGTCTTTTGTCATGTTTTCTCGATTCGATAATATCTGGTCTTTTTGTCATGGTTTATTGTCATTTCGCATAAAGTAACCCGCTTTTCAAAGATAGAACAGAGCCATGCTTTATCTTGGTTTTCAAATTTGTTACTCTGTTTCTTTAAACTAATCCTTACTATCTAATGAAAACTAGTTGTTTTGAAAAATAACTCGGACTCTATTTTTGATAATCATCTGGACTTAAAAGTTTGTTAAAATATCTATCTCTCAATCAACAACTTATGTCATTGATTGAGGGGGAGAATGATTTCAATTATATCAAAAAGTTATTTGTCAGACAATTATTTTCTAAAAAAAATAATCATGCATGTTTATTCAATGGAGTTTAAAGTCTCAAAATCCGATCCTTATCAGTTAAAACGTTTTTATAATTAAGTCACAATTCTCCTTAAAAGCTTTCAAATTCAATTTAAATCTCTGAGATCACAAATCTCAAATGATTTGATAATTGTGATCGGGGAGAATTTGTGATTTAAATTGGTTAAAGCGATAATTCGGTAAATGGTTTTATAAGGATGTACAAGCTCTCCTTCCCACATGTGCCAAATGATTTCAAATTTTCCATGCACATGTTGAGGGGACATCTATCTTAAACCACAAATATTAGAAACATGATCAATTTATCTCAATGTGCGATCTTTTCCTAATATGTGCAAAACATTTTCAAATATCTATGCACATATTGAGGGAACAAGCTTATAAAACCTCATCCTTCCCAAAATGCTTTATCTACTTGATTTGATTAGGGAAGTGATGTTGATATTTTTGAAAATGGTAATCAAAGAAGTTAATTCTTTCTCTTGCCTCCGTGTGCAAAACGATTTCAAACACTTGATGCACATGTTGAGGGGGAGCTCTTGTTCTAAAAATGCTTTGATAATATATCATAAGTATCTGGATTGATTTTCAAATGGTTTTCAATTGGTTCCAATGGCAGAAGAACAATACCAAATAGACCGACCAACTTTACTTTATGTATGGTGATATAAGGATGATAAGGTTAGGTATTTGCTCCCATGATCCGCCGAACCGAGGGATCTACCGGGACAATCCACTAGATAGTGTAGAAGTCCTTGGGTATCTTGAAAAAAGGAGAAAAATGAGATGTGGGAAGAGTGCGGTGAGGCCGAGCTAGTCTGGAATAAACCCAAATAGGTTCTAGCTATGAAGTCTCGGTAGCTTGAAGGGGTTGAAGAATGAAAAGAACCGAATAAGAAAAGGGTGAAAACAAATAGCCTCCAATTATTCAACCTTATGGCGGATACGGGTTCAATTCATATACTCTTGGTGGTTACCAAGGTAACATCGGTATTGAAGATAAGACGTCATGGACCCGATGGCCTGCACTTCAACTTCCCAAACCACTCAAGTTCTCTTAAAGGGCTTGTTTCATTCTCACGGGAACCGACATTATCTATCGACTTTCTCTTAGAGATTGTTGATATTGAAAAGAGACCCTCTCCCAAGTCTCCGATATAGGATCCAAATATGCACAAATTGAGTCTAGAGCCACGAGATCATCAATAAATCTCATTAGGACACTTTTAATGAAGACTCTCTGTTTCACACAATGTGGAAGAGAGATTATATCTTGAGTCCCACGCATTATCCTTGTGGTATTGCGAACATCCGAAGTGATATGCAAACATATTCACAATGAAGATGGAAAGCCTTCGGAGCCAACATCAAACAAGCTCCTAGTAGGTGGCATGTGAGATCTATTCTATAGATCAACCATGTAACAACTGAATGAAACAATGGGGCGATTCAATCTTTTAAATCAATCCTGGTTCAGTTATGAATTGGCGGATACCTTTGAAAAACCGATCGTTTGCTTAAAAACTCTTTTCTTTAGCACTTGACCGTGTTCGAATATTTCAAATCAAAAGGTGTTTATGATTGATAATCGACTTTCATTAAACCTTCGTTGTCTTACAAAAACAATTTCTATTGAGCGATACGATTGTTTTCAAATCTCTTTTCATCAATCGGTGAATCTCTATTCATTTGGTTCACTCACTCCGTGTTGTCTTCTTTGAGGCGTTCCGGTTTGAAAACGACTAAGCATTGCGAAACCTGTCAAGGAAATTCTTGAATTATACCGATCACGCGGTGCTTGTCACGATCAGCGGGAACCGTGGGCCGTGTACCTCAATTCAACGAAAGTGATCAAAGACACTTTAAATGCGCTTAACTGCTAAATGTTTTATGCAGTCGCCCTCGTTTCGGTGATCGAATGATGCGATCAATCCATAGCCGCATGCTCTCTCAAAACATTCATCTCAAAAGAAATCATGATTAGTGCATCAATGACTCGATATTTTTAATCCATGCTGCTTTCTGTTGCGCCAATATCATGAATCAACGAAAGCTTCCGCTACTCGATGAGAATATACCATGATCGAGAATGTGAGCATGTCGGTCCGTTGTCACAACATCACATAATACCAACACCATAATGGATGTCTCGGAGATGTTTTGTTGGTGATGATCTCAAAAGGCGGCTCAAAATTATTATCACGTGGATCGATTAAAGACCTCCACTTGGATTAACCAAACATGCAATAAGAAGAATCAATGACTACGAGCTTGAGCAAAGTACTACATCAAGAATGCAAGAACAATATTTTAATATAATATCATTTGTATTCAATGTATGTTTAATATGTGTTTGGTGACATCCATAGGGAAGATTCTTAGGATTTAGTAAATCCAGGTTATTAAAGTCGGTCACCTCAAGTATATGTAATCGTTAGAAAGCTCGTAGTCGAGATTATTATAAGTTAAGTAGTATTTAGTTTAAGTAACACCGTGGAGGACGGACGGTCTTTACTCACTTGTATGCACGATCCATGACCCGATATGTGGCGATTTATGTAATGACTATAAATACTCTCTACCTCCCAGGTAGAGAGTTGGAGCTCATAATAAGATTTTTCTTTCTCTCACTAAAGTTCTCAAACCTCTAACTTTCTCTCTCTAAAACTCTTGTGTACGCCTACTTTGCTTATGGTTTGATGTGTATGTGAAATCCAATATGTTACAAAGTTTAATATTCTTTTTGATAAAAAAGAATATTTATAAATAAACTTGTTTACTTGCACTTTTACATTGTACCTTTATATTTGTCATTAATAAAACTTAAAAAAATAAAGTGAGTAATGGTTGTTTTTTGTGTCAAATGTAATCTAGTGAGTAAGCAATCTAGACGTTAGGTTATCAAATATAGGTTGTGTTTGTAATTACTTGCTTGATAAAAAGTGAAAGTAAGCAAGTTTAATATTCTTTTTGATAAAAAAGAATATTCTTTTTTACAAACACAACCTATATTTGATAGCACAACCTATATTTGATCAAACTAAAAGTGATCAAACACTAAAAATGACGCAAGAGTTTCATGCAATGAGTATGATAGAAATCTTTTTGATCATTTTGCAAGTTTTAGGGATTCATATACATACCTTAAGTGATTATTGACAAATGATAACTTAAGTCTAAACTTGTTTACTTGCACTTTTACATAGTACCTTTATATTTGTCATTAATAAAACTTAAAAAAATAAAGTGAGTAATGGTTGTTTTTTGTGTCAAATGTAATCTAGTGAGTAAGCAATCTAGACGTTAGGTTATGCTTGGTTTTGTGTCAAATGTAATCTAGTGAGTAGTGGTTGTTTTACTGTTTTAAGGATAGGAAGTGTCTTGTTATGTTAGCTTTACCACTTATGTAACGGGCTAAGATATGAGACTTCACTCATATACTTTGTACTTAAATGTTTTTTGGAGTAATATATTTACCGGGAAAACCCTTACAAAAAAAACGTGAAATAAAAATAACATATTTCTGTGATTATTTGTATTAACAACTGCCTTAAGTTATAATTATTTGCATTAGATTTGGATTTCATCTATACTAATGTAAAGTTGACAAAAGAATATATAAATTTTCTATAATCCAAGAAATGGACGGTGCAGTTTTCTTGTTTAGTTATATCAACGGAAGAGGGATCAAATTAAAAGTGATCAAATACTAAAAAATCTTCTTAAAGAAACACATCTCTTCCATTTTCCCAACCCTTTTCCCTCGTGCTTCCTTCATTCTTCCTAACAAACCGCATTCAGGTTTTTTACTTTACTTTTTCTTAATCATGATATAACACTTCAATGCTAGATTTAAATACTTCAATTAGTGATTTAATTACATCGATCAATTGAAGATAAAAAATTTTCAACTCGTGATTTAATATCTTCAATTTCATGGTTGCTTTCTTTATTTTTTCTCAACTTTTTCTTTTAAACTAATATCAATAAATCTAAACTCATCAATTCTTCGCCTTTTGTGGTTCTTTCAAGTTTTTCATCAATAAACCTAAACTCATCAATTCTTCATAGTTCTTTATTTTTTCTCAACTTTTTCTTACAAACTAATATCAATAAACCTAAATTTACAATGTTCATCACTTAGATCAAGTTGTTTTTCAGTTTTTTTTTCTAAAGAACTTTTTCTTTTTTTTATTATCACAATGTTTATCAGTTTTCTTTGATTAACAAAATTTTGATATATTGAGCTTTGATTCTACTATGATGAGTTTTTTTGTTATCACTTGTTGTATGTACATCTAATTTCTTTTTATTTCCTAGCTCCTTGGTAGTTTTGTTTTTTAAATATATTGTCGTTCAAAAAAAATATTTATCAATAAAATGAGTTGTTCGTAATAGGCGTTGGTTATCAAATATAGGTTGTTTTTGTGATTAATTTGAACAAATTAAAGTTTAATATTCTTTTATGAGAAAAGTTGTAATGAAAAAAATTGGTATATTAAATGTAAGAAAAGAAAGATAAAGAAAGAAAAAGAAAAGTATGAGTAAAAGAAAAGAAAATGTGTCGGAAGAAAGTGAACTAATACTGTGTTCTTAAGTTTTGTTAGTAAAGAAAAATAAAGTAATAAGAAGCAAACATTTTTAGCTCACTTTTGCCAGGAAAAAACTTTACTTTAAAAATCAATCAAATAACACTATTTTTCACTCTTTTCCCTTTTCTTTTTCTCATAAAGTGCTACTCAAAAACACTAACTTTTTCTGGTTTTTTTTTTTTCATTTTCTTTCTTTTCTTTTTTAAATGATACTCGAGAACACAGTGTTACACTTGGAGCCAAAAAAAAAGACGGGAAACTTGTCATCTTCTCATAATTTTTATACTTTTATTGGATTCAAACCCTATATCAACGGGTAAAGAGCGCACGTGAGAAACTAGGGGATGTTTGACAAAACAATATGATTTAGCGCTGAGTGAATAATGATGCTGAATGAAACAAAGACGCTGAATGAAACATGATTCAAAATGAAATGACTGTTTGATTAGCATCCTGAATACGAAAATATATTAAGATTTGAGATATTATTAATTATTAGTTATCAAACAAGAACATTTTTTTTTATCAAACTATCTTGATCGATAAATATTTGTAGTAATATCCGTTTTAAAATTATACGATAAAATCAAGAAACACATGACGAAACAATAAAGAGGATTGTAGTCAAATTGCAACAAAATAATGTAAGCTACGTAAATTTAGTTTGAGATAATACAATATAACTAGGGCTGTAAACGAACTGAACATCCAGTAAATATTTCGTGAACCGTTTGATAAAAAATTTGTTTAGGTTCGTTTATTTATTAAATGAACGAACATGAACAAAAGTCGTGTCCGTTCATTTATATTCATGAACGTTCGATTATACATTCGTTAATGTTCGTTTAGGTTCATTTATTTATTTATATTCGTTTATTTGTCCGGTTAAAATTAAACGAACGAACATAGACAAGACTCCATTCATGTTCGTCCGGCTCGTTTACAGCCCTAAATATAACAAAATATTACGAGTAGCATAAGCTCAAAAAAGTAAAAAAGCAAAATGTGTACAAAGGTAAAAGAACATCATCATAATTGAAAATTAATATAATGTGTAAAAAGGTAAAAAAGCGTGCAACATAACTATAAAATTTGGTCGCATTCGTTGTATTAAAATCGGTTGGGCACCAAATTTATCCCCTAAACCGATGTTCAAGTCGGTTGGATCGATTGTGGGGATTGGGTCGCTAGATCGGTTGGGACAAAAACCCGACATCGGTTGAAATCTCACTCGATTTCAAGCGCGTTACCTTCATTTAAAAATAAAAAATAATAAAATAAAAATAAAAAAAAAAACTTTTTTAAACTTTACCACTTTTCACATCCTATAAATACCAATCTCAAACACACTTCTTAACATACAATTTCAAACACAATTCAACCTCAAAATACTTCTCAACACAAGATTTAATATGGCTTGCCGTCTCACCCATTCCGTTGAAGATATGCAAGTGTCGTTCAAAATCAATGCAATAACGACGATGAGGCTCGAAAACGCTATTATAAGCGTCATCGAATTGTTTGACCGGCGGCGGAGAAGGAGCAGATGAGACAAAACTACAAGAGTTGCAACGACATTACGTCGAGCGAAAAGTCGTGACCGACAAATTTTTGAAAGATCAAGCCCGCAAAGATCGCGAGGTTCTTGACAAGTTGTGGCGTGTGTTCAAGATAACGAACAACGTCGGCACCAAAATCAATTGGAGCTATCGGAGAACAAAAGCGATGGTGTTGGTGCATCAACTTGACTACCAACTTCGAACTACGGGGCACCTCTGCTAGACGAGGAAGATTTGGCTCGCTTGAGGGATTTGGGTTCTCGTACTCCTCGTATGACTCGCATGCGGGGAGCATTCAGATTATATTTATGATTTATGTATTTCGTATTGTTTTTATTTAGCATTGTAACATTTTAATTATTAATGAAATTATATGTTAAAAATGATTTAAAAAAAAACAAAAAAAAAACAAAAAAAAAACAAAAACAAAAAAACAAACTTGGGTCGTCGACTGGGGCATTCGGGTTGTCCCAGGTCGCTGGAGAGAGAAAGATTACGTGGCGCTGGATGACTCGGGTTTTCCCAGGTCACGACTGGGACTAGCCTAATTAAAAATTAATATAAAGTACAAAGCTAGCAAAGCAAAATGTGTAGTACAACGTGAATGACAGAGGACACATTATTTCATGGCTACTGAAAAGATACTGAATGACAGAGGACACATTATTTCATGGCTCATTCAGTAGCAAATTTAATCGTTCAGCGTTATCTTTTTTTCTATCAAACAAACTTTCTTCTGACCAACTAAGAGTTCAGTGCTTAGTTATTTCATTCAGCTGCTATCAAACACCCGAGTTGCACAAAAGTTTAAAAGTCATACAAATGCAGAAAAAACGAGTAACATTTGGTAGTACGTCGCGTCATATCTTATGTGTAAGACTAGCCCAAATTGATGACATGCATATTGCTGTTGACCGTATTTCTAGAATCGTATAACAAAAGAGAAACTCCATTTCTGTTTAGCACCTCTGATAAATAACTTATGAATATTTATTTTAGCCTAACAACCATTACAATTTTGCAAATTCTGAATAAGATAAATTATACGATTCGTACAAAGAAAAATCAACCGAGAAGGAGAAAAAAGACAGTTTTGAAAAAATTCGCAGAAATTAGGACGTATAGCCTGTCATGGTCTCGTTGAGACAACAACGATCTGATTATTGTCCAATTATGCATTAGCTGGAGTTTAATGATAGAACAATCCAAGGCCAATGTATGGGATGTAATGTCCCAAGAAGTGCAATGTGATGATTCGTGTTATAACATAAATAAGATCGAGACCATCATGATTCTTAGAGCATATACAACGATAACGGCATAACGCCGTTATTTGGCTAATAACGCCGTTAACGGGCGTTATGTCGTTAGAGGGGAGGCGTTATTTGGGCGTTGGAGGGGAGGCGTTAGGATTAAAACGCATGTTAAAAAAAATTCATTTCACCCCCTAAACTATTTCAAATAAATTTTCACTTACACCCCCTCAACCTATTCAAATTCAAATTTAAATTATACTGGTCAATTCTAGGCGGGATAAATTCAAATTCAAATTTGAAATTTAAAATCAAATATGAGCGGATTTATTCAATTTCAAAATCAACTCTGCTTATATATACAACTCTACCGAGTTGTTTAGAACACACAACTTACACACACAAGTGACACATACAACTCACACACAAAAATGTCTACCAAAGATTTTTCCCAAGAATTCCCAAGTCCGGAAAAGTTGCCGAAACCGCTCTCAACTCCAAATCACTTCTTGGAGACCGGCTTTCCAACTCTACCGAACACGAAGTTTACTCAACACCACGGAAAATGTCTTTCCGGTGGGTTTTAAAAACATCCGTACCTCCCAATTGTTCCAAATCCACACGTGAGCAGTCCACGGTGGATTTTCAAACTCCTTGCTGAGTTAAGTGAGGCTTCCTCCGGCAACTAGAACAAGATGAAGAAAACGTTAGGGAAATTATGGAAGAAGCGGTACGTGAAGAGGTGCTCACCGTGAGCAAGAAGCACGGGGCTCGGTACCTCCAAGACAACTTCTTGACATAATGGGCGTCGATACATAAATGGGAGTTTAATTCTCCAAGAACCGAGTTCGAGGTTAGGACTCAGATGATTCATTTTTTTAAGTTTTAGTAGTTTTATTTTCATCAGTATGTGTTGTATCTTTAATTTTTAATGTAATTCGTGTTTAACGTTTAATGTACTTGGTGTTTTAATGTTAAATGTGATATGTGTTTTAATAAATGGACTGTTTGTTTTAGTTTAGGGGTTAAAATTGAAAATATGAAATGTTATTGATGTTATTGGGATGTTATTGTTGTGGGTGTTTTTTGAGGATGTTAATATTAAATGTTAAAGCTGATGTGACGCTGACGTGAATGGTATTATTGGTGTTATGGTGTTATTGTTGTATATGCTCTTACATCTTTTAAGTTAAAGCAAGTACACGTACATATAAGGACTTAATTATTGTAAACCTAATACTTGGCCGCAAGCCAAGAAAGCAGAAAGCGACACTCTAAAGAGGAGTACGATCGAATGTAGTTTTACTAGAAAGGGTCTCTTGGGTGGGTGAGCGTTGCTTATTAGGTGGTCGATCGCGACTGGGACGACACAGACAACCTGCGCCCACGTCGACTTTCTCTCAATGACACAGGGCGGCCGGATGCCCGGTCGGCGACCAAATTTTTTATTTTTTTAATTCAAACATTTTTAACATTAAATTTAAATTTCATTCAAATTAAAAAAACATTACATTCTGAAATTTTAAAAAAAAAACATTACACTACTGAATTTAAAAAAAAAAAAAAAAATTACAATCTGAAATTAAAATAAACACTAGAATACTTAAACTAATAATCTAAATTGTAACGTTCTTTGATTGCTATCTTAAATTTCTCCAACTCTTCAAGTTGGCGGCCGGTCAATTGGGTCGATTGGGGTGTTGTAGAAGATGATGTCGGACTCCGTTTTGATGTCCTCATGAGCTCAAGTTTTGCTGTTTATCTCGAGCTCTTTTCCTCAACCGTAACCAAGTATCTTCTAAACCACCTTATTCTTACCTTTATCCTCCTTTGACGGCTTCTTGGTCCTTAAGAAATTTTTGGCCAACGATTGCATAAATGAGTCTGATGGAACATCACCATCACGAGAGGAGGAGGATGCTTTCTTCCTTCCTTTGTCACGACTAGCCGGTCGTGATTCTCTAGTCGGTTCCTCAGCAGAATCATCAACGTCATAGACATCGAAAGGATCACGAGCTTGGGTTGAACCAGAGGTAGTGGTAGAACCCTTTGTTCTCTTCCGACTATTTGATGATAAAGCCGGCAACTCAACCTCCTTCCAAGCAGCATGACCCTTTAAAACCTCGTAGCATTCCTCCAAAGTGAAATCATGACCGTACGCCATACGGTATTCTTTAAGAGCTTTTGAGGTGTCGTCGATATCATTCTCACCGCTTCCATGGGTGTTCTTGATATTCTCCATGATAGCACAATAATTTCCAACCCTGTTACGAATCCTGCTCTTCCATTTGGTAGTGATGGAGTCATAGGTTCGGTCTTTGCTAGTTTCTTTGTTAAAGTACTCGATCACTAACTCCCAAAACTTGAAGCGGTTCTGGGAGTTTCCTCTCGATGCGTTTTCCGACACATAGACCCAAGCTTTACAAAGCACCACCTCTTCCTCCTTTGTCCATGGCTCTGGTGGCTTCTTGTCTTTCCCCTTGCTTGTTTCAGGCTTCTTGCCTTTGTCCTTGGCCTTTGAAGCACGTCTAGATGGCTGCTTTAGTTTGATGGGGACATCTCTTGTTGAGCGGTTTTCATCATCGGAATCATTAACGGAATGGAACCATGGAGCGAACCGTGGTGCGAATCGTGACCGAACCTTGTCCCATCGAGCATCTTGACTTGGGTAGTTTTGTGTCGGATACTCCGGCATCCAATCTTCAAATTCATGTCTAGATTAGTGCTTCGAATCGGGAATAAGGTTGATCGGTTGAGAAGGATAAATGAAGTCCATGTTTGGATGGTAACCGGACCCACTAGGTTCTTGCGGTAATCTTGGTAAGAACGTTGCGGTGGGACAAAAGGACGGTTAATATAAAGCGTGTTTTGGTTTTGATTTGGTTGGGGTAGTTGTGATTGATAATCAAAACTTTGCGACGATGACGAATAGGAGGCGGTTTTGTTGTGGTGATATGCCGGTTAACTCGAAGTTGTTTTCCGCGAGAATTTAGATCCGGGTATTTTGGGTTGTTGTAATCGTCGGGTTTTGATTGTGGGGTATTTTCTTTGACATTTTGAAGTTGGATAAGAATTAGATTGAGTTGAATGTAGATGAAAATGGTAAGTTGTGAATTGTGTTTGAGCTGAAGTGAGTATTTATAAAGTGGTATAATGGGTTTGAATTTTTATTTATTTATTTTTTTTTGAATAACCAAACGGTCATGTTTTAAAATTTGTATTAAATGTTGCGTTGGAAAGTAGGAAAACAAGATTTAACATCGGGTGTCGAAGGAACCGATGTTCCAATTTTTGGTCCTTCGACCGATGTCACGACCGACCACCACATCCCACCCAACCGATCTCCATATCGGTCGGTCTTCAAATTTTTGCATGCCCAACCGATTTCCTTGGCTCGATTGCGACTAGCCTTATATACTAGTATGAGTACAGAAAGAGCATCAAATCACAAAAAAGGAGATTTTTGTTTGTTTTTGTTTTGGTTTTAGGTACCTTTTGGCCAACTAATACAGAGTGTTTGAATCATACCGCCACACAGACTTAAACTGGTTTAATTAAGCTCTCTCTTCTAAGAAGCTTACAGTGACCACTTCAATTCAAGGTTATTTTTCAAAGTCATTTTAATAAATTCACAATGGTATTCATAGTCATTTTCTTTCACTATATGAGGACATGGTTGGTTCTCTGAACATTGGTTTGGAATTAACTATTTATCAATGTCAAAATTATTGCTGGCTAAAATCGAAGGCCAAATTCTCTATGCTGGTCAGCTCGTTGTTGCAAACCGTAGTAATCATACCAAAATGACATTGTATTTTAGCATTCATCGTGAATTTAATAAACTTATTTTGTCTATTACCTTACGTAAAATAGTACTATACCTTCAAGAAGCTCTGATATTAACAATAAAATCAAAAGAAATGATAATTAAAAACATGTCTAAAATGTTATTTATAAAAGATTGTGTTGCAAGAATTAATTGTTTTCTCGAGAAGAAAGTCATTTCTGCAAACAATAAAAATCTGACACCTCAGTTTACATAAAATTATTCATATTTTGCGTATATCTGAATCATTTCTGTAGAATAAATAAGAGTATAACTATAAACCAAAGTGTGAACATATCCGCGTGTGATGCATCATATCATAGTATATATGTTGGCGTTTATCATTTTAATTATATTTAACTACATACCATATATTAAAAAATACGCCACAAAATCACACGCATATATTTAATCAATATAATATTCCGTAACTAGTTAGGTTCTAAATGACACACCAAATGAAATCATCTAGATCATGCATGATGCACTTCAATATTTCAACGGTATATATATGCCATGTGTTTATGTTTGAAAATATACTTGCTCAACATATAAACATGGATATGTATGAAAGTAGAGAAGAAGAAGCCTATGATACTATCTCTCTTACTGACCTTCACATTTATACTGATCGATCTAGTTCATCGGAAGGAAACCAAGATCACGAGAGTTCATTTTCGTCGTTTAGATTCAAAATCGTTGATCCAACCCCACCTAAAGAAATTGTTTTCTTTGGTAAGTTGATCCATACACATGAAATTGACCTGAAAAAATTTAGTAAATCCCAAAAATCTTCAAGACATAAAACATTTCCGGTGCCAGAGAATGATATTGGAAATGTTGATCCTTTGGATCGAAAGTTGGCTAATCTGGCACCGGTCTTGAGGCCGCGGAGAAGGTCATGGAAGAAAACCTTATTGTTTGGATTTGGCGGGTCTCCGACAAGGATGGAAATTTCGGATTTAAAGAGTAGGCAGACTCGTCTTAGTCCACCAAGATGTGGTCTGGTGAATGGTGTAGGTGAAGAAGAGATGATAGTGTTGGATATTTGATGAGGTTGTATAGTTTATTACTTTACAAATAATGCAAGTATGGTGGGGGTATAAATTAGAATTCAATAAGATACAAGGTCAATATGTGAAATCTAAAGAGCAGTTAGTGCATGACAAGAGAATAGGACTTTGTGGAGTCTTGATGACTTGTTCTCCTCAAATTCTCATGCACGTAGAAAGCTAACTGACTACACGTTTAATATGATGCAACTGGTTGGTTTTTTGAGTCAAATATTTGGTCCTATTTTTCCTCAACTATCTTTTAGTGGGGGTTTGATTTTTACTATAAATAAAGGCATTCTTCTTTATTCAAGAAATAACAAAAAACCAGATTAACGAAACCTGTTAGTACTTCCCATCATACTTCATTCGTAGAAACATTTTCTACTATCACCGGTGTTTTGTGTTGACTCGGTTGCTGCCGAATAAACATGTGTTGGCTGCATCAAATCCAGGGGCTTGTCGTTTGTAGACTCATGCAAATATCTGAGTTCGTATAAAGCTTAAAGGACAGGAGTTATTCCGTGCGGTTTGTGTCCTTTTTGTTAATTTCTTGCAGGTTCATTGTTGCTGTTTGAAGTGGTTTTCGGTTGTCGTTCGGGTTATAGTTAGTGATTCTTTGGGCTGTTAGTTCGCATTTGTTAGGGTGCCATTGTTGTTGCTGCATTTATTTACAAGTTTTTCAACAATCTTTAAGCTTTATACGACAACAATTAAGGTACTTCGCTTGGTTGTTGTTCGGGCCTATTTTTTGTAGCCGCCGTTCTCAGTGACCTTGCTTCTATATGAGTTTATTCCATGATTGTTGATGAGGTATCGTTACTACTTGATTATCAATTCTTGTGTTGTTATCTTGTTGTACGAGTAGGTACAACAATATGATACGTTTATATTCAACAATCTTCTTAAAGGTTTTTTATATCTGTTATATGTTGGTTATATAGAAATATAAATATGTTGATTTCAAGCGTTAATCAATGCTTCCTGTCTTATCTTACAAGTCTGTTTTATCTTACGAGTTATATTCGAGATATAACATCTCTTGAATTTTAGATATTTTTTATTAATGTTTCCAAAATATGCATGAAGATGTACTATGCGTTTTTAAAAGAAGGCAAAGGTCAAACATTAATTTAAATAAGATATGCATGTGTTATCTGCTGGTGTGTGTGAAAATTATAAGTACACATGTGAGAATGCAGATCTGATGTTAAACTTAGTTGTTGATTAATCCTTTGTTACCTATGTTTTTCATTTATTGATTCAAATGACGTGTTCTTGTCCAGTTGCATTGCGAATTTGAATCAAATTAAATGATCCTGAGACTTTTATAGTTGAGACATAAAAGCATTAATTGAGACAGACGTGTGTTACTCAATTAACTGTGTGGAATCAAAGTTTAAGAAGAAACTTTGTTTGAATCAAGTGGTGTCTAGCAACACTTCTAGCACTAGCATGATGGCTATTGCTCATTTAATTTCTAACGTGTGTTCTAATATATATGTGTTTAAGTTAAAATGGTTTAGTTTCTTTCTACACATTTCTTTCGTTTTGTTCAAATTTTTTTTGCATTGCAAAATGGTGTTGCATAAAGAATTTGATCAAGAGACTGTTTGCCAAACAATAGTTTTACGATAAAGTGAGATTTTGTAAATAAACGCCGGTGTTTCCAGAATTGCTCATTAAACTGTGAGACACGTAGAACGCATCCTTTCGTGTATGACTGAAGTTTTCAAATATTCCAAGTTGATTCTTGCTATAATTTTGAGAAATTATTGTGATTAGAAAAATGATGTTTTTTGGCTAATGGATCATGAATATAAGAATTAATTTGAGATACTGTATACAAGTTGGTATAAATCAAGTGATAATTTTGATATTCACAAGATGGTGAAATTTACTCACTTAAGCATTGAGTTGTTTTTTTGAATGAACAAGAAACATAGTGCGTAGCTCACACTTCAAGAAGGAAAGTGCAATTACCGTCTGTTGGCTAAGAACAAAGAATTCAAGAGAACAGAGATTTAATATCTCAAATTCCTTTGTGAGGGAATGTGATTAACGAATTCAAGTGAACAGAGATTTAATATCTCAAATTCCTTTGTGAGGGAATGTGATTAACGATTTGAGAATGGTACCATTATTGACATGTTTATTAAGTGATCTAGAAACTTAATTTTGCATTTATTAAGCCTCGACGAGAGACTTATTAAGTGTGAGATGTGATTGATGATCTTATTGAGCCTCGGCGAGAGACTTAATGAGAGTAACTAGAGACATGAGTATGAAACTATATGTGAATCGGTTAGTGGCGGAAACCCGACTTGTTAGTAGTGTTCCTACTTCACGAGTTTAATGGGTAATAACGAAATCACTAGTTGATCGAAGGTACTATCGAATTATTGACTCATGTATAGTATAGATAGTGCGGCGTTGCGAGGAAAGGATGAGGTAAAACCTCTTAACAAGGCTTTAGAGACATCTTAGCGAAGATGTTACAAGCCTTGCCTATATGATCTAGAGGTGGTGCCGCCTTGAATGAAGAGTATTGGTTTCTCTTTTAGAGGTCATGAAGCAGGATTTAAGCGCATGGCCATATTAGCGCTCGGTGAGAAAACAACAGTTCTGGTGGGAAATGTGTACAAGTATGCGGTAAAATCTAAAGATTTTGGTTTAATCTTGGACACCATTATATCTTGAGGTTCGTGGATTAATCTTAGGACACCATTGAATCGATTTCTGTGCCTACTTCTATAATGCAAGGTTTAATCTTTGTGACACCTTTGCGACATGACCTACTAGAATAGTAGAAAACTATCCAACCTGGTGGGGGATTGTTGGATATTTGATGAGGTTGTATAGTTTATTACTTTACAAATAATGCAAGTATGGTGGGGGTATAAATTAGAATTCAATAAGATACAAGGTCAATATGTGAAATCTAAAGAGCAGTTAGTGCATGACAAGAGAATAGGACTTTGTGGAGTCTTGATGACTTGTTCTCCTCCAAATTCTCATGCACGTAGAAAGCTAACTGACTACACGTTTAATATGATGCAACTGGTTGGTTTTTTGAGTCAAATATTTGGTCCTATTTTTCCTCAACTATCTTTTAGTGGGGGTTTGATTTTTACTATAAATAAAGGCATTCTTCTTTATTCAAGAAATAACAAAAAACCAGATTAACGAAACCTGTTAGTACTTCCCATCATACTTCATTCGTAGAAACATTTTCTACTATCACGGTGTTTTGTGTTGACTCGGTTGCTGCCGAATAAACATGTGTTGGCTGCATCAAATCCAGGGGCTTGTGCGTTTGTAGACTACATGACAAATATACGAGTTCGTATAAAGCTTAAAGGACAGGAGTTATTCCGTGCGGTTTGTGTCCTTTTTTGTTAATTTCTTGCAGGTTCATTGTTGCTGTTTGAAGTGGTTTTCGGTTGTCGTTCGGGTTATAGTTAGTGATTCTTTGGGCTGTTAGTTCGCATTTGTTAGGGTGCCATTGTTGTTGCTGCATTTATTTACAAGTTTTTCAACAGATAGTTCCCCCAAGAAGTGGCAACTGGTTGAAAAGAATTTTTGGATCGTGCATTAATCCGACTGTTCATATATTGTGATTTTTACGTAAGAGATTCCTAATTTAATTGATTAGTGTGATATGGTCCAGTTAGGATTAGTATGCACATTAGTCAAATTTATAGGGTGTCAGTGTAAATTTGGTTCTTGTTTTAGTCAAATGAGAGTTTGAAAGTTTGGTTGGTTTTGCCTTGCATGGTAGGCTCACGTCCATAAAACAATCGACTTCTCTTGTGTATTCTTTAGTTTCCAGCCCATGTATATTCCATTTAGAATAGGTTTCCTCTCCTCTTATCTCTATAAAAGGAGGTGAGGGAGGGTAATGTACTTCATTCTTTTCTTTACAAATGTTAATACAATGTAATCGTTTGGGTCTTGTGCGTTTTTCTTTTCTGTCGACACATATAAATCTGTTTGCTTGTTTGTCTTCACATTATTGAGTTATCCGCTCTAGATTTTCCGGTTTGTTGTAGGTCTTTACAATGTCCGGGTGGTTTCAAACATATTGCAAGTATGATATGGTGTGTATACATGCTTTATAGAACGATGTTGCTTTAGTTTTAATTGCACATTGCCAGATTTCAGTATTGTATATGATGTTATGTCGATTGCTATTATAACTTGCATATAACATGTGTTTTTTCTAACCATCAAAATTTAAAAACAGCTTGACAGTTAATGAATTTAAGAATAATACTGATGCTAATTCCTTGTAATTTCTCTTTCTATCGAAAGTTATTAAGTTTATGTGATTTTTTAAAACAATTAAATTTATTTGCTACACAAATTACTGCCCCTAAAATTTATTTATGCATGTTACCTGGTTTCAGAAATGAACGAGAGTCGACTTTGGTGCCATTACTTACCAGATTTTCTACTACGTACTGATGCTTCCGATCCGAAAACAACTCTGTTGGTGACTAGCTGTTTCAATATTAGTTGAAAATAGTCCGACTTTGGTGCCACTACCAGATTGTCTACTACTGACTAGCTGTTTCTGTTAATACAATTCTAGGCGTTCCCCCGATGAAGATTAGTGTACGCTAACTTCCCGGAAAATAGATCTTGTATTAAGTATGATCCTTGGTTTAAAGCTGCTAAGAAAGCAAACACCGTTAGTCTCACCGCGGAAGGGGGTTCCGCGGTCAACCTCCGGCGTAAGAGTAAGTAATGGTTTTCTAGAGAGAGAAAGTTAGTTCTAGAGAGAGAGTGAATATCTGTTACCATTTGAATAGTGGCAAGGCCTCTATTTATATGGTTGACATTTCTGTCGTGTTCTCAAGGTCACGGGCCATGAGAGCGATAGCCTGTAAGTGCGTGCGACGTAGGTCAACACAGAGTTTTGTCCCGTTGTTGTGACAACGATGCTTTTGGGCGGGAGTTGTCCCGCTTCACTTTTTTAGGGACTGCAGATTACTGTACCTTAGTCCAGGGTAAGATTCCACACTTTTTATCGGGCGCGGTTGCGGCTTCCCTCGGCGTAAGCCTTACATGGACTAGTTCTTCCCGCTCCGTTCACGCCGTGCGTATCTGGTCGGCTTGAGTAATCTCTGGTCAATTACTTGTTTGGCCCGCGCTTGGCCCATGTGAGGGCCGTGAGGGTCATACGCGATCAAGTCCCCCCAGTCTAGTATGCTTGTTAGTCCGGGACAAGCGTTCTAGACTAAGTTGCTTTATCCATCCGCGGTTAGGTGTCCTGCGGGTCACCCTACTGTTGCTGACTGTACTCTTACTTTTGAAGTGGATAAGCGTTACAGATGTATCTTGAGATTCGCGATCCGGTTTTTGACCGCGATATCTGACTGACGTGACGTTTTGGCTGCTTCGATCTTATCCGTTGATCTAGATGTATATGGATCGTTGGATGTGGGTTGATGACGTGGCAATTTTTCGACCGTTCGATTGGGCAGTTGTTTTTATTTTTACGGGGGTATAAATATCCCTTATTTTTACCTACTTTGTTAATGTTGATCCATCGTCATCGTGTGTGAAAAAAAGCATCGTTCAAGCTACACCCATATTTTGTGCGTCTTTACTTGATCAGGTTAGGTCTTTTCCCTTCTACTGTAATTCCATGGCTAAGAAATTCCTTTGCGATTTTACTTGTAAGTTATCTCAACAAGTTCTGAGTGATTTTTGCTCGAAATACCATAGCTCCCCAACTGTTCATCCTCTTCTTCTTGGTCCTAAGGATACCATAAGGGATGCCCCCAAGGGTAAGATAGGTGTGTACACTAGGTTTTTCAAGTTCTGTAATTTTAGGATCCCTTTTTCCAAGTTCTTGTGTAGCGTTTTGGAATACTTTCAAATTCATCTGTAACAATTATCCGTTTTGGCCGCGGCTAGGATTAGCCATTTTGAGATCCTATGCCACGTTCACGTTGGTATCCCTACCGTATCCTTGTTTAGGAAGTTTTACTATTCCGGTATGAAGGATGGGTGGATGACTTTAGAAAAGCGAAAGGGTCCCAAGTCCTTGGTTGTTCCTATTTGCTATACCGCTCCCCTAGATTCTGTAAAGAATTGGAAGAAGTATTTCTTTTGGGTTGATGAGACTGTATTCCCTTTGGCTATTGCATGGAATGAAAAAGTCTCCGTTGACCGCGACCCACCCCCATCGGATGATGATGTCGATTTGGAGTTATTGCATCTTCTCGACACGAAGCGTGCTCCTTTTAAGAAATTTCCGGAGCCGTTTCTGTGTGTGATTGGTCTTAGCCGCACGTAGGATGACGCGACTGCGCGTCCTACTTTCATGGTGTCCGATACTGAGGGTTTTTCTTCTAGGGTTTGTTGTGTCTTATACTTGTTTTAGTTATTCTAACATTTTTCATTAAATGCAGAGATGTCTCTTTTGCGTTTATCAACACGCCGGACCCATTTCTTTGTTACTTAGGGAAAGAACTCTTCAGGAGGGTGAGAAGACCCTACAGGAAGAAACTGTTGGACGCGTAATAGAGCCTTCGGAGAACTTGGTCTCTTTGGTTCAGGAGACCATTGTTGACACCGTGGAGGCGGCCAAGGCTGAGAAGGCCGTTGGGAAGAAAAGAGTTAGGATCCATGCTCCTTCCAAGCAACCAGAAAAGAAGATGAGTGCCTTCGTGCCAGAGCAAGGATCCGGATCTGCTGCTGGTGAGGCTCTTTCAGTTTTTTTTTTAAATGTTCTTTGATGCGCAGGGGGTGCCACTGTGGGGTCCATTCCTGTTTTGTAGCTCCATGACGAGTCTGATTCTAGACCCCAGCTGTTGGAGACTACCGTAGCTTCTTCTGATACTACCCCACGTCTCCAGGCGGACCCGGATGCTACTTCTAAAACATCCACTAGTGTTCCCCCCGAGGATTTAGATATCGATATGCCTGGTCCTTCTCATCCGCCATCTCCTCATCAAGAAGATATTTCCGGACATGAGTCGCCGGTGTAGGACCAATCTGTTCACCGTCCTGTGGCCTCCGACGAAGATTTTATGAGTCTCTTTCCGTGGATACAGCAGAGGCAAAAAATGTGTATGACCCTAAATGGTTGCCCACCAATGATTTCCGCATGGATGACTCTTGGGTTTGTCAGAGTGTGTTAGACAACCTTGCGACGCCTGGTTATTTGTCCATACTGCGCAACATGCCACATGCGGAATTGCTGGAGCGGTACAATATGATGACTGTGCAGCAAACCATGTATGTCTTCTGAGGTGCGCTTGCGGTTGGAGTTTGAGCTTAATCAGACTAATAAATTGAGCCGGAGGTTGGAGAGGAGGGACAAGAAGATTGAGGCCTTGAAGGGGAAGGTTCAGGAATTGGAGAGTGAGGCCGCGGAGGCGAGAGGCATGCGTGAGCGCGTGGGTGCTCTGGAGTCTGGGACGCAGGAGGTAAAGAAACTTCGTGAGCGTGTGGCTCAATTGGAAGCGATGATTGGACCCAAGGATGAACAGTTAGCGGCCCTGACTGTTGAGAATGCTGAGCTGAAAGGGCGGGTTGCTGGACTTACTTATGTTTGTGATGATCTGAAAGAAAAGTTAAAGGAGGTTGGGTTGTTTGAGGATAAGTTGAGGGAGCGTGAGCAAGAGGTCCGGAGCACTTATGATACTCAGCTTGTACAACTGGATCAAAGGCTAGCGGAGTTGAACCGTGAGTTTGACGAAGAGTTGTTCCCTAGCACTCTTCTTGCAATTGAAGGTAAGCGGTGGGTAATTGGGGACGGCTTTCGCAGGGCATGGATGGCATTCAAGCAGTCTGATGAGTTGCAGACATGATTGGGTGATTGTATAAGCAAGGTAATTGCGGAAGGCCTAAGGCAGGGTCTGGAGGCGGGGGTTGTGCATGGGTCCAAGGGTGTGAAATTAGAGCAGATTAAGGCCTATAATCCGCGGGCGAAGGAGGTTTACCGCGAGTCTATTATACGTCTTAGTGACGTCCCTTTCCCGCTCCTAGATTCCCTGGAAGCTTGCAAAGATTCTTCCCTGGAGTTTCTCATGTCCCAACTGGTGTTGCAGGAGGAGCGACCCAGTGGTTCGGGGGGCTTTGTGTTTGATCCCCCGACGACAGAGGAGGTCTTGCTTCCCAGCTCTCTATTGCAGACCATCACTAGGCTTCCGCGTGCCATTTCCGCGTATAAAGAGAAGAAGAGCCGGTGAAGGGTAAGAAACTTGATCTCTGGAACCCTGACTTGATTGTTTCCAATGTCGTGCATCAGATTACCTCTACCGGGGAGCCTTCTATGGTCATTGTTCCTCTTTGCCCGACTCCTTCTGCCGCGATCACTGGCCCCACCGGGGAGGATGAGAAAGAGGAGGAGGAACAGACTACCAATGATGATATGTTCGACACGAGCATTCTTGATCGTGCCGGGGATGTTTGAGTTGTCTTTCCACGGGCGGCATTTAGACTATGCCGCCTCTCCAGTTTATGTGAAGCTTACTAACTTTGTTCGTTTACTTAGGGTCGTGGTTTCCGCGGTGCCTTTATTTTGTAATTCGGGGGTATGCCCCCGCGTACTTGAAGAAAATTTTGTGTACTTAATGGAAATACTTTTGACTTTATTGTGTATATATGCTTTTATTTGTTCGCCGGAGCTAGTTGTTACGGGCTTTGGGTTGTACCCGTGGCCGTACTTTAGGATTCCGGGGGTAGCATGGAATGGTCAATGAGCTTGCAATACCACTTATATGCCTGAGTCAATTTTGAGGTTGCTCGTCCTTTATGTGCGACACTTTTTGTCGCAGATGTGAGAGATATGCAAGAGATGCAAAAGTAAAAAATGTAAATGAGTCTTTGTATTGGAAAATTTGTAGAGCGGGCCAGGCTTCTACATTTCATTAATAATTAGGAAATATTACAATAAAAACGAAAAACATGAAAATTTAAAGCGGTTCCCCTGTTGTCCGGACCTGATTCGTGATCAACTTACAAGAGATGGGGAAAACCTACTTACACTTAGATGTAACACTTCTTCAAGTTACGAATGTTCCATGTTCTTGGGAGTATCTCCCCATCCGCGCCTCTGAGCTTATACGCTCCATTCCCTAATGCTTCCACCACTTCGTACGGCCCTTCCCATTTTGGGCCAATCTTTCCAGTGTCCTCCGCTCTACTAGCTTCGTTGCTATGGTAGATGAATTCTCCGGGCCTGAATTCCGTGCTTCGTACCTTGGCGTTGTAGTACCTTTCCATCCTCGCCTTGCTGCGTGCTTCTTCAATGGCAGCAGCTTCTCTTCTTTCTTCCAAGATATCTAAATTTAGGCGAAGGCTCTGGTCGTTGGAGATTTGGTTCACGGCTGTGCATCGGAGATTTGGCATTCCAATCTCGACTGGGATAACTGCCTCAGTGCCGTAAGTAAGGGAGAATGGGGTTTCCCCGTTGCTTGTTTTGATCATGGTTCTGTGCGCCCAGAGCACATGCGGCACTTCTTCTACTCAGTCTTTGCTTCCCTTCTCCAACCTTGCTTTAATGCCTTCTCCCAAACTTTTGTTCGCGCTTTCAACCAACCCATTTGCCTGCGGATGCTTGACTGAGGCGAAACGTTGCTTTATGTTGAGCTTCTCGCACCAGTCTTTAAATGGGTTGTCGCGGAACTGCTTTCCATTGTCTGACACTATCTCTCCTGGCAAACCGAATCGACATACTATGTTGTCCCAGACGAACTTCTTCACTTGTCTTCCTGTGATGGAGGCTAAAGGTTTAGCTTTGATCCATTTGGTGAAGTAATCTATCCCCACAATCATGAACTTTACTTTGCCGGGTCTCTCTGGGAAGGGTCCGCAGATGTCCAGGCCCCACTTGTAGAAGGGCCAGGGAGAAGTGATTGGGGTCAGATTTTGTTGCGGATTCTTTGGCACCGGGCGGTGAACCCGCAATCTTCACACTTCTCAGATTAGCTCACGGCGTCCTTGTGCATTGTTGGCGGTGAGTATCTTGGCCGGATCGCCTTGGCCACCACTGCCCTTGGCCCTGAGTGCATGCTACACGACCATTCGTGAATCTCTCGCAGCACAAAGTTGGCTTGGATGGGGCCTACACACCGGAGCCACGGTTCTAGGAAAGATTTCCGGAATAGGATTCCATCCCTCAATGTGTACTGCCTTGCCTTGATCCGCAGTTTGCTAGCCTTGTTGTCATCCGCAGGCAATGTTTAATCCCTTAGGTATTCGATCAGGGGTGTCATCCATGTGTCCCCGTCTTCCTCCACGATTGCCCATACCTCCTTTTCTTCGATGGATTTTTACTTCAAGACTTCCACGAGCACATGTTTTGTTAGATGAGCAAAGCTAGTAGATGCAATCTTGCTCAGCGCATTTGCTTGCTTGTTCTGGCTCCGGGGAATCTGTTTGATGGAGAACGTCCGGAATCCTTCGATCAGTGATTTAGCTTTTGCCAGGTAGCGTGCCATACTCTCCTCCTTAGCCTCATATGCTCTGTTTATCTGATTTGCCACGAGGCGGGAATCAACGCTTGCTGACAGGTCTTTTACCTGCATCTGTTCCGCGATCCTCAATCCTGCGATCAGTGCCTCATACTCGGCCTCATTGTTGGATGCCTCGAATTCAAAACGCAAGGCGTATGTGAATTCTTTTCCATCAGGATTTGTTAGGATCAGGCCTGCTCCGGAACCCTCCTGACATGAAGAGCCACCCGTGAATAAATTCCACGGCTCTGAGTATGGTTGCTTCTTTTCTTTGTTGTCTGGGGTTCTTTCCTCTGGTATTTCTGCAATGAAGTCCGCTAGCACTTGCCCTTTGATGGCTGTCCAAGGTCGGAAACTAATGTCATGCTCGTCAAGCTCTATTGCCCATCCGGCCATTCTTCCACTCTTCTCCGTTTTTGTCAGGACTTGTTTTAGTGGTTGATCCGTGATCACCGCCACAGGGTGTGCCTGGAAGTATCGTCGCAGTCTGCGGGACGCATACACCAATGCAAGGACAAGATTTTCCATTGGGGGTAATTCACCTCACGGGCCCTTTAGGCGCGGTGACAAAATATCTGCCGGTTGTTGCCGCGATTCCTTTGTGCCAACAAAACCGCACTTCTGACTTCACGGGGCTGCTAGGTACATGATCGGTTCTTCCTTGGGCGCAGTGCGATGACCATTGGTAGGTTGGCAATGTGCTGCTTCATCTCTTTGAATGCCTGTTCTGCTTCGGCTGTCCAGTGGAAATCGCTCTTCTTGATGCACTTCTTCAGTGTCTTGAAGAATGGGAGCGATTTTTCTGGTGATTTGGACATGAAACGGCTCAAACTGGCTAGCTTTTCGTTCAAAGATTGCACCTCCTTCTTCGTTGTTGGGGATCTGAGCACGGTCACAGCCTTGGACTTATCCGGGCGGGGCTCGATCCCTCCTTGCTATCACATGTCCTAGGAACATTCCTTGTTACGCCCAAATGTGCATTTCTTGGGGTTTAGTTTCATGTTGATATTCCGTAAGGTTCTGAAAGTTTCCTCTATGTCTCTGAGTACTTCTTCTTCTGAGTGGCTCTTGATGACTAGATCGTCAACGTATACTTCCAAATTTCTTCCAATCTGTTTCTCAAACACTCTGTCCACGAGCCTTTGGTATGTGGCGCCAGCATTCTTCAGGCCGAAAGGCATTTTGGTGTAGCAGAAGATGCCTTGGTTTGTGTGGAATGTTGTTTTCTCCTCATCCCCGGCTGCCATTTGTATCTGGTGATAACCTTTATACGCGTCAAGGAAGCATTTAAATGGGTATCCGCAGAGGGATTCGACTTTCCAGTCGATCTCCGGCAAGGGATAGCAATCCTTCAGACATGCTTTGTTCAGATCTTTGAAGTCTACACACATTCTTCAGCTTCCGTCGCTCTTTTTGACAAGAACCGGATTAGACAACCAGTCGTGGTAGTGTACTTCTTTCATGATCCCTGCTGCAACTAACTTGGTAATATCTTCACTGATGGCTTTGTTTCTTCCGGTCATGTCAGAGGGTTCCCAAGCAAAGATGTCCAAGTTATTCTTGAGCAGATCGCAGAGGCTCTTTTTCCCTTTTTCACTTAACCCCCTATAACAACCCGCATTTTTTCGTCCTCACTCAACCTCTATTTACTTTGGATATTTAAAATTTCATTTTTATGTGTAACCGTTTAGTCAAATCACGTATCCCAAAAAACGATTCTTATCGTAGAACGACACCAAGAAAATTAGTCTATGTAAGATATGTACTATATGGCTTTTACAATCATGTTTTATGTGTCTATGCATTTGACTTTACAACTTTTACGTAAAACATCTACATTTAACGTTTACGATGTTTGCATGCATGAAATAGACGTACCACCCTAATAAGTACATACTTATAAGTGTGTGCATGGTCCAAAACCGGACGGACCGCCAAGACGGACGGACCGAAACCGATTCGGCATAAACCCTAGATCGAGACCGGACCGAATGTGGTCGGTCCGGTCTCGTCGATCGATCCTTGGTCGGTCCGGTCAAACAAAACCAAATCGTCGGTTTTGGTCGGGACAGACCGGACCGAGGACCATTGCTTGCGGGACCGTCGATCGGGACCGGACCGAATGGTCGGTCGGTCTCGGTCCATGTCAGTCCGATCGGTCACTAAACAAACAAAACTCTCTCTTACTCACACATATAAACGACTCAAGCTAGGAAAGGAAGCAAGAGATAAGACAACCTTTTCCATTTCTAAACACAAAACAATCCATTTTGAGCTAACCTTGAGATACACACATTCAAAGTCTTAAAAGTCTAACCATGAAAGCAACCCTCCTTCTCTCTTTTTCCTTCCCTTGAACGACACATCTAGGCTACAAGGAAAAGTTTGTAGTTTTCTTCATTTGCCATAACATGCTCTTGTGATACCATAAAGACTAGTCAAAATCTTCCTCTTTGGTGCTTATAAAAGCAAGGGTTGTATTATATGGACGGTGCCTATTATAACCTCCTCTAAAAATAGGGGTACTTCTTGTCCCCTTGTCCACCTATCTCTCCCACATGGCGGCTGTGGGTCCCCCCACATGGTTGTACAAAGTTTTTTTTTTTTAATTTAATTGTGTAGTGTTTAGGTATATGTATAGTATATTTATTTGTGTAGTGTTTTATATGTATAGTGTTTTTAATTGTGTAGTGTTTTTATATGGTATTTATTTTACGTTACTTTTATAAACTTTTTATAAATTTTTATAAACTTTTTTATAAACCTTTTTAATAAAATTTTTTATAAACTTTTTATAAACTTTTTTATAAACTTTTATAAACTTTTTATAAACTTTTTTATAAACTTTTTATAAACTTTTTAATAAACTTTTATAAACTTTTTATAAAAGTAACGAAATAAATACCATATAAAACACTAAACAATTAAAAACACTATACATATAAAAACACTACACAAATAAATACACTATACATATACCTAAACACTACACAATTAAAGTAAAAAATTGGACAATGATGTGGGGACCCACACCCCATGTGAGAGAGAGGACAAGAAGTACCCCATATTTTTAGGGGGGGTTAATCTAAAATAATAGGCACCGTTCATATAACCCAACCCAAAAGCAAGCTTCATGTGATCCTTCTCAACATGATTCAAGCCATTTAAACTAAACAAACAGCACTCTCTCCTTGTTACTCTCGACAACCACAACAAAAAGAAGAATAAGAATTATCTTGGGTGTTTTGATACATTGGAGTAATTACTTTGGGTATTTGGAAGCTAGGTTAAGGGTTCTTTCATTGTGGGTACTATATTCTTTTGCATTCATCCTTTCACAATCAACTAAGTAAGCATTCTAAACCTTTTTCCATACATTCCATACCATTTATACATCATATATGTTCTAATTTTAGGCTATTGTACACTTGTTGTGAGGTTGTTTTGTTTAAAAACCTAGAAACCAAAATCTGTACTTGCTGTCCCAATTTTACGCCTCAAAGATGCACACAAATAAAATAGTTAGACATATTTTTGTGCAAAACCAAATTTACTATACTTATATATGTGTTAGGATGTACCAATTCAAATTTCGTAATTTTATAAAATGTTTTACTATTTTAAATAATTGCAACATGTTGAGTTACCGGCACATGGTTAAAAACTGAGTAACAATTGTAATCTGTAAAAGCAGCCCACTTTGAGACCTTTAGAGCTGAAATGGTAAACTAGAAAGTGTTAGGGGACATCTTAAATAAGGTCTAGGGAGTTGGATGGACACGTGACGGTAAATAACGAGTAAAATATGGCCAAAATAAGTTAAGTAACTTTTTAGTTTTCTGTCAGACCCGGCCTTAGTACACAAATCGAATAAACTGGAACAGATGGTAGATGGGAAAAATATAAGGCTTATATATTTGAAAACTAGACTCGATTAGATAATTTTGGGCTTTTGAAACGCGTAATTTCGTTAAAAAATTAATGTTTTACGGACCTTTGAAGTTGATGAAACCATTTAGAGAAAATCTAAAAATACGGGACAAACATTAAGTGTGTAAAACTTTACCCCAAAATGACTTACCATTTAACGAGGGCTTTAATTATATAAAGTAGACATATTAACTAGAGTTTAGCCAATTGAAACACGTAAAACGGACTTAAAATGAGGAAGTTATGAATTATTGAAGTTACGAAAACTAATTATTAATTTTCTGCACTAATTTATATAGTCTTCAACGACTCATGTTCGAGCTTATTTTTAACGCATTTAAGGTCGGAACCATAGGAAGCACTTTAAATATTCTTTCAGCCCCGCGGCACACTACACATAGGTATTGGAATCAAGCCAAACCGATAAGTAATGAACTATTTATAACGCTTCAAAGTTGGCCGAAAAACCACTTTTATATACTTTTAATAAAACAACTATTTAACGTCAAAACTTGCGTTTTATTATATCTTGAGTCGTAAAACCTCATTACAAGTGTATAAGAGTCATTTTGCATTTAAAACTCATATGCATATAGTACATATCATATTTTCTAAAACAACTTCAATTATTAGGTTGCGGTTAAGACTTTCGGGTTACTTTTCAAGCTTTCACAATTGTTTTCGTTATCATTGCTTGCTAAGGTGAGTTTTCGTAGCCCCTTTTTTTATTATGTTTCCTTTGGGGAAAATGGTACTCAAATGATGTTTTAAGCTGCTTTTCATCTTTGTGATTCTTGTTTTCATGTTTTGGATAATTATGTGTGTTTGATTGCAATATGTGCCTTATTGTGCGATTTTAGCATATGTGACATTTGTGCAATCGCTTAACTCCGCTTTGGAGCGAAGCATTGATAGTACTATCGGTAACATTGGAAATCGTGTACGTGACATTTGTGAGGTTCGGTTGTCGCATGCATCGTGGTTTCGGTTAGTGCCTATATTTGTATATCATGCTTACTAATTGTCCTACTCTATATTATTCACGACAATGGTTTAACTCTTAAACTACGAGCTCACCAACATTATGTTGACGTTTTCGAGTATCCATTTTCAGGTGTTATTAGCGATGTAGCTTAAGAGTTTGAATTGGCGGCTTAGCAGATGTAAGACAAGACCCTCATGGACTGCGTTTCGAGGAATTATGCATTTAGATTATATTAAGGTTTCATAATGTTGGTGAACTTATGTATCAAGTCTTGTTTACACCCGACTCTTGGGATTATTGTAACTTGACTTATGTTGTGATATGCATTTAGTATTTCTCTATTTTGGACACCTTGCGTTCTTGACTATGAAGTCATGCCCCGTAAATGTCATTCCGCTGCGCCATTTTTGGGGTGTGACACCCTCCCCCCCAATGGTGACCGTTTGGTTGGGGAATCTGGGGTTGATCGCGACTGCGACTCCTTCCTTCACCTCTGCCTCTGTGGTTGTATGATAGGATTCTGGTTCCGCGACCATTCTGCATTCAACCGGGACTACCTTGTCACTGTGCAGAGTCACGACTCCATCACATGTAGGAAATTTCAACATCCCGTGCGCCGTGGATGGCACTATTCTCAACAGCCTGATCCCCGACCGTCCGATTATTCCATTGTAAGGAGAAGGAGATCGTACCACCATGAAGTTCATCCAAGCACTAGCTGACTTCTCCTCGTCTCCCAATGTCACCTCCAAGAGAATCTGCCCTAATGGCCATGAAAGCTCTCCACTGAAACCCAGTAATAGTGATGAGGCGGGGATCAGTCTTTTGCGGATGTCCGGGCTTGTTGAAGCAATGCTCGTATAGAACTTCTGAAGCGCTTCCGTTATCCACGTACATCCTGTGGATTGTGCACCCTTCCACATCTGCCTTGATCACCAGCGGGTGGTCGTCCCAATCATCCCCGGATATGGGGGGAAAGGATATATCCATGTTCAGGACCGCGTCTGTTCCTAGTTTTGGTTTGACGGACCGCTGCCAAGTTTGGACCATGTATATGACTTGAGCTTTGTCCTTGGCCGTGGTGTCCTTTTTTCCACCTTTGGGACCACCATTCTTTTGGACTCCATTCTTGATTTCTTTGACCAGA
The DNA here is from genome assembly GCA_022545495.1 of Chrysanthemum lavandulifolium. Taxonomy (NCBI): domain Eukaryota; kingdom Viridiplantae; phylum Streptophyta; class Magnoliopsida; order Asterales; family Asteraceae; genus Chrysanthemum; species Chrysanthemum lavandulifolium. The sequence continues at coordinate 43,972,322 of CM040245.1, read as the reverse complement.
TGTGCGAGCTGTCCAGACCTGACCGCCTCCTCTATCTGTTTTTTCAAATGATAGCATTCGTCCGTGTTGTGCCCCTTTTCTCTGTGGAAGTCACAGTACTTATCTTTATTCCTAGACTCGACCGGGCTGGACATTGGCGGAGGGGCTGTGAATTTGACCGTATCCATGGCCAGAATTTCTTTTGGCGTCTTTGTGAGTGGGGTGAACCTGTCCCCCCTCTTCTTTTCTGGCCTCGAGCGGGTCTTGAACTCCCCTTTCTCTCGAAGATCTGGATGTTTTTCTATCCTCCGTCCTGGTTCTTCCAATGGGAATGTTTCTTCTTTGTCTGGTTGGCCGCGGACAACTCACCTCTGAGGAATGCTTTTACTACCTTCCACATCTCATCTTGCGTCTGTGGAATGTTGTCATTGAGCCTTCTGATTAGTTCCGGGTTTGTTATCCTATGCATGAAGCCTGACACTCTCACGCATTTCGGAGCTCCTTTCACATGCATGCTCTCCGTCTTGAAGCGCCCCACAAACGCTTCTGTGGACTCCCCTTCCCGCTGTTTTATGTGGTGCAACTCAACAGGGTCATTCGTATACTTCTTCTGCTGAAGGAAGTACGAGAGGAAACTTGACCTTAATTCTTCAAAGCTGTCAATGCTCTCTGGCCGCAGCTCATCAAACCAAACGTCAGCGTGCCCAATTAGTGTGGATTTGAACATATGGCACCATGTAGGCATGGCCCATATTTCCACCTTGGCCGCGGTTTGGAAGATCTTCAGATGATCCTCCGGATCTCCTGTCTCATCATATGTTCTGATGTGAGGCGGCATTCTTGTTCTTTTTGGGAACTCGAAATTCCGTATTATGTAGGTGAAGGGGTCTGCATCAGCCACGTCATACGGGGAATAAAGTTCATCAGATTCCCTTCCTCCTTTGCTCTTCGGGGTGGACTTCCAATGCCCTCCCGTGCTTTCTTCGCTTTCTGGAGGAGACACCTCTCTGGTTCTGCTGCGGCATGAGTGATATGTTTCCCCTCTGCCAGACTTTGAGTGGGAAGCACTATCGCGGGTCAAACTCCGGCTTCGTTGATGTTTATCGACCGAATCCTTATCAGCCGCGTCCCTTTTTTTTTGCTTTTCGGCTTCTCTTTTACGTTGCCTGCGGGAAGACACCTTCGATTGAAGTCTGGAGAACACAGTTGGTTTTTGGTCACCGAGTCTGGTGGTCACGTGCGCACGTTCCTTCTCCAGCCTTGAGAATACATCCGGTCGCGGCCTCTTGGCTTCCAACGGGCTCTTTTCTCTAGAACACCCATCGTCTCGACTGCTGAGTCTCGAGAAAACACTCCGTGACTTGGAATATTCCGAAGGGTCTGACCTGGCACTAGGACTGGTCCCGTGCCTCTTTTTAGATACCCGTTTTCTTTCAAACTCCGGGCGGTCATTCCGGGCGTGTTCTCGAGATCTCTCATTCCTAGTCTCATCATCAAAATCCATACGGGTTTTAACCCGGTCTAGTTTTTCTTCATGGACCTTTTCCACCATTAAGGGCAAGATCTGATGGTAGTGCCTTTCATATAACTCCCTTATCGACGCGTCTGTTGCAACATTAGGGCGGTATTGTTCTGCGTCCTGCACTTTTTCCTTCCCACCCTTGTTTCTGACCGTGGACGGCTCAGGAGACGGGGAAGGGTTTTCTGTCAGGTTACTCATTAGAGTTTTTTGGAAACGCAGTTATGTCACTGGTCTCACGGATGGCGCCAACTTGTTAATACAATTCTGGGCGTTCCCCCGATGAAGATTAGTGTACGCTAACTTTTCAGGAAATAGATCTTGTATTAAGTATGATTCCTGGTTTAAAGCTGCTAAGAAAGCAAACACCGTTAGTCTCACCGCGGAAGGGGGTTCCGCGGTCAACCTCCGGCGTAAGAGTAAGTAATGGTTTTCTAGAGAGAGAAAGTTAGTTCTAGAGAGAGAGTGAATATCTGTTACCGTTTGAATAGTGGCAAGGCCTCTATTTATATGGTTGACCTTTCTGTCGTGTTCTCAAGGTCACGGGCCATGAGAGCGACAACAGTAATCGTGCGTGGCGTGGGTCAACGAGTTTTGTCCCGTTGTTGTGACAGCGATGCTTTTGGGCGGGAGTTGTCCCGTTTCCCTTTTTTAGGGACTGCATGTTACTTTACCTTAGTCCAGGGTAAGATTCCCTGCCTTTTATACGGGGCGCGGTTGCGGCTTCCCTCGGGCGTAAGCCTTACCGCGGACTAGTTCTTCCCGCTCCGTTCACGCCGTGCGTATACGGTCAGCGCTTGAGTAATCTCCGGTCAATTACTTGTTTGGCTCGCGCTTGGTCCATGTGAGGGCCGTGAGGGTCATACGCGATCAGTTTCAATATTAAAAGTATGTAAAATCGAATTTTTTTAAGAATATTTGTTGATCACCTACTTTGCGTCAAAATAACGTGATATAGGCAATACTCGAGACACATATATTATCAACTATGAAACGATAAAGAACCTAAATTGGAATGACGATAAACACTGTGCGGACGAGATAAACACCAAGACCCTCGAAGAATGATAATTACTCTTTAGCTGACGCACTCAAACACCAAGAGTCCAAGACCTATACCAACCACACCTACATGGCGGTTTGAAAAAACAATCACCGAATCTCTCATGCACTTTAAAAGGAGACTTGTACTACGAGAAGAGCTTCTCTGCTTTTAAAGGAGGGTCACATATGCAAGCATAGTACATTATGACCCACGATTGATGCGAGACCCGTATTGCTTATTCTTTGTGAACAACTACAACACGAATGGCGAAACATAAGAACATGATGGTATAAAAGTGCAGAGACATGAAGGCGACTCGGGGTAGCTAGTGTTATACATATTTTTCGGTTCTAAATGATATCTTTACTTGTCAATGCGTTTTACCTCTTTATATAAAAAGCCAACGTAAATAACGATTATTGAACTTCTAAATTTGCACTAGAAATATGGGACCGTGGAGATAGTTTCAACTATTTAGTTGGCATCCAAATCTCTCATCTTCCTTAAAATCTCGTTGATTAACTAAACAACAGGCACACAATATAGATCAAGTTTTGTTATATTGTAGCATGCACAAATTAATCGTACATTCTGCGTCATAGATGATATCCTTGTCAATCTCATTATAAAAACTTGTCAACTATTATTTAGTATATAACAAGAAAGTGGTGCGTGACTGCGTTCGAGGGTTTTTGCAATCACTTAGTTTTGTATGTACAAAGTTTATCCGGAGACAGAACATAGAATTTGCTGAGCCCAAGCAAATTTAAGAAACCCAAATAGCCCTTTTGTAGGCTAACCTGACTAACCTGTTAACCTGTTTGTCCCGTTTAATTAAACGGGTTATATGGGTCGGTTCAGGTTGAAAGAAATCAGGTTAGGTTTGAGATTAGTGACCCATTTATATAAACATGTCGGGTTTGGGTTGAAGGTTTATGACCCGCAAACCCGAACCCGAACCCGACCCGAATTGCCACCCCTAGTACCCATTCTCCCAACAGGACTAAAAGTCTCCTCATAATCAATACCCTCTTTCTGACCATAACCCTGAGCAACAAGTCTAGCCTTGTATCTTTCAACAACACTAGTAGATATATATTTAATTTTCCAAACCCATTTGCTACCTATAGGCTTTCTACCAACAGGTAATTCAGTTTCTTCCCAAGTATTATTCTCATGTAAAGCATAAATATTTTCATTCATAGCATTAACCAATTTGAGGATCTCTACTGGCTTCATCATAACTACTAGGCTCAATAGTCTTATTCAAATTAGACACAAACAACAATTTTTCAGCACTTAATACAACATGATTAACATATCTATGTAATCCATATTTAACCTTAGTGTCTAACACATAATCATTCAATCTATCAGGCAAATTAGAAGATATAGCAGATCTTCTATGACTAACAGACCCTTCCTCAATTTGATTTTGCAAAACATTTTGAAACCTATTATCATCAGATAAATTTGGGTCAACATTTCCCTCAGAACTTGTATTATCATCTAAAGGATTTGCAGAATGCACCACATCTCCAGATGGTAGCAAACTATCAGAATTATGTATCTGCTCAACATTTTCATTCTGGCCTTTGTTTGCCACAACATTTGGTTGATGGATCCTACCATCTCTACCTACAGATGTAGCTTCCTCATTTACACTATCATCATTGGGAGTAGGGACAGGAGTCTTGGGTTTTGACACATACTCAGAATCCACAAAATCAAAAAAGTGTGAGTTTGAAACTTCTAAGTCTTCTTTAAAAACCTCATTCTGATTCATTTTATATGGAAAGATAGTTTCATAAAACTTAACATCTCTTGAATACAAAACACTTATATTTTCAAGACTTAGAAGCTTATAAGCATTCTTTCCTGCAGCATATCCAATTAAAACACATTTTTTAGATTTTTCAGAAAACTTATCAAACCCTTTGACAATAGCAGCAAAACACAGACATCCAAAACTCCTAAGATGAGAAAAATTAGGTTCCCTATTATAGACCAGAGAAAAGGGTGACTTACCCTTTAAAACAGAGGAAGGAAGTCTGTTAATCAAATAAGTAGCAGTAAGAACACATTCAGGCCAATAAACAAGAGGAATTCCCCCCTGAAACATTAATACTTCTAGCAACATTTAGCGATGTCTATGTTTCCTTTCAAAGAATACCATTCTCAGAGGTGTATATGCACAAGTAGTTTGATGAACAATACCCATGGTATTTAAAAATCGACATTCATTATTTAAAACTCAGTACCATTATCAGACCTTATCATTTTAATCTTTTTATTAAACTGAGTAAGAACCAGATTATAAAAACTTACAAACATTGAAAACACTTCATCTTTTGTTTTAAGCATATACACCCAGACAGACCTACTATATTCATCCAATAACAATAAAAAAAATATCTAAAACCATCCCTGGTAACCACTTTAGAAGGACCCAGACATCAAAAAATATCAATTGACCAAAAAACAAAGATTTATTTTCACTTAAAGGAAAAGAATCCCTTGTTTGTTTTGCCTTATGGAAAACCTCACAAGGACCTTCATGATAAACATTAGTCAAATTTAAAAAGTGTTTAAGCATTTTTAAAAGTTGGTTAGCAGGATGTCCTAGCCTATTATGCCAGACTTCTTTAGAAACATGACAAGCAAAAAAAACTCACTTTGATTAACCACATCAGACTTATCACAATCTCTATCAAACAGATACAAACCACCAAACTCACTACCAGTCCCCAGAGCACTCTGCTTTTTCAAATTCTGAATATAGCATTTGGTCTCATCAAACCCAACAGTCAACTTACTTTCTTTAATCATTTTATGCACAGATAATAGACTAACACAATATTTAGGCACAACTAAAACATCAAACAAAACAACATTCTTGTTAAGTCTCAAATTACAAACATGAGTATTCTTAGCAAGAGTACCATTTGGATGGCCAACAGTTAAATTTAAATCAGATATATCAAGTAAGCCAAACATTTTATCAGTATTATTAGTCATATGCTGATTAGCCCATGAATCTATGATCCATCCCAAATGATAAGAAACACCCTAACATTTATCTTAGCACAAAGAAGCTGATAGAAGTCTTGATTAAAAACACATTGCGGTTACAAAAGGAACAAGAATCACTACTTGCCATACTAGCATGAAGCGTGAGTGTTTTATCATTCAAAGGTTCATCAACTTCATAACACGCTCATTAGTGAAAGATCTGATACCGATGTTTTAACATCACCACTCACATTAGGCATACTCTTAACCTCGAGATATTGTTTTTACCATTATTAAAACCAGTTGCAGGTTTCAAATTAGGATTCTTTTTAAAACCGGGTAGATAACCAATTAGTTCAAAACATCTTTCAATAGTATGCCCTTTTAAGCCACAGTTTTTACGTAACAAATTGTCATAATTTCCTCTATTATTACTGTTTTTAGACCTATTATTGTTAAAGTTATCCCTGTTATTACCATTAGGCCTAGAAACAAAAGCAGAAATTTGTGGCTTCTCAATTTTAGCAGAAGTGGAAGGAATCTCTCTATGGGATTCTTCCCTTGACACAATCACAAAAGCATCTTTAACCTCAAGAAGGACTTCCCTAGTTAGAATAGAGCTTCTGATGGGTTGATATATGCCGTCATGACCCATCAGAAATTGCATAAGTTTCAACAGTTTAGCATGATCAACTAACTCAATTCTAGCCTCACAAACACAGTCACGAAGTTTAGTTAAAGTATCAAATTCTCTACATAAAGAATTCAACTTATGAAAATATTCAGATACAGGTAAACCACCTTGCTTAAATGAATTAATCTTTTGCATTAAATTAAACACCACAGAACCATCAATTCTATCATATGTATCCTTTAAATCTTTTCAAACAGATGTAGCAGAATAAGAAAACACATGACCAAGATACACATCTTGAGATAAAGAACTTAACAACCAATTTAACACAACAGCATTGCATCTATCCCATTGTGCCTCTAACAAAGGACTAGCAGCATAAGCAATTCTAACACAAGTACCATCTAGAAAGCCCATTTTATTTTTAATTTGCATAGCCAATTTAATAGCACTAGACCAAACCCTATCATTCTCAACACCAGATAATTTCACAGTAACAATAGATGCACAATTAGAATCATTAGGATGAAGATGCAGAGGATTAATGTGATCCAAACTAATAATCATAATAGCCATAATGAGAAACAAGAAAGGAAAGTACACAAAACAAACAAGATAACCAAACAAGAACCCTAGACACTAACAACAACCAAGAAACCAATCACCACTTCCAACAATCCCAAAAACCTATCCTCCTTCGACCTAGACTCCAAATCTAGCCTAAACACAACACACACCCAGATACTTCCTAAGTTAAGCTTGCAGACTGTGATTGGTCAGATCAGGTATTCATACCACTCTTGGTGGCAGATCAAGATGTTAACCAGTCCGTTTACGCCCACAAGATTCCCAGAAATGCAAAAACCCCCAAATTAGAAATTAGGGTTTTTACCAATCGGACTAAAAAACCAACAATTGATTCAAGAAATCAACAATTGATGTCAAGAATCACAGTAATCCACCAACAATTGCTCAAATCAACCACGAGAATCAAAACCCCCAAAAATTAGGGTTTCAAGAAAAAACCCTAATTCTTCAATTGAACCTCAAGAACTTTAATTAACCAAGAACTAACCAGATCCAAGTACCACAGTATTTGAATCGATCAATTCAAATCAAGATCCCCAAATCAAACCGTAATCAGAACCTAAGGCTCTAATACCATGTAAAAATGGTATCAAAACAACTAAAACACAAGGTGTAATCAGCCAACCAACCACCCCTTGGTGATCACAACTTTTCTTATAACAATATACACTGAAAGCTTGTCCCCAACATGGATGCAAGCATACAATACAAAAGAAAAGAGATTGTCCCTCTATAAGGTGCTATCATACAAACTCACACACTAACCAATCAGTAACTGATCAAGAACACAAATCTAAACCAAACTATTAAGATCAAGAGGATCTTAAACCAAACTAAACAATAAACCCAGTGAACAATAAACCAAGATCAAGAACCAACTGAATACAATCGCCAGAGAGAAACTTAGATGAAAACTTTGTGTGTGTAAAAACTGCAGAACCTTAGGATAGAGATCTCCTTATATAGCCAGAGAAGTTACACTTGAACCCCTGCACAAATACAAACTAACCAAACAAGATAGAAACTTATTAATTAGAGAAACTAAGCTTAATATATTACATATTAAGCCCTCGGACTTTCATAAGATTGATATATTTCAACACCATTTCTATTTAGCACCTCTGATGACTAACTTATGAATATTTATTTTAACCTAACAACAATTACAATTTTGCAAATTCAGAATAAGATAAATTATACGATTCTCACAAAGAAAAATCAATCGAGAAGGAGATACAAGATAGTTTTGAAAAATTCGCAGAAATTAGGTCGTATAACTTGTCATGGTCTCGTTGAGACAACCGCGATCTGATTATTGTCCAATTATGCATTAGCTGGAGTTTAATGATAGAACAATCTAAGGCCAATGTATGGGATGTAGGCTACATCATGTAGCTAGTCACAATGTCCCAAGAAGTGCAAGGTGATGATTCGAGTTATAACCTTAAATAAGATCGAGACCATCATGATTCTTACATCTTTTAAGTTAAAGAAGTACACATATAAGGACTTACTGTAAACCAAATACTTGGCCGCAAGCCAAGAAAACATAAAGCGACCCTCTAAAGAGGAGTACGATCAGAATGTAGTTTTTACTAGAAAGGGTGCTCTTGGGCTGGTGATCGTTGCTTATTATATACTAGTATGAGTACAGAAAGAGCATCAAATCACAAAAAAAAAGAGATTTTTGTTTGTTTTTGTTTTGGTTTTGGGTAATCATGGTTTTCGATCTTTTGTCCAACTAATCCACAGTGTTTGAATCTTACCACCACACAGGCTCAAATTAGTTTAATTAAGCTCTCTCTTCTCATAAGCTTACTGTGACCACTTCAAGGTTATTTTTCAAAGTCGATTTAATAAATTCACAATGGTATTCAGTCATTTTCTTTCACTATATGAGGACATGGTTGGTTCTCCGAGCATTGGTTTGGAATTAACTATTTATCCATGTCAAAATTATTGCTGGCTAAAATCGAAGGCCAAATTCTCTATGCTGGTCAGCTCGTTGTTGCAAACCGTAGTAATCATACCAAAATGACATTGTATTTTAGCATTCATCGTGAATTTAATAAACTTATTTTGTCTATTACCTTACGTAAAATAGTACTATATATACCTTCAAGAAGCTCTGATATTAACAATAAAATTAAAAGAAATGATAATTAAATATGAAAGATTGTGTTGCAAGAATTAATTGTTTTCTAGAGAAGAAAGTCACTTCTGCAAACAATAAATCTGACACCTCAGTTTACATAAAATTATTCATATTTTGCGTATATCTGAATCATTTCTGTAGAATAATAAGAGTATAACTATAAACCAAAGTGTGAACATATCCGCGTGTGATGCATCATATCATAGTACGTTGGCGTTTATCATGTTAATTATATTTAATCACATACCATATATTAAAAAATACGCCACAAAATCACACGCATATATTCAATCAATATAATATTCCGTAACTAGTTAGGTTCTAAATGACACACCAAATGAAATCATCTAGATCATGCATGATGCACTTCCATATTTCAATGGTATATATATGTCATGTGTTTATGTTTGAAAATATACTTGCTTAACATATAAAAAATGGATATGTATGAAACTAGAGAAGAAGAAGCCTTTGATACTATCTCTCTTTCTGACCTTCAAATTTATACTGATCGATCTAGTTCATCGGAAGTAAACCAAGATCACGAGAGTTCATTTTCGTCGTTTAGATTCAAAATCGTTGATCCAACTCCACCTAAAGAAATTGTTTTCTTTGGTAAGTTGATCCATACACATGAAAACGACCTGAAAATTTTTAGTAAATCCCAAAAATCTTCAAGACATAAAACATTTCCGGTGCCAGAGAATGATATTGGAAATGTTGATCCTTTGGATCAAAATTTGGCTAATCTGGCACCGGTTTTGAGGCCGCGGAGAAGGTCATGGAAGAAAACCTTATTGTTTGGATTTGGCGGGTCTCCGACAAGGATGGAAATTTCAGATTTAAAGAGTAGGCAGACTCGTCTTAGTCCACCAAGATGTGGTCTGGTGAATGGTGTAGGTGAAGAAGAGATGATAGTTCCCCCAAGAAGTGGCAACTGGTTGAAAAGAATTTTTGGATCGTGCATTAATCCGACTGTTCATATATTGTGATTTTTACGTAAGAGATTCCTAATTTAATTGATTAGTGTGATATGGTCCAGTTAGGATTAGTATGCACATTAGTCAAATTTATAGGGTGTCAGTGTAAATTTAGTTCTTGTTTTAGTCAAATGAGAGTTTGAAAGTTTGGTTGGTTTTTTGCCTTGCATGGTAGGCTCACGTCCATAAAACAATCGACTTCTCTTGTGTATTCTTTAGTTTCCAGCCCATGTATATTCCATTTAGAATAGGTTTCCTCTCCTCTTATCTCTATAAAAGGAGGTGAGGGGAGGGTAATGTACTTCATTCTTTTCTTTACAAATGTTAATACAATGTAATCGTTTGGGTCTTGTGCCGTTTTTCTTTTCTGTCGACACATATAAATCTGTTTGCTTGTTAGTCTTCACATTATTGAGTTATCCGCTCTAGATTTTCCGGTTTGTTGTAGGTATTTACAATGTCCGGGTGGTTTCAAACATATTGCAAGTATGATATATGGTGTGTATGCATGCTTTATAGAACGATGTTGCTTTAGTTTTAATTGCACATTGCCTGATTTCAGTATAGTATATGATGTTATGTCGATTGCTATTATAACTTGCATATAACATGTGTTTTTTCTAACCATCAAAATGCTAAAAACAGCTTGACAGTTAATGAATTTAAGAATAACTAGAAGCGCATGCCGTGCTGTTATGGTGACGATTTTGCATCAGAACTAATTTTTTGATGAACGATATATTTCGATTACATGTTTTTTGTAATAATGACTTTATGTAGAGGTGTGCATGGTTTGGTTTGAGTCGGTTTTTGGCTAAAACCAAAACCGAACCGAAATGCGATTTTGGTAGAAGCCGAGGTCTGGAGGGTGGTGAGGTGCGGATATGAAATTGGTTTTTTTTTTTTTTTTTTTTTTTTTCAAGTTGTTTGATGTGTATAGATGATGGTTAAAGACAATTAATTTTATAGGTGTTACAAGTTTATGAATTTAAGACAATTAATTTTTAGATGTTACTTTTATATGTGTGCATGTAACAAGCTACTTAAATTTCATTTTATAGTAATGTTTTTTGTCTTAAAATTTTTAAGACTTCCTTATTTATAAAGTCCTAAACTCTTTATATAGTAGTATAGCAGGGTACCCGTGCGATGCGTCGGCGGGTATCCTGTGACTATATTTTGCGGCGAGCAAATGTTATTTGATTACACGGTTTTCTAACAATAACTGTATAAATGAATGATAATTTAAATTAAAATAACTTTAAACGGTAGTAATGCAAATTATTTTATATACAAATAAACATAAATGTTCAACCGAAAGAAACGAACATAAGTAGCATCTTTGAAACATAAGGTCCAAACAAGTGCCGCGCACCGCACCAGTGTATAGTTTTCGATAAAGTTCGATGTGTCGACTCTCCGTGTGATTTCTTCTTTTCTTTTGCTTTAAAGGTATCAACGACTTTTATTTTTTAGACAAACTATATGGTTCTTGTTTCGTTTTTTTGTGGTTCAACGACATTTCAACGTTGGTACTTAGGCGCAAATAAAGGATTGCGGGTTGATTCCTCAAGTACAAATAAAGAATCGCACTTTTATGCCTTAATGTTTCTTATGCGTGTAGATTAACTGTTTTTGGTTGACAATACGTTCTCTTCTTTAGAGTTAGTTCAATATTTTAAATAATACTCACTATTCAACTTATGCCAAGCTCTTTATCAATTACTTATTCTCTATGTTATCAAAAAATAAATATTTTAAAGAAGATATAACTTTAGTAACTGTAGGTTTTATTTTGTTGTCGTTCAACTTCTTCATACTTTCATAATAAAAGTTGTACATGTCGAAGGATAAATTCAGTTAGCAAGATATCATAAACCTTTTTTTCTGTATATCTAACACACGTGTAACAAAAATTAGAATAAAAGTTTCATATCACATAAAATTTGTATGTTTGTAGTTTATGTAACTGGATAATCATATCGGCAATGAAGTGCGGTTTACATTACACTACACTTGTTCAATACAATGTCAGAGAATTTCGAATTTCACACCAATGTCTGTCATTTTCCACGAACATAAAGTCACCTATATGTATATGGTCATTCGGCCAAGCAAGAATATCACGAGTTCAAAACCCACAGTTTTCATAACAAAGCTTACTAAAAACCATAACTTATCTAGCAACCAAAAAAAAATCTAATTATCAAGGATCCCAAATTCATAAATCCACCTCAAACACTTCAAAGACCTAAAAAACAATGGCCTTACAACTTGCCTTAAAAACTAACAAATCTAAAATCAGATGGGCTAAAAAATATAGAGTGAGCATTAAAGTTTATTGTTTCTTGTGTTAGGACTTTCAAAATTACAAAAAAGAATCATAAGTGGCCTCAAAGAAATATCATTTTCCAAATTTTAACAAGTGAGCGATATCATCAACTGAATCTCTCAAAAAAAACCATTGTAAGCACCGGGTCTAGTACCACATAATCCGAAACCAACGAAATCATATCCAAAAAAAATCTTAAATAAATCTGTCAAGATCTCATCAGATTCGTGTTAAACCAAGAAACCACCATCACATAAACCAACAACCAGTTTCAGTTTCATCTCATGCACCAACAATCGCAACCAAAACCACAAAAACGAAAACTACCGGCCAAATCAATTAACCCAAAACAACCGGTCAAAACCACCTAAAGTATGTATATGTAAAACGGTGGTGGTGACGACACATGCTGTTAAAAGTGGTGGCGGCGAAATTACTTGGTGACGGTGGCGGCAGTCGGTAGATTTGTGTGTGCCAGTGTTTTATTAAGGTTTGAGAGAAAGAAAGACATGAAAGTGAAGAACCAGGTGGTGTGTTTGTTTGTTCGGGGATAGGTCGGGTATTTATACCCCATGTCTTAATCTTAATTTTAATGGGCTATTACTAAGAAATGAGTGGTTACAATTTTAGATTTAATGGGCTGTTAATTATATGGGTTGTTATAAGTTTTGGGGTGTTATAAGTTTTTAAAGACACTTAATTTCTAGGCTTTGAATTATATGTGTATGCATTTTTCTTATTAAAGAAATGTTTTTTGGCCTTAAAATTTTTAAGACTTCTCTATATAGAAAGTCCTAAACTCTTTATAAAGTAGTATAGATACTGATACTGATTCCTTTTAATTTCTCTTTCTATCGAAAGTTATTAAGTTTATATGATTTTTTAAAACAATTAAATTAATTTGCTACACAAATTACTGCCCCTGAAATTTATTTATGCATGTTACCTGGTTTCATAAATGAACGAGAGTCGACTTTGGTGCCATTACTTACCAGATTTTCTACTACTGATGCTTCCGAAATTCCGATCCGAAAACAACTCTGTTGGTGACTAGCTGTTTCAATATTAGTTGAAAATAGTCCGACTTTGGTGCCATTACCAGATTGTCTACTACTGACTAGCTGTTTCAATATTAAAAGTATGTAAAATCGTATTTTTTAAGAATATTTGTTGATCACCTACTTTGCGTCAAAATAACGTGATATAGGCAATACTCGAGACACATATATTATCAACTATGAAACGATAAAGAACCTAAATTGGAATGACGATAAACACTGTGCGGACGAGATAAACACCAGCACCCCTCAGAGACAGTAATTACTCTTTAGCGACAGACTCAAACACCAAGAGTCCAAGACCTATACCAACCACACCTACAGTGGCAGTTTTGAAAAAACAATCACTGAATCTCTCATGCACTTTAAAAGGAGACTTGTACTACGAGAAGAGCTTCTCTGCTTTTAAAAGGAGGGTCACATATGCAAGCATAGTACATTATGACCCACGATTGATGCAGACCCGTATTGCTTATTCTTTGTGAACAACTACAACATGAATGGTGAAACATAAGAACATGACAGGTATAAAAAGTGCAGGAGACATGAAGCTGACTCAGGGTAGCTAGTGTTATACATATTTTTCCGGTTCTAAATGATATCTTTACTTGTTGCGTTATACCTCTTTATATAAAAAAGCCAACGTAAATAACGATTATTGAACTTCTAAATTTGCACTAGAAATATGGGACCGTGGAGATAGTTTCAACTATTTAGTTGGCATCCAAATCTCTCATCTTCCTTAAAATCTCGTTGATTAACTAAACAACAGACACACAATATAGATCAAGTTTTGTTATATTGTAGCATGCACAAATTAATCGTACATTCTGCGTCATAGATGATATCCTTGTCAATCTCATTATAAAAACTTGTCAACTATTATTTAGTATATAACAAGAAAGTGGTGCGCGCTGCGTTGCAGAGGGTTTTTGCAATCACTTCGTTTTGTATGTACAAAGTTTATCCGGAGACAGAACATAGAATTTGCTGAGCCCAAGCAAATTTAAGAAACCCAAATAGCCCTTTTGTAGGCTAACAACAAAGCTCAACTCATAGGTGAATATAATATGTAACCATAACCAATTCATGCCCCAGTGAATATAATATGTAACCATGTATGGATAGTGCACAGGCCAATCAAAAGCATGCCTTTATGGCTGCTTTAGTATAGATATAAATAATCCACGAGAAAACGAATATTACAATTTGAAACGACAAATGAAAAAAGATTCTTGTGAAAGTGATGTAGTCAACCAGTCAATTTTTAATTTTTAAGAGAATTGATATTTACATCACATTTTGATTAACGATCACAATCACAGATTACAACAGACTGCATAACACCAGAACGCACAAATTACGATGATTAATCAAAAACGCATGAATGATCACCCTAATTTTAACCCCACTATGTTCACACTCCCTTCCAAGTTCCAGCACACCAATTTAGACGTCATTCAATGTTTTAGCCCTAAACCCAAATACAACTTGTCCACCCAACTAAATATCCCCAAACCATCATGGCCCACGAAGACACACTTACTATAGAAGTAGAGGTGGCCATCCAAACCGGTTCCGAAATCGAAACTGAAAAAAAAATCCGAAACCAAAACCGGTTCTTCCAAGAACCGGTTCGGTTCTTGAAGAAACCGTCGGTTCCTAACCGGTTCCACCTTTTAGCCGTTAAAACCGGTTTCAAACCGGTTCTAACGGTAATGTCACACATTACCGTTATACTGCACAAATAGCACTAAAAAAACTTACTTTATAACTATGTTTCCCTTCCTCGAAACATCCCACTTTGTTTTTTCATTTTTCATCTTGATAATTTCCTTATTTTTTCATTTTTTGAATTCAAGGACCAAGAAAAACCTTACCACCATCTCCCTGGAAGCTCCTGCTCATTGGGAACCTCCACCAGCTAAGATTGAGCCCTCATCGAGCAAAATACCAACCCACTGTTAAGGTTTTATGACCGGTTTTTTGGAACCGGTTCAACCGGTTTTTCCAAGGAACCGGTTTTAAACCCGAACCAGAACCGGTTATACCGGTCCCGGTTTTTTATAACCCGGATCCGAAAAAAACTGAACCGGTTTTAACCAGAACCGGTTCGTTGACTTTGACTAAGGAACCGGAACCGGTTTTTGCAAAAACCGGGTTTTGGCCACCTCTATATAGAAGTGTCGGTTCAGTTTTCTAGTTATTCAATTCTGATGGATTTTTTTTATTCGAATCGTGCAGGTAATATCTAAATTGCGAACACCTACTTACTCTCAAACCATCTCCCATCATGGATGCAATAAGAATAAATAACACCTTAAGATTAAATACTTTTGAGCTGAGCTTGAGCCAAATTAAATTTTTCTTGAGTTGACCTTGAGGTTCCATCTCGACGAGCTTAAGCTAAACCTGATGCCTTTTAGCCAAGCTTGGATGCATATATATACTCGACTTGTTTGCACCTCTAGTCGGTCGCACTACTACAAAAAATCTCACAAAAACCGGTCAGAATACTTTCTGAAGGGGGGTATCTCCATAATCGAATCATATAGAAACCGATTTGGCAACCTGTCTCTATTAGTAGCACCGACACTTGTTTTCTCCTTAAAACCGGTCTCTATTATAAAGTAAACAAACATATTTTGATTGGGCATTGACACCGGTTCTCCCACAACCTATCTTTATAGAAGCATCCAACATATCTTTATATAGAGTAAAAAGATATGTTTTTATCTCAAAACAAGTCTTTTTGGTAAATCTATTTAATTAAAAAAAAATCATTTTTATAATTTTCCAATTTTCTAAAATACACTACAAGTGTTGAAATCAACAAAGTAAATTAAGATAATACTTCAATTCAACTAAACATAAATCATAGACAAAATCCAAATTAAACACTAGAATTTAACATGATTAAACATCATTATCTAGGATTAATCACGCCATAATGTAAACCATGCACTTTTGATGTGTTTAAACTCTTTGTTCTCTAATGGACGCGCGTCACTCCAAGGTACCTACATGTAAATTAATGAAATAAATGGCTATACAACAACTAAGACGGGTTTTCAGTGCAAGAACTAAACTGCCAAGTTATTTAACATAAACAAATGACACACAACATAAGGCGATCAATCGTGTCATTGGCATTAAAGAAAAATCAATTAACAAGCGCATTAGCCTAAAACCTTAAGTATACAAAAATTATCCTAAATTTGACATTAACCTTTTGGATGTTGTAATTAGCAAGTGTCCGCCCATCCTCTAATTGCGTCCCGGAAAATATCAATCTTTGCTGGTCTGGCGGGATACCTTCTTTATCCTATAAATCCAATCACACAGTTAGCAAAATGCCTATTAGGGAACAAAAAGATATTGCGTAGAGATTATTTGAATCTGATTAAAATACGTATCCATATATTTCCTAAAAAAATAAAGAATTATGCTACCTCAAGTAACTCACTCTTTCAGTATGTCCATGACAAAAACTGTCCATCTTATGAGCTCCATCTAAAAGTTTCTTTGGGAACGTGACCTGCAATACACAGAAAGAAGAAAAGCATGTTTAATCAGATCGGTATTACGGTGTATATAAGGCTAATTAAGGTATGAAAAGTGTGTTATATGAATTTTAAAATCACGGTCAGCAGTTACAATGAACTTCCCATCGAGTGAGAACTCATGCAGTGTGATACGTCCATTAGTAAATTTGTTTACTTTAAGAACTATACACATCAAGAAAAACACTTACAGGACCAGTGATGATGCTCAATAGTGGGCAAGAATTGGTGATCCCTTATTTTGGACTAATGCTTGCTTATCACTAAGCTCGTCCATTGTCACTTATGGCAACTGCACTCACATTCTTCTCTGTTGACCAGTTAACATCACGTCATTAGTCGATAACAGTGATAACAAGTTGAAGACCAATTAACATCACGTCATTAGTCGATAACAATGACAACAAGTTGGAAATTAATGATATACCGATATGGTTTAAGCAAGTGCCAATTGCGTAAAATCACACTATGCTAGCGCTTAATGACAATATACGTAGTATTCATTAAAAATCCATATATTTAAGTGGCACATGAAATGTAAGTCTCCCATGTGAATGACTAAACACAAAAATACCTCAAAACATAACTTACACGGTATATACCACAAATCCGTATCCCAAATCCCCACCATCTTATCATCTCCAGCCGACACGAAACTTTACCATTCGCACCGTATTGAATTGCTCTGATAGGTTCTTTATGAACATCATCCTTCAACGTTATCGCACAAGCATCTCTGTACAACTAACAAAATTATCAACTATATCAACTTCATATCCAAATACAAAATTACTTACATCAACAATACTAATTTAAGAAACCAAAAAATTAGCCAATTATAAAAAAATTTACTAAAACAAATACCAAAAAAAATCTCTACGCTTAATACTAGCTCATCATCTATCCACGGCGCACAAAATTGTAAAATTACACATCAACCTAATCACATATTCTAACCAAAATTCACTTCAACTCGTCCATTATACAAAATAGTAGTAGACCCGTGCATAGCGGCGGGTTCATAATATCATGTGTTTTTGAAGCGTTGTGATCTAAACGGTTAATACTTTTTAATCATTTTTTTCTTGGTAACCTACTGACTAATTTGTACAGTTAATGAGAAATCAACAATGATTTCATAAATATTGTAATCAAACTAAGTTGAATGTTTGTTATTACATTTTACAAGAAAAAGAGTATATCATCAAATAGCTTTTTTATCACTAAATTCAATTCATAAACATTCGTATAATGAACAAATCTTTTTTAGAGTTAGCGACTAAAGTCTAAGCAATAAATCAGAGGTGATTAGGATATACTTTGTTCCATCAATAGTACCACTTTGATTTTACTAGTAATCTATATAAAATCAGTAACAACAATGGTCATAGTATCAAAGCATTTTTTAAAATTATAAATTACTAGTAAATAACAACTATGAATATAATATCATCATCAGTGAATATATCCATTTAGAAAAGAACAACTGATATATAATTTCAATTAACAAAATTTCACAACTTCAAACCATATAAAGATATGAGAAATGCGCATACTTTTAGGCTATTCTTGATAGATCCAATGGTGGTGGTAGTAGATCGGAGGTTGACAGATCCACTGGCGCTGGTAACATGGTAGGGTGGTACCAGATCTGGCAATGGTTGAGTGGTAACGGCAGCTCCCGGTGGATTTGGTGGTGGTGGCTTCTTTAATGGTGGTACCACATCTGATAGTGGTGGCTGTAAAGGTCGTTCCGGTGATAGTAGTGCCGGTGATTGTTGTTAAAAAGTGGCGGATCCTGACAATTTTTTGATGGTGGTTGTGTAATAATAAAGGAGAAGAGTGATAGTGAGAGAGCTTGTGTGTGTTTTATGGTGTTTTGATATGTATTTTGTTATATTTTGTTACTTCAGCTAGTCCTAGTCGTGACTGGACAACTGGGTCATCCAGCCCACGCCGCCTTTCTTCTCAAATGACACAGACAACCCGATGCCCCAATGACGACCCAAGGAATTTTTTTTTTTTTAAATCATTTTTACATAAACTAAAATTTCATTAATAATTAAATGTTACAATGCTAAATAAAACAACACGAAATACATAAATCCTAAATCTAATCTGAATGCTCCCGCATGCAGTCATACGAGGAGCACGAGAACCGTGAACCTCAAGCGAGCCAAATCTTCCTCGCTCACACCATCGCCTTTGTTCTCCGATAGCTCCAATTGATTTTGGTGTCGACGTTGTTCGTTATCTTCTAACACACCGCCACAACTTGTCAAGAACCTCGCGATCTCAAGGGCTTGATCTTTCAAAATTTGTCGATCATGCCTTTTGTTCGGGAGTAATGTCGTTGCAACTCTTGTAGTTTTCTCTCATTTGTTCCTTCTCCGCCTTAGCTGGTCAAACAATTCGATGACGCTTATAATAGCGTTTTTCGAGCCTCATCGTCGTTATTGCATTGATTTTGAACGACACTTGCATATCTTCAACGGAATGGGGAAGACGGCAAGCCATAATAAATCTTGTGTTGAGAAGTATTTTGAGGTTGAATTGTGTTTGAAATTGTGTGTTTGAGATTGGTATTTATAGGATGTGAAAAGTGGTAAAGTTTAAAAAAAAAGTTTTTTTTTTTTTTTAATTTAAGAAAGGTAACAAACGGTTGAAATCGAGTGAGATTTCAACCGATATCTCACTTTATAAACCCCAACCGATCTAGCGACCCAAGAACCACATTGGTGCCAACCGATTTGAAGATCGGTCAAGGGGGGAGAATTTTGGTGCCCAACCGATTTTGACCCAACGAATGCGACCAGCCTCATATTTTGTGATGCAATGAATGTTTGAGATTAAAAATGATCTAATGGCTGAGATGTGCTCTTTTAATTTTAATTTTATTACGAATGCTTTATATAATAGTGTACTTCAGTGATTTGAGACTTTGACCCGGCCGATTCAAGCGGTCGAACCGGCCCGGCAAAATGAGTAAAAAGCGTGTTAACCGTTAGACTCTGTAAGATATAACTTTTCACATACACATCATAACATTAACACAATGAGCACATAGATGGTTTTAGAGAGAAAGAGTGGGACATTCTAGTGAGAGAAACTAGTGGAATATTAGATTACCAAAGAATATCCAACCTCTACCTTGCAAGGTAGAGGGTATTTATAGGTTACAAACTAAACGACCTCCCGACGGCCTCGTGGATCGTGGATACAGCTGGTAAAGACCGACCTTCTTCCACGGTGTTGCACTAAACTATTTTACACTACTAACTAACTACATAGACCGTAACTAATGACCAATCTACGAGCTAACTTATGCTAGATAATAGTTGGGGTGACCGACTTTTCAAAGACCGGAATTTTCTAATTCCTAACAATCTCCCCAAGGAGGTCACCCCATATTTTACATTTCAAATCCTAGCATTCTAGTCTTGACATTGTTCTTGAGCTCGTAGTCTTTCATACATCAACATTGTAAACTTGGTGCATAGGTGGTGCAACTTCAAAGACTGCAAAGATTTGTACTTAATGTAGGAGGTCCATTTCTGATTCACGAGATAGTAAATAAGAGCCAGCTTTTGAGATCATCAGCAAACAACAATCTCTGAGACATTCATTGTGGTGTTGTGACTTTGGGACCGACAT
Organism: Chrysanthemum lavandulifolium; assembly: GCA_022545495.1. Classification (NCBI taxonomy): domain Eukaryota; kingdom Viridiplantae; phylum Streptophyta; class Magnoliopsida; order Asterales; family Asteraceae; genus Chrysanthemum; species Chrysanthemum lavandulifolium. The sequence continues at coordinate 43,951,803 of CM040245.1, read as the reverse complement.
GCTCACATCATGGATCGTGATATCTTCTCATCAGAGTAGTGGAAGCATTTGTTGAATCATGATATGGGCAGCAGCGTAGCAGAAGCTTGGTGTGAAAATATCAGAGTCATTGATGCACTAATCATGATTTCTTTTGAGATGAATGTGTTAAGTGAGCATGCGGCTATGGATTGACCGCTTCATTCGATCACCGCAAACGCCGGGCGCACTGCATACAACAGCTAGCAACAAATCGCACGAAAGTGTCTTTGATCACTTTCGATGAATTGAGGTACACGCCCACGGTTCCCCGCTGATCAAGACAAGCACCGCCTCGTGATCGTAGGATTCCTAAGAATCTCCTTGACAGGTTTCGCAATGCTCTAGTCGTTCTCAAACCGAACATCTCAAAGAAGACAACACGGAGTGAGTGAACCAAATAATTTTAAGTCCACCGATTGATGAAAAGAGATTTGAAAACAATCGTAGTATTGCTTCAATAGAAATTGTTTTTGCAATACAACGAAGGTTTTATTGAAAATCAATTATCAATCATAAAATACCTTTTGGTTTGAAAATGAGTACACGGTCGATGTGCTAAAGAAAAGAGTTTATAAGCACAAAGACCGGTTTTTCAAAGGTATCCGTCAATCCCTAACTCGAACCAGATTGATTCAAGAGATTGAATCGCCCCATTGTTTCTGCTCATTGTCACATGGTTGATCTATATAATAGATCTCACATGCCACCTACCAGAGCTTGTTTGATGTTGGCTCCGTAGGCTTTCCATCTTCATTGTGAATATGTAAACACATCACTCGATGTTCCGCAATACCACAAGGATAATGCGAGGACTCAAGATATAATCTCTTTCCACATTGTGTGAAACAGAGAGTCTTCATTGAAAGTGTCCTAATGAGATTTATTGATGATCTCGTGGCTCTAGACTCAATTTGTGCATATTTGGATCCTATAACGAGACTAGGGAGAGGGTCTCCTTCTTCAATATCAACCATCTCTAAGAGAAAGTCGATAGATAATGTCGGTTCCCGTGAGAATGAAACAAGTCCTTTAAGAGGAACTTGAGTGGTTTGAAAGTTGAAGTGCAAGGCCACCGGGTCCATGACGCCTTGTCTTCAATACCGATGTTACCATCAAGAGTATATGAATTGAACCCGGCCGCCTCTAAGGTTGAATTAATGGAGGCTTATTTGTTTTCACCCTATTCTCATTCAATTCTTTTAATTCTTCAACCCTTCAAGCTTACCGAGACTTCATAGCTAGAACCTTGTTGGGTTTATTCCAAGACTAGCTCGCCTTAGTCCGCACTCTTCCCATATCTCATTTTTCTCCTTTATCATCATACCTAAGGACTTCTACACTAACTAGTGGATTGTCCTCGGTAGATCCCTCCTGCTCAAGCGGATCATGGGAACCAATACCTAACCTTATCATCCTTATATCACCGCATATAAAGTAAAGTTGGTCGGTCAATTTGGTATTGTTCATCCGCCATTGGATCCAATTGAAAACCATTTGAAAATCAATTCGTATACTTGTGATATATTATCAAAGCTTTTTGTACCGAATTGTTTTTGATATTTTTAGAACGAGAACTCCCTCAACATGTGCATCAAGTATTGAAAATGTTTTGCACACGGAGGCAAGAGAAAGAATTTACTTTTGATTACCATTTTCTAAAGATATCAACATCACTTCCCATATTAAATCAAGTAAATATAGCATTTCCGGAAGGATGAGGTTTCCATAATTCGCCCCCTCAATATGTGCCTCGAGGTTGAAAAGGGTTTTGCACATATTGAGGGAACCTTTATCATCAAAGGATTAGAAGCCATGTGATCAAGGTACTTTAAAGTATTTAAAGTGTCATGTACCCCGATGACTTGAATTTACAAAGAGAGTTCTCCCCTTAATATATGCTTCGAGATTCGAAAACTTGTTTAGCACATATAAGGGAGAAGTATGCACAAAATTGGTCATCTTATCTTTTACCATCTTTCATATTTATATCACATTTTCTCCCCGATCAAAATCTTAAATCCTTTGAGATTTTGGATCTCAAGTGATTTAAATAAGTATGAGGAAAAATATTAGTAGGAGAAAATGTGTCCAATTTTATATGATAAGGAAAAAAGGATAACATGATGTTTCCCTTTTTCACAAGGGGAAACCATAGTACAAATCCTAGCACTATTACATGTATCACAGCTTGTTCATATTTAATACACCACATATAACACAAAGTTAACAAAACATAAACGGTATTCAAGACGCCTTCATTCGCTTCTTTGAAGAAGTTTGTAGTGACCATCACGAGCCTTCCACCAACAAAGCTTTCAAGGTCATGGAAGATCCTTCGTGTCTTGAGTCTTCGACGGATTGCAAAGAATGAAATGTTCACACCTCTTCACGCCATCATCACCCGTAACGTAGTTTTAACCCAAGATCTCATATCAAGTTTGGCTTTTTCACTCGTGTCAAGTTCTTCTTCACCATTTTGAGCGCACCATCACTAAACTTGTAGAGTTCACATAGACGATAAGCATACGCGATCCATATCCGCGGTGAAGATGACGGCTCTAGGAGTGTCAAGAACTTTGTATTCTCGATGAAATTCATGCCCACCGCATTCCATTGAGGACTTGTGAGGTTGACCCGGTTTGGTAGCTTTCAATGCCAAGTCGAAAGTCCTCAACTCGCTTCCGTATGACTAATCCTCCGATCCAAAGAGTGACAATGCAGAGGGCCTTTTCTCACGCATGTAAGTGCTCCAGTGTCCTTGAAGATTTAAAAGATAGAGATCTTCAAATCATTTGGTAGAAGATGTTTGAAGTCGTTCTCTTCAATGGTATACACTTTGAAGTCACTCTTTAAGGACAATCTTCTTCAAGTACTCATATCCATAGATCGGAACATCTCTACACCGATAACGCTTAAGATTTGTAGTTTTGATCCGACCTCATCAAGGCCTTTTATCAAGACCATGTCTTTCAATGTAGAACATCTTCTTTTGAACCACCAGTGGAAATACCATAAGACGCCGCAATATCATACTTATGTTCTTCATTTGCCCGCAATGATCAGAACCATCCGCTCAAGCCCCGATCGTAATAGATTGCGCTTTCATCTTTGAAATAGATAGAGCAGCCTTCTTTCCGCAGAGCGAGCACACGATAGTCCAAGTCGTGATTGAAGAAGAATTCACCGAATGGTTATCCGACTGTGTTCACCACCAAGAGGAAGAGATTTGTTGACATTGAAGCGATCGATTTGCTCACCGACTTGGTCATTCAAAGATCTTATGGCATTCTTCCATCCGATATTGAAGATGGTTTGCATCGAATGGAAGACCTTGACAATTTCGTAGGCTTGTCCTTCTAGATCTCTTGGTGTTATGGAAGAGATACACTTCCGCCACAAAACCATCTAATGAAACTTCCCATATCACCAGTGTAGTGCGTAAGAGAGTCTTCACCGACTTCATAGTTATTGGTGATAACCGATGCCCAATTGTTGTCTGGAATCATAGAGTCGACTGGGATTGTCCATGGGTTCCGGAGAAGGAGGTCTATCTTCCACAATGCGCCTTTGAATTGTGTCTCTGTAAGGAGCTACCCGGATGTACTAGTGCGGTTCCCACCATGTAATTGTCAAACCAATCTTCCGATGGCTTAGGAATATGTTTCGCCGATGCATCATCTTCATCCGGTTCGAGTCACCTAAAACTTGAGACTCTTCGTGGACCACTTGATCATCGTGAATTGAAGTGGATGTGGAGGTGAATCTTGAATCGATCGTCGTCCAGCGCGATTTCTTCCGAGTACCTCGCTTGTTTGTAGAGTCCGATTGATTGGACGGTTTTGGGGTTGATGATGGTGGTCGTGATGGAGGTGAATTGGTGTTGTCGGGATTCCCACCCGTAAGTTCCAAAGCCTCGGTGGTGGAGGATCTTCGCGATCTTTGCGATCCTTCATCAATGTTTCCATCACAATTGTCCTTCTTTTCTTTTTAGCATTCTTTTCTCCGACTTCAATTTTAAACTGCTCATAATTGTCGAACTTGATGGATTCTTCAAGTGCCTCATAAAGTTTATCGTGAACCTCATGCTTGTCCTCTTCACCTCATACATCCTTTCACATGTGGTCGCTCTCATATCGAGATGGGAGGTCCTTGAATCGTCTCGAGAAGTGGAGCTCCATTGCCCATTCCACGGCATCCTTGACTTCTCCTTCAATAGCATCAAGAATCGCTTCAAGAAGTTGAGGTGCTCCAATCAGACACGATCCACCGTAGACTCAACAGATTTAGGAAGTTGCCTTCCAAAGGCTTCTACCCTTTAATGGTTTTATCCAAGAGTTGATCGACGTGAGAATCTGTGAGGGAAGTCGGTGGAGCCACTTCATCCGCAATTGTGAAGATGGGTTCGAGTTGGTGGTGTTGTCGCTGGTGTTTGTACGGTTGATTGAGCAGCAGGGAGGTGGAAGTGCGGTTGATAGTGAAGATGCAATATTGGAGGAATGGTTGAAGTATCTTGTCAATGTCGACATTATACATGGATTGTGCAGAGTCTAAGGTTTTGTCATTAATGAATTGATCACCAAAAGAGAAGTCATCATCAAGATTCTTAAGTGAAGATAGAGAGTTTGTAGACGATTTGGTTCATCCATCTTCAAGGTCTCGCGATCTTGTCCCAAGGTTCTCCTGTGAGCCCTTTTGTAACAGAGTGTCAACATTCAACTCGATTGAGTCTCACCAAGTGATAGAGATTCCTTAAACGCTTCGTGCACCACACCGATTGTTCTTTACATGAGGTGAATCTGCTTTCTTCACTCATATTGATTAGTGGTGCTAGAGGAGATGATGAGATGGTTAAAAGCATGTGAGCAATTTGTTCAACACTTGCAACTCCTTTACCCTTGTCAAGTGTAATTGGGGCTGTTTGTTGAGGTGGTTGAGCGGGTTCTCTTAACACAACTCCACCCATCGGAGCCTTCACATTTTGATCTTCAAGACTTTGTCAATACCAAGTTGCGATCGTCATCCTCATCAATTAACCCGAAAGTATTCCTTGGCACCTCGTTGTTCTCATCTATTTCCTTTTCCACTTTCTTCTTCTTTTCTTTATGCTTTTGGATGAAGATTCTGATCGATGAGATCTTTCACGCCTCTTTTAGGAAGAGAGGCATAGGATGCTTTAGAGTCGAGGTGGTCTTGGGAGCAGCTTGGTTGTAAAGGAGAGGTGTGACATTAGCGAGAGTTTGGTTGCACTTTTCATGTATTGCTTGAAGTAGTCCTTCTTCTTGATATCATCTCGTGAGAAGACGATCGTGAATTGGCAATCCAAATACTTTTGATTCGAACCTCTAGGAACATATTTCAAGTTTCCTAAAACAAATTCATGTTCGCTTTGTGTAGAGTTGATTCGCACCTAGGAGTGAAGTTGTGAGTTTGTTGCAAATACCGGATGACAAGTTTGGAGAATCGATGTCGGGAATTACAAGTTTGTTCTCGCTTCACGACCTTGAACATTGTTCGTGAAATAGGTTCTATCGATATGAATGTGTTCATTGATAACGAGAATTCTTCCCAAATACGATCCGAGACATTCACATCAACCCTATTAAAGATTCCCATAGGATTTGCAAGATAGGAATTCTCACTTTATCGAACCCCAAGTTTTCCCGTATAAGCATAAGTTCGTAATGGTTGTAATGGCTCTCCGTGGTTGATACATGTGACCCGTGATGATGTCGATGCTCTTGAAATACTGCTCGATATCCCAACCCAATAAGAAATACGATCGATCGTCAAGACCAAAGGAGATTCAAAACGAACGCCGTGGTCACATGGTGTGATTCCAAGAGCTTTGCTCGTAATATCGTAATCAATTGTGAACTCCATATTATCCAGCTTGCAAGAGTATCGTGCTGTGATTTTATTCCATTGAACGGTGTTCCAGAATTGTTGAATGTAGATGGTAGGAATTGAGCATTGCTTGGTAATAGCCCCGAAGAAGTTAGTGTTTTTGAGGATGTCAATTGAAACTTTGAGTATCGGATTTTGTTGAAGCCTTTGAAGGTCCACATAACAGTTGCTTTTACCAATAGCAGCCCATTGACTTTTGGGAAGGATTTCTTCGTCTGAGATAACTCTGGATGATCCTGACGGAGTACCGCTCTTTTCTGGGATTGAACTAGCCATTGATGTTCTGAGTAGTCATACAATCAACAGTAATAGATGGGAACAGGTTAGATAATACATAGTAAGTGAGACAGCATTGAGAGCACCCTTATGACAAGGAGGTAGAAACACTGAAGAAGTTCCTAACACATATGGAGACAGATAGAGTGGCAAAGATTGCAATCAGATAACACCTTTCAACTATATGATAACATAAAGATATAACAATGAGGAACATTCATATAGAAGAATGATTACATGACGAGCTTATAAGGGGTTTAAAGGGCAAAGAGTGCATAACTACGTGATCATGACATGAGCCAAGATACACATGTAAAAGTGATATAACACATATGTATGAGGCAAAAGAAACATTTGGCAATGTGAGAGAACCCAAGTACCTTTTGCCTAAACAGAGATGTTATAACAGCTATATAGAGTAAGTTGATTCAACAAGACGAATTAGGAGATCCTAGGAGTAGTGAGAGCGAAATCATCTTTAGCAACAACTTTGAACATTTTGAACAACCTTGACCCTAAGACTAATTCTCAATCATGAACACTGTTATAAACTTGTAAAAACAAGTCGTCATCTAGAGCCACGGACAAGTCATAAAAGGATTAGCTCTCTAAGTCGCTAAACTAATTTGCTAACATGTAAGACCAAGTAGCCATGAATAAAACTTAAACCAAGTCGCCACAAAGTAGACAACTAAGTCGCTAGGTAACACATTTGCTAACTTGTAAATACAAGTCGCTATCTCGCTAGCTCGCTAACCAAGTCGCTAGGATAATTCGCTAGCTCAGAAAGTCAAGTCGCCATGTACAAGAATTCAAGCCAAGTCGCTACAAAGTGGTTAACTAAGTCGCTAGGTTATTAATTCGCTAACTTGTAAATACAAGTCGCTAGTTACTAACTCGCTAACCAAGTCACCGGAAATTAGTGAACTAATTCACCGAGACGATTCGCTATGTAGAGCTCTAACTCGCCATGAAGAACATTCATACTAATTCGCTACCAAGAACAATAACTCGCCACCAAGAACATTCCTAACCCAACCCATCACCCAATCCATTATAATCATCCATCAATGTATCCAACCAATATAGTCCAAACAAACAATATAATCCAAACGATATATAACACGCTCAATCATTTAATAAGTAACACACATACGATTTACAAAGAAAATCCGAACCTAAGCGAGAGGGTCAACAAATCACACCACGCGAGCACGTAAAGGATCCGAAATAGTGATAAGTTAAACACTAGACACTAAAGCATAAGATAGTAAAGATAATAGGAATCAATGCAAACCTTAATCTAAGTCGCTAGAAAGAATGAGAAGACGAAGAGAAAAAAACGAGAGAGAAAAGTGAAAAGATTAGGTAACTCGCTAATGGGTAACTCACGGGTTATACAACATATCTTAAGCAAGATGACACAATTGGTCCTTGTGGTTATAAACAAAGGTGGTAATTCGCTAATGCAACAACTTACACTATATGACAAGTTTGGTCCCTATGGTAAAATGAGTGAGTGGTAATAAAATGCTAACACGGATAGGACAACGCCTCTAGCATCGATTATTACATCGATCATCATGAAATAATTCAACATTTCAACACATAGGCGCTACAACGAAAGCACACACCGAAAGTATAACCGCTAGTCACACAAGGTGAAATCACCACATCATACAAATAACCAATCATCATAACCAAAGACAAGCCAATGGTACATAAAATTATCTCCCTCAATCAATGTCATCAAAGAACATTGATTGATATTAACCAATCCCATTATACTACCAAGAATATATCAATTGTTCGAACTTCATCTATGATCCCGCCATTATTGAATGACATTTCTAGGACCGTAGATGTTATCGATAACAAGGAGTATATTCATTATTAGAAAAAATGAAAGAAATGATAAAGTTTTGAAAGGAGTATATTCTAAATTTTTTTTTTTTTTTTTTTTTTTTTTTTTAATAAAATTGATTTATACACAAACATGGGAGAACGAGTCCCGATTCAAGATGAATAGGAGTCAATGTAAGAAGTACATCAATTTCGCAAGCTATAGCTCCCGAATGAGCTATGTTCATATCCGAGGGAACCAAGTCATGAAGTTCCCGATTGAGTTGAGCATTGTACCGAAAAGACCGAGAGCACATTGTACTTGAAGCACATGTAGACTTGTTCATAAAGGGTTAGTGACATGTTTAGTCTCACATTTAGAATCAACACAAGATAATCCGACGATCATTATCGGGGATCCTATTAGGTTCTACAATCTTGAAAAGTTTACCTGGAATCCACTGAGGCATGATTTAGGGATGTAAGTTCGCTTAAGTCCTCAGATACTTAAATAATCGCCGTGGGAATCCATTTGAAGCCACAAGTGAGATGAACTAAATGAGTGCACACCCTTGTTTTGACTATTTGTCTTTTGTGATCCGAGAATTTCTTAGGGATTGATCCGTCGACTATGTTTTGCATGATATCTAGTTGCTTATAGCGCTTTTGACTTGTGGGTGATGTTCATTAGTCCTATGCTTGGGATTCATCATATCCGAATTAGGCAATGAAGTGACCGGTTTTGACAAAATGCACTTGTAATCAACTTGGGATGTAAGCTTAGATTTCAATGGTTTAGCTCTTTCGCACCTAAAGGCATTAGGTTGTTTAATAACTGCTCGCTTCAAGTGGTTCTCGAACCGCTGACTTTCCCAAAGTTGAAGGTTTTGCAAACTTAGTGTTCATCCTATTTCCAAAGATACTTCCCGAGCTCATTTTTAGGGCCACAATATTGAAGCTCTTATCCCGAATTTGTGCTTTGAGGTCATCAATATCTTTCATCAATAGATTAGATTGATTGACTAATTTAGAGTCTCGCATCCTCAAGGTTCTTTCTTAATCGCTCATTTTCTCTTAGAAGGTTGGACACACATAGAGCTAGTTCGTAATTCCTAGAATCTAGCGTATCACTCATCTCATGACGGTCACATTTCGGGCTTCGAAAGAAGAGATTTTATTTCTTATGGTCGAATCTTTGTCCCGAATCGAGATTTTAACCGATTAATTTCAAAAATTTCTAAATTCGAAGTTCCAGACATTACACTGCTTATTTGCATAAAACATTTCATCCTTATGTTGTATTTCAATTTGCAAAGAGATACAAGTTGTTTTTCAAGAATTGAAAATTTGTTTGAAAGCTCATCATATACCCTTTTTTCAATCATGTTGCTTGCATTAGATTCGCATAAAACAAAGATTGATTCCACATTGTCATGTTCGGTAAGAGTCATGTACCTTTTGTGAGAATTGGTGTGATCGATAAGTGTACCTTGTCGATTGATACCTTTTCGCACTCGAGAATTTGAGATCGTTGTTGTTCTCACATCTTTTTCCATCACAATGAGATTCTCGCAAACAAAGGTCTTCACGGGTTCAATTGAATGAAGCATGACACGTCATCATTGTTCCATGGACACTCTTGACACTGCTCAAATCCTTCACTTTGTTATTCTCATTAGCGCTTCTTCAATGTATGTTTCCATATTACTCATAAGTTGAATAAATGAGTTTCGAACTCATGAATTTCCATTCCGTGTGTTTTTGAAAGACATTCCACCATGATATCATCAAAATCGAGGAGTATTCTTCCGGATAAGTGGTTGAAATTGGTTGACGATGGTTTGAGGCGCATGAGAATCATCGAAGAGATCTTTTCTTTGTTAATTTGAACCCTCACCGCTCTAAGTTGAGCAAAACAGCTTTTGTTAAAGTGGGAAAATCCTCGACGAAGGATAGCACAACTTGTTCGATCCATAGTTGTTGATAAGAATAACTGAGAAGTCGATCGAGATGTTGAAACGGCCACCGGTGCATTCCATATTCTTAGTATTATCCGAGGATATTAAGAGTGACTTATTTGAGTTATTCGATTGATCGACACCGAGTCATTAGGTGTGAGGTCTTCGATGGGCATTCGCCACTATTCTCGGTCAGGTCATAGAGAGCAAGTACTTTGGTGATTAAAGAACCGTGATGACCGACATTGTGTTATTATGAATTACTCCCCAAAATCTCTAGAGAATTAAGAATCAATTCGCTACTAGTACTAATCCCAAGTCGCCAACACTAATTCGCCACCACTCTAAGTCGCTAGCTTTCCAATTCGCTAGCTGATGTAAGTCGCTAGGTGGTAACTCGCTACACACCAAGTCGCTAACCAAATTTTGGCAAGAATTGCCACACAAGTCGCTAGAGACACAAGTCGCTAAAGAGCAACTCACATCGACCAAGTCGCTACCATTAAGTCGCTACCCGTAGTGGAGAGTCCACTACTTGTCCTTTAACTCGCTAGCTCTAACTCGCTAGCTTTTAACACCGTAAGTCGCTACAAAATAATGAAGCAAGTCGCTATGAAGAAAGGTTATCCGTGAACTAACTCGCTACCATGAAAACCATATAAACATCACTTTTCAATCCAAAACAACCCAACCAATATGATTCAAGCTACCAAATGAAAACCTAAACACTTATGATGATTCTAAACACAAAAGTACCAACAAAATTCAAACTTTAACACTAGAGATCAACCAAATGATGCAAAACCACTAAACTTTTTCAAACTCAAAACCACCTAAAACCACTATAAATCCAAAGATGTGCAAGATATGATCTAACCATGGCTCTTGATACCAATTGTAAGATATAACTTTTCACATACACATCATAACATTAACACAATGAGCACATAGATGGTTTTAGAGAGAAAGAGGGGACATTCTAGTGAGAGAAACTAGTGGAATATTAGATTACCAAAGAATATCCAACCCTCTACCTTGCAAGGTAGAGGGTATTTATAGGTTACAAACTAAACGACCTCCCGACGGCTCGTGGATCGTGGATACAGCTGGTAAAGACCGACCTTCTTCCACGGTGTTGCACTAAACTATTTTACACTACTAACTAACTACATAGACCGTAACTAATGACCAATCTACGAGCTAACTTATGCTAGATAATAGTTGGGGTGACCGACTTTTCAAAGACCGGAATTTTCTAATTCCTAACAATAATCGACGATAGTGATCGAGAAGATTTGAACTGATACGAGATTTGATTTATTATAACTACGTAAAAAGTGTATAAATTACAACGGCTTAAATGCAAAATAAAGAAAATTAAAAGATAAAAATATTAAATAAACGCTATCACTATATTTAAAATGAACTTCCAAAACAAAATTTGCGAATCGTCTTAAGATGAACTTCCAAAACAAAACTTAAAATCCAGATTCAAACGTCAAAATGAAAACAAAAGATCCTAACTCAAAATCAATCGTCGTAAAATTTTATAAAGAGGTAACAAATCGAAACGAAACTCCTATTCTCGTGCCGGATTAAACCTACTAGTAGCCAGAGACTCCAAATCGAGTCCACCGTATTCTTCCTCATGACTCATTACGACGATCCGTAAAGAAAAGCCGGATATACCGTAATGCTAAACGATAAAACTTCACGATTCACACCGAGTTCAACAAATCGGAGAGAAGCAACATGATCGTAATCA
>CM040245.1:43860377-43939937 GCA_022545495.1 Chrysanthemum lavandulifolium | reverse complement strand
GTGGATCGGGGATACGGTGGGTAAAGACCCGACCTTCTTCCACGGTGTTGCACTAAACTATTTTACACTACTAACTAACTACATGACCGTAACTAATGACCAATCTACGAGCTAACTTATGCTAGATAATAGTTGGGGTGACCGACTCTTTCAACCTTTGGAATTTTCTAATTCCTAACAATAATTACATGTCAATCAGTAAACAACATATCTATAATATTCAAAATAATATGTAATGAAATCGTTGTATTTTACCTAACTTGATAACTGTAACTGAAGATTGATTCGTTCCCTGACGGTCAAGTTTTGTCACACAAACCAACTACTTGTGAATGGTCGATCGTAACAAACTTAAAGCAGTTCGAGCGCGAGAATGCAATGAAGAGCTAGAGGAGTATAGTGTTTTCCAGTCGTTATGTCCCAACGAGCCGCATGAGAATAATCGGGCGATGTAGTGATCGAGAAGATTTGAGCGGATCGAGATTTGATTTATTATAACTTCTGAGAAAAAGTGTATAAATTACAACGGCTTAAATGCAAAATAAAGAAAATTAAAAGATAAAAATATTAAATAAACGCTATCACTATATTTAAAATGAACTTCCAAAACAAAATTTGCGAGAATCGTCTTAAGATGAACTTCCAAAACAAAACTTAAAATCCAGTTCAAGCGTCAAAATGAAAACAAAAGATCCTAACTCAAAATCAATATCGAGAAAAATTCTTATAAAGGGTAACAAATCGAAAGCGAAACTCCTATTCTCGTGCCGGATTAAACCTACTAGTAGCCGTAGACTCCAAATCGAGTCCACTTCGTATTCTTCCTCATGACTCATTCACGGCGATCCGGAAAGAAAAGCCGGATATACCGAATGCTAAGCGATAAAACTTCACGATTCACACCGAGTTCGAACAAATCGGAGAAGCAATCTGGATCGTAATCACTTATCGAATATCAAACCGACTTGAAGCATGACAAACGAATCGAGTGACATAAGTCGCGCCCAAATCCAAAATAACAAAATTCGATGCGAACAAAGGAGGCCAATTCGGTGAAGGCAAAAGGATATCAAGTCAAATCGAGCGACCATCAAAAGGAATCGAAAAATATCCGAATGCAGACGGAAACCTAATGTCTACCCACTTCTCACGTGTCATAGCCTAAGCTCTAAGGGTAAAACCTAGAGCCGATACCATAATTGTAAACCCGACAAGGGTAAAGATATCACAAATACGGTTTCATATCGAACTTTAACTAATGTACAAAAGTGGAAGCCTTTACAAAATATTCAAAAAGAAAACATAAATAACTTAAACTTCAAAATAAATCTAAGATCTCTATGGTAAAGTCTTGCTCTCAACTCTACTCTCAAACCCGGATCGGCCATCCCACAAGCTCATCTTGAATGCTTAATACCGCCGCAGAAAAGAAAGTGCGGTGAGCTTACAAAGCCCAAGTGAATGATATAACGAAACAAAAGCTAAACAAAACTTATATACGAATAACGAAAATAAAATGAAATAATGACGAGGGATCTTTTAGGATTCTGCGGAAACACAATTATACAGAAATCCAAACAACCACATAATAGTTTAGACATCACATAGCACATTAATGACACAAACACGAACACATCAGAACAACCAAACACATAACATACCAAGAATAACAGATTACATATAAACCAAACGAAGAGTCTCAAAACTAACGGAAACACTTTCTAGAAAATAAACATGGCATTCATACAAATCAATTAATCAACATTTAAAGCACTTAATACAATATTGTAGCAATGAAATAGCAGACAAGTCATGGCGGATATAATAGCTAAACCAGGTTCTCGGATCAAATCCTAACCTTAGCGAGTTTTAATATGGCGGTCACATATAAAGACGGATAATTAACCAATTGACAAGGTTTACAAATTTAATGAACCATCATACATGTTAACCTTCAAAACACTCAAATACACACTAGCACATTCATCTCATAGATCAACGATTCACGTAACGATAACAAATCATAATATCGATATACGAATCATGTTTTAACGTATTAATCCTATCCTAGCATGGCAAGCGGTAGTCACATAAACATGTAAAAGCATAAACATCTTCAATAAACATATAATAACTCAAGAGGGCAAATAGAAGTATTGGCAAATACGAGAATCATAAACATAATTCATAAAATGAATTAATGAGATAAGGTTTAGTCATCCACCACGAGCCCGAAACATATCGAACATAACATATCAGTAACCATTGTATTCGAGGGTGACCAATACCATATATAATATGAGGGAGACCTCAAGTAACCAATGGAGTAGCTAGCTCCGAAATTTTGTGAAGACGCAGATTGCATACGACATCATTCACCGAAAACATATCGGATATCATATAACGGATCGGATCTAGGATGCATCCATACGCCCTTCCTACATATTCACAAATATGCTTCACCATCCGAGACGTGGCGAACATCACTCTATCGCCTAGAGTCATATCGAGGTGCATCATCGATACGGACATGGAACCCCATGACTAGTTAAATATTTGGCTTGGGTGTCAAACTAACTTAGGTCAAACAGATCGTCATAAATGACCGGATCATAATTCATCATAAAGGTCACAAATAACTTATCGATAGTTCATATCATAAGGTTCATATTCGATATTCGAAATCATAAATTCATATCATAGTGGCATATCATATATTCATAAGTTCATAACCGAAGTTCATAATCGAAGTTCATAATCAACCATAGCAGGGTTCAACAGATGTATATATCAAAGTCTTCCTAACATAAGTTCACATCGATATTGCATAGTTCACTAGAACATAAGTTCGGATAAGCAATGATCAAACATTCAAGAAAAGGGTTCATAGCAATGGCATTGGGAATCCTAATAAGCATGAAATAGAAAAATGACAAAGAAAAGAACATCATGAGGAACCTTTATGAAAAGGTCGAATATCCAGACGATAACACAAGTGTCTTAAAGTAAGGCAGAATATCCGTACCTTAACGCAAATGAGGAAAAGCAAATGAATGAACGAACACGAAGATACGACGCCATCGTCTTCTTCAATGAATCTACACGGATTACGATTCGTATAATACTTATTAGTTCCTTTTATAAGCTTCTTATGCCTTTGTAAGTGTGTTACCTATTGATATCATATTTTATCTTTCGGTTTCTTAAACTCATATTCGGACCAGACTTTAGCGATTTTTATAAAATACTTACTTAGCTCAAATGAAATCAAGCAAAATCCTGGGGTTCCCATATGATTTAAAAGAGTCTCCAAAATTGGTGGGTTCTATCTCTATGCCAAATGGCCTATGGAAAATCACAAGTCCAGACCTATCCGTAAAGTAATCGAAAATACACCTTAAAAGTTTACACTTATTGGACCTGTTTAGACACCTTGGAAAATTCCCAAAACTCCCAGAAATTCATTTATGTCATAAATATCACTCCTGTAAAAGGAGAGCTCCCAATTCCTTATGGTTTGAAAATGAAAAATCAAACAATACAACTAAATTTCGAGACCCGTTTTCTCAGCTTTGACACTTGATTTTGTAAAATTCAAAATACGACTTAGACAACTCCAAATTCGACCAAACCACTTGGAAAACTTAACTAAGACATAAAATAAACTTTTCCCATAAAAACCCAGGTTATTGCACTTATAAAATTGGATCTATAACACACACAAATTCGACATATGATGCTGTCCAGTTTTAGGGTTTATTAAAACCACTATAATCACATGTTTAGACCATTAATTACACTTAGGGTTCCATTCCAATTAGGGTTTCAATTTATTAGGCATGATAACATTTATATATGTGGTTCGGTTCTTTTATAGCTCGACTTAACCATGATCCGATTCAATAATACATATTACATACATGTTCTTTAATACTTATAAGGTTCAAATCATTAGGGTTTGTGTTGTTTGGTTTCATACGGCTCGACACAAGGAAAAAGAAAACACAAGTCGACTAAAACAAACAAGCTACAACATATTAACTTAAGGTGCATCAAAGGAAGACGAGAAACACGTTATACCTTAGCTTTGTTGAAGCAAAATCTCGACACCAAAGGTGTAGGTATTCGCCGAATGGGAGAAAAGAAAAGGAGGCAACCAAAACTAGGGTTTCACTTTTGAGTTTATGTGTTATATTTATAGTGGTAGTAAAATTTCGGTTAGGGCTTGAGGAGGGGGTATGGGCTCGGCTTGGTCCAACCGAACACAAAACAAACGCCACCTTGTGGGCTTCTTGGACTCTCGGCTTGGCAAGAAAAGAAACGAGCCCATCTTGGTTCCCAAATAACGAAAACAAGGCCCAAACTTTACGCGAGACATTTACATCTTTCGTCGTACCAAAATGATCACGTAACATATTCGTTAAGTTTTATTATTCGTAAGTTAGTTTTAATTTTCGTTAAATGATATAAACGTGTTTTACGTATTTAATAAATGTTCGATTTCAAGGGTATTTTAGTCTCTTAACACGTTTCATATTTTTAGGGTTTTACAACTCTCCCTTCTAAAAGAAAATTTCATCCTCGAAATTGAGCAGACGGAATAGGACGGAAAACGAATCGGATTTGAATTTCAATGAATATAACAAACGCGAAACTTATCTCGGAACAAACGGATTCTTATCAAAATATTCAAACTCAAACTTATTCAGAAATTAAATCAATAGTCAAATACTTATAATAGATAATTATATACTTATCAAGTAATGGCGGAGAACTGATGAGACGCAGAAAATCAAACGACAAATTCTGACTTATTCAGATATCTAATGATGAGGACATCATATGCATAGACGAAATAAATCCTATCGGCCTCAATAGTCGCAGAAATATGTGGAGACATATAAGCTTAAAGTGGTCATAGCAATCTATAGGTTCACGCAGATCATAACAACTTCGGATTCCAAACGTACAAAACTTATACGTAACAGATATCGACGAAAATCTCACAATTAGGTACGGAATTTCAAACGAACATGAGAAGTGCCAAATAACAGATACAAGTCAAAGTCCATTCACACATCAATCACAGGCATTTCCCAGACGTCGTATACCTTCAATAAGTTCAGATTATATGATCTCGGTATTATTACGTTGATCAGGCGTCATAATACTTGCATCACATAACAAGTTCTTATTGTCATTATATTCGGTCTCGGGTCATGACAAAACACATAGCTAATAACATACCACATACAGATAACATACAGATAGCAGGTAACATACTATAACAAACCAGATACTCATGAGTATACCATCATGATGGCCATACTTCATTCAAGCGGTAAATTAAACAACAACACTAAGAAAATAAATAGCGATTTAAACTTATGAGGACTAACGGAAACTTAACGGATCTATCGAAAGAAACAACAGACAGAACTATACTTTCAAAATTTTGTTTTATTTTCCATTAATCAAACAAAATTTGCAAAATCGTCATAAGATGAACTTCCAAAATGAAACTTAAAAATTCAAGATTCAATCGTCTAAATGAAAACAAAAGAACCTAACTCAAAATCAAATGTCGTAAAATTTCTCATAAAGAGGACAACTAATCGAAGCGAAATTCCTATTCTTGTGTCGGATTAAACCTACTAGTAGTCAGAGACTCCAAATCGAGTCCACCTCGTATTCTTCCTCATGACTCATTACCGACGATCCGAAAGAAAAGCCGGGATATACCGAATGCTAAACGATAAAACTTCACGATTCACACCGAGTTCGAACAAATCGGAGAAAAGCAATACAGATCGTAATCACTTATCGAATATCAAACCGACTTGAAACGCATGACAAACGAATCGAGTGACATAAGTCGCGCCCAAATCATATGAAGTAGATGAATCTTCTCACCACCGGTTGAATCTTGTCTCCGTCTCTTGCGTCTTTGGTTGGTCCATCCAACTTCCTCCAACAACATCCGATGTCTCCAACAAAGACGGCAATCGAGTGTGGCTTCGCTTCACGAACCTCTCCACAGACATGGATCATTGCGAACGCAGGTCGGCACCATCTTCTTCGGCTCCACGGGTAGTCTCCATCTAACGATCGACAAACGGACGGCGAAAACAAAATAACAAAATTCGATGCGAACAAAGGAGGCCAATTCGGTGAAGGCAAAAGGATATCAAGTCAAATCGAGCGACCATCAAAAGGAATCGAAAGATATCCGAGCAGACGGAAACCTAATGTCTACCCACTTCTCACGGGTCATAGCCTAAGCTCTAAGGGTCCTAAAACCTAGAGCTCGATACCATAATTGTAACACCCCAACCCGACAAGGGTAAAGATATCACAATACGGTTTCATATCGAACTTTAACTAATGTACAAAAGCGGAAGCCTTTACAAAATATTCAAAAAGAAAACATAAATAACTAAAACTTCAAAATAAATCTAAGATCTCTATGGTAAAGTCTTGCTCTCACTCTACTCTCAAACCCGGATCGCCTATCCCACAAGCTCATCTTGAATGCTAAATACCGCCGCAGAAAAGAAAAGTGCTGGTGAGCTTACAAAGCCCAAGTGAGCAGATATAACGTAAACAAAAGCTAAACAAAACAAATATACAAATAACGAAAATCAAAATGAAATAATGACGAGGATCTTTTAGGATTCTGCGGAAACACAAATATACGTAAATCCAAACAACCACATAATAGTTTAGACATCACATAGCACATTAATGACACAAACACGAACACATCGTAACAACCAAACACATAACATACCAAGAATAACAGTTACATATAAGCCACAACGAAAAGTCTCAAAGCTAACGGAAACACTTTCTAGAAAATAAACATGGCATTCATACAAATCAATTAATCAACATTTAAAGCACTTAAAACAATATTATAGCAATGAACTAGCAGACAAGTCATGGCAGACATAATAACTAAACCAGTTCTCAGATCAAATCCTAACCTTAGCAGAGTTTTAATATGGCAGGTCACATATACAGACAGATAATTAACCAATTGACAAGGTTTACAAATTTAGCTGAACCATCATACATGTTAACCTTCAAAACACTCAAATACACACTAGCACATTCATCTCATAGATCAACGCATTCACGTAACGATAACAAATCATAATATCAGATATACGAATCATGTTTTAACGTATTAATCCTATCCTAGCATGGCAAGCGTTAGTCACATAAACATGTAAAAGCATAAACATCTTCAATAAACATATAATAACTCAAGAGGCAAAAGAAGTATTGGCAAATACGGAATCATAAATGTAATTCATAAAAGTAATTAACGAGATAAGGTTTAGTCATCCACCACGAGCCGAAACATATCGAAACATATCATAAGTAACCATTGTATTCGGAGGGTGATAAGAATACCATATATATTATGAGGGAGACCTCAAGTAACCAATGGAGTAGCTAGCTCCGAATTTTGTGAAGACGCGTATTGCACACCGACATCATTCACCGTAAATCATATCGATAATGATAAGCAGATATCGGATCTAGGATGCATCCATACGCCCTTCCTACATATTCACAAATATGCTTCACCATCCGTAGACGCGTGGCGAACATCACTCTATCGCCCTAGAGTCATATCGAGGTGCATCATCGATACGGACATGGAACCCCATGACTAGTTAAATATTTGGCTCGGGTGTCAAACTAACTTAGGTCAAACAGATCGTCATAAATGACACAGATCATAATTCATCATAAAGGTCACGATAACTTATCGATACATCATATCATAAGGTTCATATTCGATATTCGAAATCATAAATTCATATCATAGTGGCATATCATATATTCATAAGCGTAAGTTCATAAGTTCATAATCATAAGTTCATAATCAACCATAGCAAGGTTCAACAGATGTATATATCAAAATCTTCCTAACATAAGTTCACATCGATATTGCATAGTTCACTAGAACATAAGTTCGGATAAGCAATGATCAAACATTCAAGAAAAGGGTTCATAGCAATGGCATTGGGAATCCTAATAAGTGAAATAGAAAAGCAGCTAAAAGAACATCATGAGGAACCTTCTTGAAAAGGTCGAATATCAGACGATAACACAAGTGTCTTAAAGTAAGACAGAATATCCGCACTTAACGCAAATGAGGAAAAGCAAATGAATGAACGAACACGAAGATACGACGCCACGTCTTCTTCAATGAATCTACACGGATTACGATTCGTATAATACTTATTAGTTCCTTTTATAAGCTTCTTATGCCTTTGTAAGTGTGTTACCTATTGATATCATATTTTATCTTTCGTTTCTTAAACTCATATTCGGACCAGACTTTAGCGATTTTTATAAAATACTTACTTAGCTCAAATGAAATCAAGCAAAATCCTGGGGTTCCCATATGATTTAAAAGAGTCTCCAAAATTGGTGGGTTCTATCTCTATGCCAAATGGCCTATGGAAAATCACAAGTCCAGACCTATCCGTAAAGTAATCGAAAATACACCTTAAAAGTTTACACTTATTGGACCTGTTTAGACACCTTGGAAAAATTCCCAAAACTCCCAGAAATTCATTTATGTCATAAATATCACTCCTGTAAAGGAGAGCTCCCAATTCCTTATGGTTTGAAAATGAAAAATCAAACAATACAACTAAATTTCGAGACCCGCTTTCTCAGCTTTGACACTTGATTTTGTAAAATTCAAAAATACGACTTAGACAACTCCAAATTCGACCAAACCACTTGGAAAACTTAACTAAGACATAAAATAAACTTTTCCCATAAAAACCCAGGTTATTGCACTTATAAAATTGGATCTATAACACACAAATTCGACATATGATGCTGTCCAGTTTAGGGTTTATTAAAACCACTATAATCACATGTTTAGACCATTAATTACACTTAGGGTTCCATTCCAATTAGGGTTTCAATTTATTAGGCATGATAACATTTATATATGTGGTTCGGTTCTTTTATAGCTCGACTTAACCATGATCCGATTCAATAATACATATTACATACATGTTCTTTAATACTTATAAGGTTCAAATCATTAGGGTTTGTGTTGTTTGGTTTCATACGGCTCGACACAAGGAAAAAGAAAACACAAGTCGACTAAAACAAACAAGCTACAACATATTAACTTAAGGTGCATCAAAGGAAGACGAGAAACACGTTATACCTTAGCTTTGTTGAAGCAAAATCTCGACACCAAAGGTGTAGGTATTCGCCGAATGGGAGAAAAAGAAAGAGAGGCAACCAAAACTAGGGTTTCACTTTTGAGTTTATGTGTTATATTTATAGTGGTAGTAAAATTTCGGTTTGGGCTTGAGGAGGGGGTATGGGCTCGGCTTGGTCCAACCGAACACAAAACAAACGCCACCTTGTGGCTTCTTTGGACTCTCGGCTTGGCAAGAAAAGAAACGAGCCCATCTTGGTTCCCAAATAACGAAAACAAGGCCCAAACTTTTACGCGAGACATTTACATCTTTCGTCGTACCAAAATGATCACGTAACATATTCGTTAAGTTTTTATTATTCGTAAGTTAGTTTTTAATTTTCGTTAAATGATATAAACGTGTTTTTACGTATTTAATAAATGTTCGATTTCAAGGGTATTTTAGTCTCTTAACACGTTTCATATTTTTAGGGTTTTACACAACTACTACTGACAAAACCTCTAACACAGTTATATCAGCTGATCCAAACACACCTTTATAAACTGATAAGCAATTTTTAAATAAGCTAACTACTAATCCACTTGTTTCAATAATCAAACTAAGTTTAGCTAACTTAATTAGCACTAATTGAATAGGTTTGACAGATTATAACTACAAAAAACAGATTATGCAATGTTACTTGAAATTGACTTACAAATGTCCTAGCCACTATGGCTTGAAACTGAATGAAACCAGAGCCACTATCCTATCTAACCAATCCAATAGACTAATAATCACCCCATTTCCAGCCTGCATCAATCCCATTCCATTTCCAACCTGTTTGAACCAAATTTGCTTCACAGTTGACTTTCTTTGACCATACACCAAATATGCTTAAAACTTAATTCCAAGCTTACAATAAGCTATGTTAAGCTTAACTAAACTTGTTTGAGTTTAAATGAAGCTTATTGAAGTTTAAACATAAGAGTTGGACATTGAATTTTGCAATGATGAACTGAAATATATGAAATGGAAATGTCACTTGAATCGATACTTGAAAATTGTTTATCTTGATAAAATAACTTGAAGTAAGTACATAAAAACAGAGAATTACAACTTTAAGCTTAAATTAAGACATTGCTATTAAAAACGACATAAAAATGTTTAAAACTAACATCGCTTTGCCTTTGCTTCTCCTTCCTCTTTTTATACACCAAACTTCTTATCTCTCTCCTCTGAGTGTATCCCAGCTATGATTGGAGCCATTGGATGGCTAGGATTCATATTAGCCTTTGGATTGGTTTTGGCGGGAAATGCCAATTTGATCTGTGGGTTCTGAATTTAGCAACTAGGGGGGGTGCAGTAGGTGTGATGATGAGGGGGAAGGTATAAGGTGATAAGGTGAGAGGTGGATGGGATGGGTGAGTGTTTGCAGTTGCAGGCAAGTGGTGTGGGGAAG
The DNA here is from genome assembly GCA_022545495.1 of Chrysanthemum lavandulifolium. Classification (NCBI taxonomy): domain Eukaryota; kingdom Viridiplantae; phylum Streptophyta; class Magnoliopsida; order Asterales; family Asteraceae; genus Chrysanthemum; species Chrysanthemum lavandulifolium. Next base: position 43,929,293 of record CM040245.1, on the reverse strand, counting down.
ACAGGTGGTAGGAGGGAAAAGGCTGTTTATTTGACTTGGTTTGACCAAGGGTCCAAAATAGGCTTTTGACAGGGGGTCAAATGGGGTAAGATGGCAGGGGGTCAATTTTGTTTTGACAAGGCTTGGCTTAGGTTAATATGACAAGGACTTGTTATGTAATTCTGAAATCTTGAAGGACCAATCCTGCCAATTTCCCAAAGTTAACACAAGGACTAAAACTGACAAACCTCAATAGTACAAGGACCAATTTTGACATTTTCAATTTTCCAAGGACTATTTTTGCCAAATTTCAAAGTTCAGGGACTTAAGTTGTAAATTTGCAATTTTAAATCTCAAGGACCAATTTTGACAACTTAGGAATCCCTAGGGACTTGAAATGATATTTTTCTTTATTTGGTTTTACCAGGGACTGTTTTTGACAACTTTTGAAACTTGGGGGACTAAAGCGCCAATTATGCAAACTTGATACGCTTTTTCACCGATTTTGATATTTTGCATTTAAAACACATAAAACACTTATTTGTGATATTTTAATCATTTAGATGCAATTACGAGTGTTTTCGGATGTTTTGCGTTTAATTAGTACAAAATGATGAGTATTTAGACACTCATCAATCCCCACACTAAGATATTGCTAGTCCCTAGCAATGTTTTGAGAAAAATTAATGGATTTGAATCTCTTTACCAAAAGCCATTACTTCGGAGTAGCCAAATGTTTCGATTCAAGTAAGAACCTTGGTACATCGATAACCAAGTGATTTTGAGCAAACCACCGACTTTCAACTGGATTTGATTTGTCTTTACGAGCCGCTTGCTCGGACTAGCCAACTCTTAGATAAATTGTCAATATTATCTTTGGTGAGTGATTACCAATTATGGTTTTTCCATCGCTTTACCACAAGTCATAAACTGCATGGCTAGCCAACTCTTCACTTTTAAGGATATGGTGGTGAATACCATACAATTTTGGGCAAATTGCAAGCCGTCAACGGATTTGAGATATCTTTACCAAGAGCCGTTTGTTCGGATTAGCCAATCCTTTTGTTTATTAGACAAGGTGGATCGATAACCATAAGTTGAGTAAGTGCAAAACACTTACTCCAAAAAAAATTTGGCCAAAATGGGGAATTAGGCGGTATAATTACATGATAAAATTGTGAGAATTTCCACACTTAGAAATGAATATTGCCCTCAATATTCAAAGTACCGCGGTTATGCGAAACATAGAACGTAAAGGGAAATACTATGGCCATTATTTAGCAAGATTTTTTTTTTTTTTTTTGAAACAAGCTCTTATATACAACAATGGGCAACTCCCCACACTAGGGTGTACACACGGGTGAAAACCCATGTTTAGCTCTTGTTTTTGATTACCGAGTCGCTAGCTTGACTCGACCTCAATTCATTTGTTCATGGGAAAGTAACGTGGAAAACCAATCTCAATCGGACTTTCGCTCACGGTGTTAACAAACATATGAACATCGAAATTTCACACCGACGAGATACAACCGCGGTATTGTTAATAGTAGAAACTATAAGGGATGATACGGGGTCAAAGATGGTGTCCTCATTCCCGAAAAAGAAAAGGGAAAGAGCAACCACACCATCCGTGAAGAATGGAACAAAGACGTACATGAGAATGCAAGTCCATTCCTCATCGAAGAAGCAAATCACCGCTTTGACATTTTTAAGCTTAAACTTGAAGCTTAGATGGTGATTGTCAAGAAGATGTCCGTAGGGAGGGTGGGAAACCGTTCTTCAATCAATGCATTTTCTAGAAAAGGATATCCCCTCCGAATCAAAGTAGTATTATCAATTCTCGTTGGAATTGACTCATAACTAAGAAAGGCATCGACTTCATTCCAAAGTTGTCATCTTCCTCATCGAGGAGTGAGAGAAGGGATGGAAGAGTCGGAATAATAAGACTAGAGATGATGGATCATTTTTGAGCAATTCTTCAATGGGAAGAGTGTCTCCCATTGGATCACAAACATCATCATCCAATTCGGATGAAATCAAGAGAATTTGGTTTCATCCACGAGTTAACAAACTCGACACGACAAACCGATTCGGAGGTGGGACAAGTGGTGTGCTCTTAGAGCTAGCAATTTCCACCACTTCCGATGAAGTCTCGATTCAAGATCATCATCATCAAGAATACTCTTGACTTCCCCGGTACAACTTTCAAACCATTTGTTTGAACCAGGTTGATTTTTAAAGATTTTAACTCAAAGACGCTTTTGAAAACTCCTCTTAACCGTGAAATTTGAGAGTGTTGCATTGAATCTTCGATTTTGATCAATTGTGGCAACACTGCTTGGACGAGGTTTGGAGTTCGTTGATATTCAATGCGAGCTCTTCGTTGTCGGCCCGTATGGTCAACTCTTCAAAGAAACACATCAATCGAGCACGACTGTTCTCAAGAAAGCTCTCCCAAGATGAGGGGAACTCTAGGATCCGCATCAAGTCTACAACAACAAAGTCGGAGGAAAGTGAAACTTTCCCACTTTCATCACGACATCTCGGCTATCCCAGTGGACGAGTTATGGTACGGTCCGCTAGCTCGAGTGTCATACAAGTGGATGAAAGTTTAGGAAAGAGTTTCTTCCATACCGAGAGTGGCATGAGGTTAATGCTAGCGCCAAGATCGCCAAGCGGAGCATTGAACCATCCCCAAGAAATCACACGGATTAGAAATCGCCAGGTCTTCAAGCTTTTGGGAAGCTTGAGAAGGACCATTGAGCATTGCTCATTGAGAGGAGTTTTAGCCATCTCGGATAGCTTATCTTTGTTGGTCAAGAAGCCTTTAAGCGTGGATGCGATTTAGGCATTAGAACGAGAGCATCAACGAAGCTTATATCAAAGTGAAGCTCATTGAAGATTTGGAAAAATTTTTCCATTTGCTATTTGTTTTGTCTTTGAGCTTCTCATCATTCATTCTTGATGGGTAAGGAAGTCGACTAGATTTTTGAGCCGGGATGGAAGTCATTTCGGCTCGAATTTGTCTTCGGAACTTGGTTCCGGACTTAAAGCTTGACTACCAAAGGTGGGACGTGTGCGGTGCCGTGGGCTTGAGAATTGCACTTTGTCCGTTGTATCCTTGGTAACTTGACTCTTTGCTCCCGGTGGAGGAGGCATTGGAGTCGAAGGTCCATTGTGCGCCTTACCACTACGAGTGGTGACGGCTTTCAACTCGGCATTGGGATTAGTAATTGTATTGCTTGGGAGTCCTCCGAAGAGGATGAAGCTTGGTTCATATTCATGTTCATGAAACCGCTCATCATATTCTTCAACTCATTTGTCTCGCCGAGACATTGTGGTATCAATTTCCTTCTTTAGCTCAACCTCATGTTATTGATCCGAGTTTGCATTGAACGATGCTTGACTCGCAGAATTTTCATGAAGTCATTTGGTGGGGGAGCATAAGAAGGTTGTTGATAACTTTGCCGATTGGAGCTTGATAGGGTTGGTTGAAATTGTTCGGTTTTGATTGAAATTTTGAGAGTTATTGAAATTTTGTCCTTGATTCGAACAAAGCGATTTTGATTGCCATGGTTTTGCAGGAGGAAAACCGGTGGTGTCATACCGTTAGGTGCAGTAGTGAGGATCGACTTGTGGTCGGTATTGATTGTGGTTTACACAAGCTACGGAGCTTGGTAAAAGGAAGCATCGGTTGCTTGACAATCATAATACGCATGCGGACCACTACAAGTTTCACACACCTTGTTTATGGCTTTGATTGGTTCCGCTTATGAATTTCGCTTTTGATTTCCTTTACATCTTTCATCATACAACGGATGACATCCGTTAGAGCGGCTATCGGAGCGCCTAACTCGAAGAGTTATTAGATGAAGAAGGAGTGTTCGGAGTATTGACTTTGTTCGAGAAATAGGAACTTTTGATTTTGCTCGCAAATCTCAATCACATCTTTAGGCTTACGATTCAAGATATTGCCACCGCGGTGCATTCAAAGAATCTTGATCGCTACCGCTCAACCCATTATAAAAGATATTAACTTGTTGAAGCTCCGTGAATTCATGATGGGGCATTTCGAGAGAGATCCTTGAATCTCTCCCATGCCTCTCCAAAGTTTTCATCGAAATTTTGACGAAATCCGAAATTTCATTTTTAAGATTAGTCGTCTTTGATGGAGGAAAGAAATGATTGACAAACTTTTGAACAAGTTCCTCCCAAGTTTCGATGGATCGAGGGGTTCTTTTTCCGGTAAACCGGATGTCCCTCAGTGAGAATGGAAATAGCATCAACTTGATGACTTTTTGTGGTACATCCTTGAAATTGATAGTTGAAGTCAACTTGTTAAACCAACGGATGTGTGCATACGGGTCTTCTCGGTCAAACCCGTGGAATTGATTTGTTGACACAAGTGTGATCAAATGTGTCTTCAATTCGAAGTGATCAGAATTGATTACTGGTAAAACAATGGCATCTCCATAACCCTTGGTGGGTGCTTGGAGCATTTCCGCCATAGTGAGTTCGTCTGCCATATTGTTGTTTGAAATAGTACGAATCTCGGGTTCGACTATTTGGGCAAAGACGTCTGAGAACGTCGTCTAGGAATTTCGCTAGATCACGAAAAGGACTCAATGATCTAGAAGAACGAGTGTGCATGCACTAGAGTTAACTCTAAGAGATCTCATAGTTAAGGAAAGGAATTATGAAATTTGTGAAAATGGGGTAAGAAGAATCTTTTGGGTTTTCGGTTCGACAAGTATATATAACAACAAATCCAATTAAAACAAGATCGAGGCAAAACAACAAAGGAACTTAAACCAATAATCACAATATGAATGGCTTTTTGAAAAAGGTACACCAATCACAAGGACACAAAGGCAAGTTTTAATCTTTGGTTCGGGAACTTATTATGGTCGTACCCCAGCTAGGTAGTACACTGCCTTGGTTCATGGTGGTAATCTTTTATGTTGTTTATTATTAAACTCTAAAACGACAAATCTTTTTGTATTTTTATATTTGATACATATATAGAAACAAAAGGAAAATATTTTTGTGTTTTATACGTTTTTGGATGTTTTTGGGTTTTTGGAAAATATATATAGATATAGATAGATGGTATGAACAAGGAGTGATTATTCAAATCACTAATCTGCTAAACATGAGATAATTAGCACAGCTCCCCGGCAGCGGCGCCAAAATTTGATTCGTTCCCAGACGGTCAAGTTTTGTCACACAAACCAGCCACTTGTGAATGGCTGACCGTAACAAACTTAAAATAGTTCAGGCACAGAATGCAATGAAGATCTAGAGGAGTATAGTATTTCCCCAGGTCGTTATGTCCCAACGAGCCGTGCGAGAATAATCAGACGTGTAGTGATCGAGAAGATTTGAACGGATACAGAGATTTGATTTATTATAACTACAGAAAAAGTGTATAAATTACAACGGCTTAAATGCAAAATAAAAAAAAATTAAAAAGATAAAAAATATTAAATAAACGCTATCACTATATTTAAAATGATGTTTTTGTTTTTATGTTTTTATAAAACTTAATTTAAAACTACGTTACGTACAAATGAAAACGTGAAACTTACACAATATTAACCCTAAAAATATGAAAATGATATTTTTATAAACCTAAGGATAAAAGAAAATTACTAGAAAAAGAAAATTACTTTTATAACTATTTAATTAATTATTATTAATTAAAAACTATTATTAACTATTTAATATTAGCCTAAAATACAAGAAAATAGGAAATAAAACTAGAAAAATAAAATTATGAATTAGAAAAGTCTAAAATATCAAAATAGAATTTTCAAAACTATTTTTATATTTCTCTGAATATTTTTGGATTTTTTATGAATTAAAAACTATTAAAAACTAATTAAATTATCTAAAAATACAAATTTAACTAAGAAAATCTAGAAAAATATTTTTTGTCTTTTATATTTATCTTAACTTAGGAAAATTGAAAATTATTTTTGAAGCTTTTCTTAATGAATTGTATTTAAAGCTAATTAAAATGCTTAAAACTAATTTAAATGCGTAAAAATAGTAAATGACCTAGAAAAATGTGAAAATTCAGGAAAACTCTAAAATAATGTTATGAATCTAAGAAAAATAGAAAACAGGTGCTTGTGTGTAGGATTATGAATCGATGTGCAAAGTGCTTAGAAATAAGCACTTTGAAATAAGCAAATGAGAACCAATAAGCACCAACTGCTTATGAAGCTTTAATATACTATAAGAACCAAATGCAACTAATCTTAACTGCTTTTAACCACTGAATTGCCAAATGCTAAGATTTGGCTATTTGAGCTATAAACTTTAAAACAGTTTGAGGCACCACTTTTGAGCATAAGCACAAGCCAACCAATAAGCCGGAAATCAAAACCGCTTATTGAAACCTAAACTAGACCTCGCCAAGTACCTTTAAACCAAATATCGACCCGAGAGAAGCTCGAGGAGCTTTTGACAAACCCGCAATAAGCCGAGAAAACTCACTTTGATCGAAGTTTATGAACAGTGGCACTTAAGCCTGTTTGACAAGCTCAAATGGAGCTTAAGAAAATTTGTAAAATTCCACAAAAATGATAATAATAAAATAGACCAGCTGAAGTTTTTGTAACCTTAATTTCACTTGATTTGATCTAGAAATGAAGTAATGAAAAATCACTCCAGTTTGGCTCAAAACAAGTTTTTCAAGTTTTTGACTTTTGAAACAAACTTGATTAGTTGACTTTTATGAACTTAGCAATCATTTTGTGGATTGAAATGGATGTTATATGATGAAATAACACTACTGCAGACAATGTCTCTCAATTTTAAACACAAAACAAGCCTTTGATTTGCCAAAATCACAACAGTTAAAGAGTTGAAGACACATGAGATGGATTTTGACTTTGAGTGTTTTGCAGGCACAAAATGAGACAGATATGATTGCAAATAGACTTAACTAGCATGAACCAACAGACAACTACTACTGACTAAACCTCTAACACAGTTATATCAGCTGATCCAAACACACCTTTATAAACTGATAAGCAATTTTTAATTAAGCTAACTACTAATCCACTTGTTTCAATAATCAAACTAAGTTTAGCTAACTTAATTAGCACTAATTGAATAGGTTTGACAGATTATAACTACAAAAAACAGATTATGCAATGTTACTTGAAATTGACTTACAAATGTCCTAGCCACTATGGCTTGAAACTGAATGAAACCAGAGCCACTATCCTATCTAAACCAATCCAATAGACTAATAATCACCCCATTTCCAGCCTGCATCATTCCCATTCCATTTCCAACCTGTTTGAACCAAATTTGCTTCACAGTTGACTTTCTTTGACCATACACCAAATATGCTTAAAACTTAATTCCAAGCTTACAATAAGCTATGTTAAGCTTAACTAAACTTGTTTGAGTTTAAATGAAGCTTATTGAAGTTTAAACATAAGAGTTGGACATTGAATTTTGCAACAGTGAACTGAAATATATGAAATGGAAATGTCACTTGAATTGATACTTGAAAATTGTTTATATTGATAAAATAACTTGAAGTAAGTACATAAAAACAGAGAATTACAACTTTAAGCTTAAATTAAGACATTGCTATTAAAAACGACATACAAAAATGTTTAAAACTAACTACTGCCTTTGCCTTTGCTTCTCCTTCCTCTTTGTATACACCAAACTTCTTATCTCTCTCCTCTGAGTGTATCCCAGCTATGATTGGAGCCATTGGATGGCTAGGATTCATATTAGCCTTTGGATTGGTTTTGGCGGGAAATGCCAATTTGATCTGTGGGTTCTGAATTTAGCAACTAGGGGTGGAGTAGGTGTGATGATGAGGGGAAGGTATAAGGTGATAAGGTGAGAGTGGATGGGATGGGCGAGTGTTTGCGATTCTAGCCAGTGGTGTGGGAAGGCAGTGGTAGGAGGAAAAGGTCATTTATTTGACTTGGTTTGACCAAGGGTCCAAAATAGGCTTTTGGGGTCAAATGGGGTAAGATGGCAGGGGTCAATTTTGTTTGACAAGGCTTCGCTTATGTTAATATGACAAGGACTTGTTATGTAATCTGAAATCTTGAAGGACCAATCCGCCAATTTCCCAAAGTTAACACAAGGACTAAACCGACAAACCTCGATAGTACAAGGACCAATTTTGACATTTTCAATTTTCCAAGGACTATTTTGCCAAATTTCAAAGTTCGGGGACTTAAGTTGTAAATTTGCAATTTTAAATCTCAAGGACCAATTTTGACAACTTAGGAATCCTAGGGACTTGAAATGATATTTTCTTTATTTGGTTTTACCGTGGATTTTTGACAACTTTTGAAACTTGGGGACTAAAGCGTCAATTATGCAAACTTGATACGCTTTTCACCGATTTTGATATTTTGCATTTAAAACACATAAAACACTTATTTGTGATATTTTAATCATTTTGATGCATTTCGAGTGTTTTTAGATGTTTTTGCAGTTTAATTGGTACAAAAATGATGAGTATTTAGACACTCATCAAAGATTGACGATGGTGCCGGGTGTTTGGGTTTCGATCGATGACTAGATAGAGACAGAGGTGGTGATGACAGTGTCGGTGTTAGGTTTCTCTTGTGGCGGTCGATAACGACGGTGGAGTGGTGACGGTGAAAGCGATCAGAGATCATTATGGTGATCGACGACGGTGAAAGTGATCGGCAAAAGTACTGTTGTGAGTGGGCCGCCCTTTGGTTCATTTGGTGATTACATTGTGTGACTTTGGGAGAAATGAAATGAGCGATATGATTAGAGAGAGGGACAAATGAGCGATTTGTTTATTATTTTTTTTTGTCTTATTAATTTTTATAATTAATAGCCTAAACATATATTTTGTGAAGAAAAATTTATTACCTATTTTCTTGTCATTCTTAGTTTCTTGTCTTTCTTATTTATTCACATATACTAAAAATATTTTTTTAGAATGACAAATAACTATCTCACAATAAATAAACATTCTCGCTTTTATACGTTTTTGGCCGCTTTTAGACGTTTTCATACGTTTTCCTTCATTTTCGTCCATTTTTATACGTTTCGTACACTTTAATGCGTTCTCGTGTATTTTCATAATTTTTGTCCGTTTTCATATGTTTTTGTCTGCTTTCATACGTTTTGTCCGTTTTCGTACGTTTCCATCCGTTTTCGTCGATATTCAGATGTTTTTATACTTTTTCGAGCATTTCATGTTTTTATACGTTTTTGTCCGTTTTCATACATTTTCGGTCGTTTTTAGACGTTTTCCTACGCTTTCATCTGTTTTCATATGTTTTCGTTCATTTTTGAACGTTTTCGTCCGTTTTAAACTTTTTGTTCATTCTCATATGTTTTCATGCATTTTTAACTGTTATAATTCATTTTTATACGTTTTCATATATTTTTACGTCCGTTTTCATATGTTTTCGTCTGTTTTAATACGTTTTCGTAAGTTTTTATACGTTTCATCCATTTTCATACGTTTTCGTTCGATTTCATACATTTTGTTCGTTTTCAGACATTTTTATATGTTTTCGTCCGTTTTCATACGTTTTAGGATGTTTAAATAAGTTCTCGTCCGGTTTCATACATTTTTATACGTTTTCATTCGATTTTGAACGTTTTATACGTTTTCGTCTGTTTTCATACATTTTCATCCGTTTTTGTTCGTTTTCATACATTTACATACGTTTTGACCGTACAAAAGCGTATGAAAACATAGAAAAACATATGATAACATAGAAAATGGACGAAAACATACAAAAACGTCTGAAAACCGATGAAAAAATCTGAAATGGACGAAAACATACGAAAACATATGAAAATGGACAAAAACATGTGTAAATGGACGAAAATGTATGAAAACGGATGAAAACATATAAGACGTATGAAAACGGACAAAAACGTATAAAATCATATGAAAACGGACGAAAACGTATGAAAGTGGACGCAAACTTAGGAAAATGTCTGAAAACAGCAAAAAACGGACAAAAACGGCCGAAAACGTATAAAAATGGACAAAATGTATGAAAACGGACGGAAACATGTGAAAATGGATAGAAATGTACGAAAACGGACGGAAATGTACGAAAATGAATGGAAACGTATGAAATTGGACAAAAACGTATGAAGACGGACGAAAACGTGTGAAAATGTATGAAAATGGACGAAAACGTATAAAATGTATGAAAACGGAAAAAAACGTATGAAAGGGGACGGAAACGTATAAAAACGAAAGAAAACATAGGAAATCTTCTGAAAACGTATGAAAACATATGAGAACGTATGAAAACGGGCGAAAACATATGAAAATGTATGAAAACAAACGAAAATGTATAAAAATAAATGAAAACGTATGAAAATGGATTGAAGCATATGAAAATGGACGAGAACGTATGAAAACGGACGTAAATGTATGAAAACAGACGAAAACGTATGAGAACGGACAAAAATATATGAAAACGGCCGAAGATGTAAGAAAACAGACGAAAACGTATGAACACTTACGAAGACGTCTGAAAGCGGCAAAAAATGTCTGAAAACGGACGAAAACATATAAAACAAGAAAATATTTTTATTGTGATATAGTTATTTTCCATTCTAAAAAAAGGAAAAAATAGTATACGTGAATAAACAAGAAAGACAAGAAAATATGTTTAACTAATTAAATCTTAGATTAAATCTCCACCATTAGATCAAATTAAATGGATGTTGGATATGTATCCCTCAGTATGTAGCAAAATAAGGGTATGTAAAATAACTCACCGCATATTTGGTGACTTTTTGTATCTTTAGTGGGTAATTGTCATAAATTTTGTAGTGTACAGAATACGTAACCAAGTATGGGCATATATATTTGTAACACCCCCAATTTCGTGATACGCAATGAATTCAAACCGGTGTTACTTCATGGCACAACAAATATAATAATAGAAAACGAACTCTAATGGAGTCGTTTTAAAAGATTTATCATTCGATTTATATAAATATCAGAGTTTACAAAAATGAGGTCCCAGTTGGTTCCATTGTTTACAAAATACATTAAATGAGTTTTCGAATGATAATAAAATTTATAGCTTTTTTGAGTATCCGTGCTCCTCCGTGCCAACTTCAGACATTATGGACCTGAAATACGTGCTTAAAACTGTCAACACAAAGGTTGAGTGAAATTCATAGAGTTTGTTAAATGGTTGAACACATTATGTTGGTAGTGTGAGTTAATTAGGCTCACACCAATGGTTTGAAAACAAAACATATATTATTGCACTAAGCTCATGATACCGAAAACGTTAACAGCTTGTCAATAGAAATTGATATATATTAACAGATGCCCTAATAGGTAATTTGCCAATTAACCTTTGGTTCTTCAATTGAGTGCGTTTGTTTGCGGACTTGGTCAAACAAACGGGATTAAATCAATCCCGATAGATCTATCCACATTATTCGCCACCCGCAAGTAATTAATGGTTCATGATAATAGGGACTTAAGTTGGCAATAGTGGTACTTAGTGCTCATAATACATTCAGATAAGCATACAGTTTCAAAGCAATGTGTTCGGTTTAAAAATAAAGCATGTATCTCCCCCAAGGGTTTGTAAAACAATTAAGTAATAGAAAGTGGGGCTATGAACTCACCTTAATAAATGATATCACATGTATAATGAGAATGATGGATATGCCGTTAGAACTTCTACGGGCAACCTAAAATAGAATGTTGCGACTTAGGTTTGGAATAATGTTTAGGAAAACATAGACCATCCTATATACGTCTCTATGTTGATCATGATGTAGTACATGGTTTTTGTGTATGTTGTTTATAGAAATGGTCTAGTTGTGAAAACATGTTTAGTTTATAGATATCGTACTACCGCTCGGGTCATCATAATTGTGAGGTCATGCAAGAACGTTCGAGGAGCTAGGACATTTCAAATCGTAAACCAAAGAACTCGTCGACACGTTTACTCAAATGAAACCCTCACATGAAGCTCCCTACTTTTGTAGCACTTAGTAGATACAACATATGTTTTGAGTGAAGATTGTTATAACATAAAGTTTATCATGTTTTTAATAAGTATCAAGTTTTTACAAGTTCTCGTCGTTTTCATAAATATGATCACCTTAGTTAATGGTCTTTGGTAAACAAGCCTTAAGGCTTTAGCCATGGCCTTGCCGTGACTTTGGTCCTGACTACCATGTTCTTGGGACTCATCCTTGACCTTAGCCGTAGCCGTGGTCTTGGCTTATGGCCATTAGGCCTCTTGGTTTGCTTTTAGTTGTGACAAAAGTATAGTTATGAGACTCTATTTACTGGCAGCTTCGCTTTTGAAAGATTATGGCCTATTTATGCGTTTTCAAGGTCCGAGCTTCTTCGCTAATGAAGGAAAACATCGCTCCGCATAACCGTGTTTTAACTTTTGATGATTCGGACGAAGTATTACTTTTAAAACGCAGAACTCTTAATACTTATACATGGCGCTTTGGCATTTAGGTTTCGCTTAACTTCTTTTGCTTATAACTTTTGACTCGCTTATCCGTTTGGTGATTCAAATTGCTATGTTTACCTTTTTATCTTGTCTACCATATTATGTAAGTTAGAAAGTCCTTATGTTACTGTTTCTAATGGTCTCACATGTGTAGAATATGACTAGTTTACTAGTTTGTTACTTTTATGACAATATGTGAATTAAAACAAGTGATTGAGTATATGTACATCATGAATAAACATAGTAACTGTATATATATAGCATGAAATAGTTAAGATTATGAATAATAAAGATGAGATGATGGTGGTGATAAGTTGCTTACAACTTTTGGCTTTCAATAAGAAAGGAGTAACTTAGTAAGGATAGGACTTTGATTGATCGCGAAAGACTTCGGATTGAGCTAGCTTTCCACACCTTGGCACCCTTGCAAACTTGAAGAGTTGGTGATTAAGTACTAAGTGACTTGAGTGGATCTAAACTCAAGAAGATCGTTTAAACTTGCTAGAGATTTGATGAAGTAGCTTGATCTTTGGAACTTCCTTGCATAAACTTGGAGTTTATAGATCAAATGATGGAAGATGTGAAGGATTTGTGATATGAACGACCAAGAACAGTTTGTGAAGATGTTTAGGATGTATTTTACTTCCTATTTATAGGAGGGTAAGTTTGGTTAACCATATATTGGGTTAAATATTAACCATGGTTAGGTTAGGACACTTGTAATGATCTAAAGGAACCATGGTTAGGATTTTGCCACCAAAATGATGACTCCCCCCCCCCACTAAGTCGGCCATATAGTGATAAGATGACTTAGGTGGATAGTTTTGATCTTATCTTGAGTTTAGAGTAAGTTTTGGTTCCGTTAAATGCCAACCGTAAGTCGTTAAGCCATAAAACGTAAAACCGGGTATCGTAAAAATATGAAACTTGTAGGAATGATGAAACTCATCATTATACTCCATCTAAAAATATAAAATGGGTGATAAGTCTCATTGGGTGCAAAAACGCGTAATTCGCAGTTTATCGGAAAAGAACGAAATTTCAGGGAAACGACCGTGAATTTATTTAGAGTAGACTAAAATTAGTCTAAAAGTGATATGAGATGTTAAAATGTGGTTTTCACATCACGCTGGATAACTTTACAGCTTATTCGTGAAGTTTAAAAGTTACGCGATTTAAGCAAAAATGTAAACGTACAAGGTTAATTCCTTTATAGTCAAAGGAGGAGGGAATATGTTTGACTTTTCCAAAAATGTAAAAGTGTCAAAACATATTAGAAACAAAGTGCGTGAATCGTTAAGCACGGATGTAAGTAGAATTGTTTAAAACGTAAGTTTAGTTTTGTTCGTTGGGCTTATTTGGTAATATTAAAATAATAAATCTTAAAAATTCTCAAATTAATCATGAGTGATCTAAAATTTATCCGATGCGAGGAAAATTGTCGAGTTGATTTTCGTTATGCGCGTGATGTTTAAACGGTGGACCGCCTAAAAGCGAAACTTTAAAACGATGTTTACTTAATAACTTTTGCGAAAATGATCTAACGATGGTCGAACTCTCGAGTTATTACTAAAATAATTTATCTTACGAGAATGTGGATTAAAAATTTTACGAGATAAATAGTGAATGTGAATAGTAAAAGTGAATAGTAAATTCTCGAAAATGAAAAGTAACCTAAAAATGCGGGTGGTTACAATATTAAGCCGACATTCTTAGCCCATCCCCTCTACTAATTCTGAAGCAATTATACAATTACAGTCCTTATAATTTTAATCATATCTAAAGTCTAACAACTTGACAGGTTATAAAATAAAAGTAAAAAGATACGAAAACATCAAAACAAGGGTCTTACACAAAATATGCTAGGTTTTCTTGAGCAATTATGATTGTTTTAATTTATTCTTTTATAAGTATTTATGGTGTGTTTTAGCTTTCGCTTAGGTAAACAACTATTTTTCCAAATTAATTTTTTGCAAATTTCGGAAGTTCAAATAGAAAATGCTTACACCAGTTTTTCTTTCAAAAACGGTGTCTATAAGATAAATACATACAGACATGTTGTTACCTACACACCAGTGTATTTGATTGTGTAAAAAGACCGGTTTTCACCCGCAAATCCAGTTTTTATGCATTTTGTATTATGAAAACTGGTTTTTTCAAGAATAGCAATCTCAGTTCCTTCTATTCCCTCTAGTTTTCTATCATAGGAACATGGTTTTATATAACCAGTCACTATTTGAGGGTGTTTATAGCCTTTTATGGATGGTAGAACATTACAAAAAAGGTAAATGACATCTTTGTGTGTCTCTACCAGCGAATCCCGGGCCTATCAGGCATTAGTCAACTTTTTGATTGTTATTTTGCAACGACCGTGCATGTATGCTGTGTACCATCATTAACACTAGTCCTAATGGTAAGCGAAATAGTTACAAGATAGCAAATATATAATAACAAAACTTTAACCAGGAAAACCGATTGATTTTTTGTACAAACTCACACGGACACACTACTATACACTACTATTTTATTATGTTTCAAGATAAATATTTATTTTTATATTTTCATCCATAATAAAAAATATTGTAACTAACAAAAGATGGATATCCTAGCTTATTCTAAAAACCGTGTGACCTTGTCATGGTTGACAGGGGCAGCGCCAGGATTTTACGTTAAAAGGAGCCGAACACTACACTGTGACAACGAAAAAACATTGTATATGCCACAAATATGTTGTCGTTCAAGATTCTTCTGCCAAACATGCTCCATAAGGTCCTGTTGGAGTTTGGTATGCGTTTGTCGGTCGTGTATTTCTTTTGCCTTACGACGGTGAGTATCACATCTTTCGACCCATCTTCGTTGCCTCAAACGTGCTGACGGATCCACTCACACTTTGTTATAGTCACGTAATGCAAATTTTTATCTTTTATAATCATGTTATGCAAAATAATGCAAGAATACATGATTCTACGATATCGACAATTTCCATTTGACGTGCGGTTGTTGCAGATACCCCAACGCCCTGAAGCACACCAAAAGCACGCTCAATATCATTTCGGGCACTTTCTTGTTTCCTTTTAAAGCACGTATGTTTTTCGTCGGTTGTTGCCGAGAAGGATTTGAAAGTTGCCATTTGTGGATAAATTCATCGGTCAAGTAATACCCTGCTCATACCTGGTTCCATTGACCATATAAGGGGCTCTTGAGAAACAATGACTTCAAGCATAATTTTGAGTATTTTTATCACCCTACCAAATTGCCCTTGCAAGCCTAATGGACAATTTTTCCATTCCCAATGCATACATCAATGCTACCAAGCATTCCCGAAAAACCATGACACTTTTCATGTTGTTGATAAATTTTTTGAATGTCGGCCCATGTTGGTTTTCTTAAA
Source organism: Chrysanthemum lavandulifolium (assembly GCA_022545495.1). Taxonomy (NCBI): domain Eukaryota; kingdom Viridiplantae; phylum Streptophyta; class Magnoliopsida; order Asterales; family Asteraceae; genus Chrysanthemum; species Chrysanthemum lavandulifolium. The sequence goes on along the minus strand of CM040245.1, from coordinate 43,913,429 downwards.
TACTTCAGCATAAACAAATCAATAATGCATTTGTTAAAATTATTAAGACAATCTTTTGAAGTACGCTCACCCATTCGCAAGTATTCATCAAATGAATTGGGTGTGGTGTCGTAAGCCAATTGGCGTATGGCAGACGTACACTTCATTAGAACACTTAAACTCATTCGACCCATAGCATCGAGTGTTTGCCTAAACTTATTAAAATGATATGGAAAATTTTCAGAAGTATAAGATTCAATACCTTCGACTATTTGCAGGAATAGTTTCCGCCTCATACGAAATCTTCTACGAAAATTCCGGTTTGAATACTTACAACCTTCAACGAAATAGTCGTTACGCAGACGTTCTTCTGCAATCTCATGCTCACGATATATATGGGTACGAGTACGAGGTTGAGATGATTCTTCTTGTTCCAATTGTTCCTGATACTCGTACGCGGCCGCCATAAATTCGAAGTCAGTTTCGTCATCAACGTCTGACCATTGATGAGGAAATTCATCAATTTGATTCGGATTCATTGTGAACGAACTTGAATTTGAATTATGTAAGTGTGAGAGGAAGTATATAAATTGTGAATTTGACTTATGGAAGTGTGAAAAAAATTGTGTTTTAGTTGGGTATTTATAGTGGTAAAAAATGGTTTTGAATTATTTATTTATTTATTTGTTTTTATTTTTTATGAAACTAGCCGTTTAAAAGGGCGGGGTAAAACGATTTTTTTAATGCAATAACGCTTGTTAGCCGGTTAACGTGGGCAAGATAACGCCCGATTAACGCCGAATGTGGAATGGGTAACGCCGGGGCGTTGATCGCATGCGAGTGCTCTTATGGTTGACACTCATTTCAAAACGAAGATATATAGTATAGATTTGCGGATGACTTTGGTTTAACCTCTAGGAATATAAGAAAGATCGGAAGAAAGGTCATGATGTTGTCGCAAAACCGTGTGAAAGAAGCAAGATACTATTAGCTATACGGTGCAAACCTAGAACTATAATTAGACCACCAATAATGGTGGTAAGGTTGGTGCGTGAAGTGACCGAGATAGCGTGCATAAACACCATGACAAATACCCTAAAACCTCACTCACGAAGACCCCGAATGGGCATGGTTCGGTGGTCCGCACCACTAGCGAAACACCCGAACGGGCATGGGGGGGGGGGGTAAACGATTTTTTTTAATGCAATAACGCTTGTTAGCCGGTTAGCGTGGGCAAGATAACGCCCGATTAACGTCGAATGTGGAATGGGTAACGCCGGGGCGTTGATCGTTGCGAGTGCTCTTATGGTTGACACTCATTTCAAAACGAAGATATATAGTATAGATTTGCGGATGACTTTGGTTTAACCTCTAGGGAATATAAGAAAGATCGGAAGAAAGGTCATGATGTTGTCGCAAAACCGTGTGAAAGAAGCAAGATACTATTAGCTATACGGGTGCAAACCTAGAACTATAATTAGACCACCAATAATGGTGGTAAGGTTGGTGCGTGAAGTGACCAGATAGCGTGCGAAACACCATGACAAATACCCCTAAAACCTCAGCTCACGAAGACCCCTGAATGGGCATGGTTCGGTGGTCCGCACCACCTAGCGAAACACACTCTCTTTTTTGCGAGTCTGTGTGTATATTTTGGGGTATTTTTATATGTTTGGTTAGGTAGTGACCACTATGTACACCTCTAAAAATAATGGTAAGGTGGTGTGTTGAAAAGCTGATGTGCCGTTGAGGTGAAAAATGATGATTTGGTGACCATTACACCCAGACCTAGTTAATTAGTAAAGGCAAGTCAAAGGTTGTGTTTGGGGAGGGGCTTACGAGGACATAAACTTTTAAAATAAATCGGCTTATAAAATAAGCCTTGTTTGCCACACGGGTTTATAGAGGCTTATATAAGCCATAAGCTTCCATAAGCCAAGCCCATTGAAAGGGCTTATGAGGACTTATGGGAGCTTATAGTTAGTTAAATTACTTAAATATTCTTAAAAGTATAATGGATTGTCATGCAAAATTCGAAAATATATTTGAATTTAATTTGATTTATTTTTATGTGATTTTACATTAATAAACTTTTAAGTCCAACTAATTCGCCAAACATATAAAATTATAAACTCCATCTTTTGGCTTATAATATAAGCCATAGCTCGAGCTCGAGCTTCAACCCAATCTCAATACATTCCGCTAAACATACCCAAATACTAAGTAGAAAAGTAGAAAAAGTCAAACAAAAATAATTTATAAGGTAAAGTTAGGAGAGTTGTTATAGAGCTCCAAGTTGCAGTACTGCTTCTAGTTGAAGGAGGCTAATGTCAATTATGCCAGTTCATGATAAAGATTGTCATTTTCGAATCTTACGCGTTAGGATATCAAGTTGTTAACATAATTGAATTAGTGATTTTATAAAGTTTGGAAGCATATGTGTAACTGGCAAAAGGAATTTTGGAAGTTTGGTGATTTGGAAGTACTTGAAGTCATTTCCTTTCATTAGTTAATTAGGACATAAAAAGCAATTAGCTTTTATACTTGACATGTCAAAGTTTAAGCGGTTTGAGAAGGCCAAATTATTTGTACAACTGATGCTTAAAAACTCAGGGGAAAAAAAATAAAATAAAATAAAGTCGAAAAAGAAAACAGAAAAATCAGTAAATGCCTGAAAAAAATCACAAATGTGGGAGAAAAGTTGGAAAATTTGTTTTTTTTTTTTTTTTTCATTTAAGGAAAAAAAAAAAGTAGTTTAGTTGGTAAAATTTTTCTTGTTTTCCGCTTTCAAATTCCTAGAGAGGATTGGTATTTCTTCTGCAGAAAAGAGTTGAAAATTTTCAAAACCCGTTTAGATGGATTTATATTTTTCATTTTTAAAAATGAAAAGATGTTTAGATAAAGCTCTTTTCAAACATTTTTCCTTTTTTAAATCAACTTTCTTTCCATATTTGATCTTTGACGTTTTATTCATTTTATACGTTTTTGTACGGTTTACACGTGTTCATCTGCTTTTTTCCGTTTTATGACGTTATCATTTTTTATCCATTTTATACGTTTTAAATCATTTTTTTTATGTTCTCGTCTATTTTTTTACGTTTTCGTCTGTTATTACGTTTTCGTCAAATTTTCTTACGCTTCGTCCGTTTTCTTACGTTTTTACGTTTTCATCAGTTTTTTACGTATTCATCTGCTTTCTTAAGTTTTCGTCCATTTTTTTGCGTTTTCGTCCTTTTTTACGTTTTAATCTGTTTTAGTCCGTTATTTTACGTATTTGTCGATTTTTTATCTTTTCGTCCGTAAAAAAGACGAAAACGTAAAAAAATAGACGAAAACCAAAAAAACGCACGAAAACGTAAAAAAAAAGACGAAAACGTAAAAAACCGGACAAAACCATAAAAAAAACAAACGGAAACGTTAAAAACCGGACAGAAACATAAAAAACATATGAAAACGTTAAAAAAAAGGACAAAAATGTAAACAAACGAACGAAAACGTAAAAAAAGGGACGGAATCGTAAAAAAACGGACGAAAACATTAAAAAAAAATAGACGAATACATTAAAAAAAGGGAAGAAAACGTAAAATAAACGGACAAAAACGTAAAAAAATGGAGGAAAACGTAAAGAAACGGATGAAAACGTAAAACAACAGACGAAAACGTAAAAAAACGGACATAAGTGTAAAATAACGGACGAAAACGTAAAAAAGCGGACGAAAACGTAAAAAAATGGTCGAAAACGTGTGGAAACGTACGAAAACGGGCAAAAACGTAAGAAAATGGACGAAAACGTTAGAAGAAGGACAAAAATGTAAAAATACGGACAAAAACGTAAGAAAACGGACGACAAACTAAAGAAACGTATAAAAACATATAGAATCGAAAAAATAGATGAAAACGTATTAAAACGGACGTATAAAATATGAGAATGAAAAAAATGAGAAGAGTAAAATGAGCTTTTCAAATTTGTAGTTAAAATTTGGAAAATGAGAATTTCACATCTTTTAAAAATTGTTGGAAACAAATGTAATTAAAAGGATTTTCAATTTTTCCCTTTTCATATAAAAATTTTTCTAGAAAAATGAGAATTTTTTCACTAATAAACGGCCCCTAAGTTATTACATTTTTATCATTTCCGGATATATAGATGCGCTGTGATATACACAACAATTAGATCATGTTATTATTGTCTTATTATAATGGTTTTTCATTCTTGCCGATCGCTGAAAAGTGTCACATATATAATCATCAGAAATTCATCCTTAAATACATAAACGTAAAGTTACACAACTTAGACCATGATCACTTTTGGTCTACATAATTACATTAAAATCCAAAAGGTATGGAGCTAGTACTCCTTGATGTCTTGCAAAAACCAACATATTTAAACATATCATATCCGTGTATGAAGCATCATCGATAGCGCTTATCAACTTAAATATCTTTAACAATAACCACAGATTTAAAAAAAACAAAAAAACAAAAAAGAAATACGCCATAAGTTCACATGAACTTAATTAATATAAACCATATAACTTTTTAACTACACACCAAATCGTATTGATAATGCATGCATGATGCACCACCTATATATGTGTATATATATATATAGATATCATTTGCTCTAAGTTTCAAGACATAAAAATATATAAACATGGATCTGTATGAATTTAGTGATGATGTCTTTGATACTCTCTCTTTTTCCGATCTTATGATTTATACTGACCGTTCTTGTTCGTATAAAGAAGAGCAGGATTACGAGAATTCATTTTCATCGTTCACATTTAAAGTCGAAATCATTAGTTCTCCCCTACATCGAGAGAATACTATTGTTGGTAAATTGATTTCTGTACAAGAAAACAATCTGAAACCACATCAAAAATCCCAAAAACCTTCGAAAATGAAAACTTGTTCGGAAAAGAAGGATGGCACCGGCCGCAGTGGTAGTTGTTGGGGTCGAAAGCTAGTGAATTTGGCATGCGGTGTGAGGTCACTAAGAAGGTTTTGTAAAGGCTCCTTGTTGTTTAAATTGGGAGGTTCTCCGCATAGGATGGAGATGTCGGATTTAAGAAGAAGAAATGCACGTGTTAATCTACCAAAATATGTTTTGGTGAATGGTAGCGATGATGAGGAGGCGATGATGCCCCGAAGAAGTGGCAACTGTTCGAAAAAATTGTTGGGAGCATGTACCAAACCGATGGTTTGAGTATCATATGGCTTATATTAAAATCAAGCTTGACCTAATAGCGAAACTACCTTTCCAATTTGAATTCTTATGCGGGGACATTTGTTACTCCCTCCGTCCAAAAATTATTGTATTTTCTCTTTCAATTCCATTTATAATGTTGAGACATGTTAGTTTTTGGGTTTTAGTTCTTTACCTGAGTGGATTTGATTTACTTATTACAGACACTGTGCTTTTGAATCAATTTATAAGGCTTATAGAAAAATAGATAGATGAAACTAAGACATGCGTGAAAATGGTCTTCTGTTTTGTCCAACTTAATCATATCCGATCCGATCATTTTAAAGATGATCATTAGTAAATTAAACGTAAATTTCCATGAGTCGATATCTCCACAGGTGATCGCCATAACAAAACAAATTAAGCCATATATGTAGACAAATCTTTGTAATGTGATTTAGAGTTGATTAATAATGAATTAACTTATTATATGACCAAGTTTTAAGAGTGCAAAAAGCAAAAGTCAACATTCTTCATATGCATAGAGGTTTTTTTTTTTTTTTTTTTTGATAAAGCGATTTTACACCGAGTAAAATATTATTACTTTAAAAACATTTGAGTACGTAGGATGTAAGTGAATCTCATATCTTAGCCCATTATAGAAGAAAAACGAACGCATTGATTGTGTTTCAAACCAAAACCTATCATAAGCACGACAAATCAAATTTATGAAAAACTATTTTATAAAACTACTAATTTCTAGCATGACCACGAAGCCTTATATCTCAAATGTCATAGAAAGCTAATTGCTCTTTAGTTAAATCCTCGCACTCATCATCATCATATTGGTTGTCATCATAATCTTCTTTCCAGGGCTCGTATAGGTTTTTCCTCCCAGTTACACATCCACTCTTGGATGCCATAAAACCTGATGTTTCGTCAAAAATCTCGTCCACTTCACTATCACTATCATCATTAGCCACATCATTAACCTTGTTCTTTCCAGTATTCGAACCAACCACATTAGACAAGGTAGAAGATGGCTGCTCACTGGTTAATTGAACCTCATTAATAGGTGTAATATCATTAGATGTGTCCGTCACGATCTGAGCAGGCTTCGCAGCCTTAAACCCCTCTTCCGCCCCATCTTCAGCCCCTATGGAACAACCCCCATTGGCACCAAGAACATCATCATTATCACTTAACTAAGAGCATCAAACGGGTTCGAAGAACATGCCTCTTGACTAGTTATTTCAGGATTCTTCTTCGTACCACTTATGCTAGCACCATTCTTCATTGAAACAAATTTATATACCTGTTTAGTTGACCTAAACTGAACTTTAAAACACATATTAATGCCACACACTGCTATTTTAGAAGTATGCAGAAAACCATCATTATTCTTGCTCTTTTGCTTCTTTGGTTCATCAACTACAAGCTTCGGACATGTCTCGTCATCATGACCAAATACCATACACACTCCATACCTAGGTGATTCCCATTCGTATTTCACCCTAACCGTATGAAGCACATCACTCCATATGCATAGAATTTTTATTACATGTAAATTAATTAACGTCCAACTTAAATTGCACTTTACTCGTTGTAAATCACAAAAATCCTGAGTTGCAAAGCTAAAAAATATAACAATTATTTAAGGGTGTAGTGGTTTGGACGTTATAGCAGTTTCGTAACAACAAAATTTTCGGGGACAAGAAGATGCTTCAAAATGATCTATTAGATCAAATTGTCGATGTATCGTTTTTGTGGTATTCTTCTAGAAATAGAAATTGTAATGTTTCTCGGTCCAATTGGATCCAAAACCTTTTACTTAACTTTATTTTGTAATTTTTCAAATTTTCGCCGCTTTTATATTATCCAACCGTTCAAAAAAAATCAAAAAACGTGTAAGAAAATACACCTTAAAATCGTACCTGCTTCAATATCACTTAAAAAAACACGTTTTTTTTAAAATGTGCTAGAAATCTAGAATATAATGTAATTAACATCCTTATCATAACGACATGCACCCAGGAATCTAGAGACTAGTTGACCCGTAACAACAAATCCAAAACAAACTACTACAGCAGCCACAGTAGGTCGTCATTAGTCTTGACAAAATTTCCCAGACAATTGGCCTAATAAAGTTACTAGTACGTCATACGTGACCTGTTTTGAAAACTTATTGTGTTTCTAGAAAACCCTCATATCCATCTATGATTATGACATATCTACTGTAGCTTATTACGTAATTAGTAACTATATTACGAGATGGATTTTTCTAACATGTGCCCCGGGGCACATGTTAAGCACACAAAAAGGATGGCGGGACGTACGAAAAAAGACGTTCGGACCCACATATTTTATTTGAAAAGTGTATTTTTCATGGGTTCGGACATCCATTTTCGCTGATCCCGCCTTTTTTCGTAATGTTAGCGCGCTTCTGCAAGACACGTTGAAAAACCCTTACGAGATTTATATTTCAATCTTTAGGCTAGCCCTTACAAGGTGTCCAGGTACGTATTTGTATAAAAATAATTTTTATTACATGGGGAACAAAATTGCATATCTTAACTATATAAAATAGAAAAGAGGTCAAAGTTGAATGTTTAATTTTTCAACAATGGTCTAATGTGAGAGAAAATGAATGTTGAAAATTAAATGATGAAATTTAATGGCCATTATAGTGATGACTTTTTTGAAAACGGAAATATTGAAGTTTGTTCTACAAACTTAATAGTCATTAAAGAAAAGGAAATATTGAAAAGAGTATAAAGGTTTTTTTTTTTTTTTTTTTTTTTTTTCACATGTAAAAAATATCGGAAAAATTTTGTTTTGGAAAACAACTTTTTGGCACATATTCGTTCAATTTGATTTGAAGCAAAAAATTTAGAAAAACAATATCGATTTTTTTTTTTGTGAAAATCATTTGACACATGTGATGAAGAAAATTTCAAAATATTTTTTCACACGTGACAAAAAAATAACTTTCTAAAACGTAATAAAACAGACGAAAGCAGATAAAAACGGATAAAACGATGAAAACATATAAAAGGGTATATATGTTTTATCGTTTTCAATCATTTTATATTCGTTTTATACCCCTAAAATTTATATTCGCTTTTATACTACGTTTTAGGGTATTAAACGGACTAAAACGTATATATGTTTTAGGGTATAAAACGGATATAAAAACGATAAAATTGGATATACGTTTTTATATATTTTCATATGTTTTCGTCTGTTTTTATACGTTTTCATACGTTTTTATATGTTTTCATACGTTTTTTTATCCGTTTTTATACGCTTTCATTTGTTTTTATACACTTTTTTCATAAACATTTTATTTAGAAAGTTATTTTTCGTCACATGTGAAAAAGAATCTTAATTGTTTTCGTCACATGTGAAAAATGATTTTCAGAAAAAAAAAAAAAAAAAAGAATGGAGAATTGTTTTCTAAATTTTTTGTTTCAAATAAAATTTGAACACGTGCCAAAAAGTTTTTTCAAAACAAACTTTTTCTCGATAGAAAATGTTTACATGTGACAAAAAAAGTTTCCAAAAAATCGAAAAAAATGCACCTGACTTAAAAAATTCAAAAATATTTGAAAAAAAAAGACAAAAAAAATTTCAAAAAATCGAAAAAAATAAATAAATTATAAACGCCGTTAGTGTAAAGGATACGGCAGAACGATCATTAGAAAAAGGGCTAACGCAGAATCGCTAACTAAACTCACTTAACGCCGGTTAAAATGGATGACCAAAGTGATATAATAACAAGCAAAATACGGACGACAGACTTAATGAACCACAAGGACGAAACATGCAATTTTGCCAAACCAAAAGATGATTTTTGCAATTTACTCTAATACCTACTACTAAACCATCATATACTAATCCAAAAGTTATCACGATACATTATATTCAATTATTTTGTTTCCATTGCCTTTCATAGTTTCATCTTTCACAGATTTGTATATTGAAGCAATAACAAAAATTACTTTTAACCTCACGTTTTTAGAAAGAAAATGAAGATTAGTCTTATTTTTCATATTACTATCAAAATTCACAAATGAAGAGCATCCTCATATGAGTAGATTGGCCTTAGATTCACGTGATCTGGCACAAATTAGTACATGTGCACAATAAAGGTCTCACGTTATTTCAAGAAACGCCACAATAAAAGCACATCAACAAAATTGTTCGCTCACAAAATAAAAGCGCCTCACAAAATGTGTTCACCAAATACAAATTACCACCGCTACATCGCGTGTAATAGAGTATATATGACGTCGTTATTAGGTGCGAGCTTTACTTTACCACAATTGTTATTCGAGCCTTACAATGAAAAGAACACGCAAAATATCGATCTATCTAAAATTTGCTACATAAAAGCATTATCTCTAAAGCCTCCAAACAAGGATAAAATAACACGCAAAATAATTGATCTAACCGAATTTGTCGAAGACTATACACCGCTACCATGCAAAGACGTGAGACTGCCTAGTTAACAATGAAAAGCATATCAATAATTAAAAAGTCAAATTTCATAAAACACATATAAAGATCACATCATAGGCCTATCTCAGAAACGAAGTGTAAACTCGTGCGATCGCAATGGATTGGATTCAGCGACTTATTTTGAATGACACTTAAACCTTATGGACTAATTTTGCGAGTTGCTATAGTTAGCAATTAATTCTACAGACTTACCTTGCAACGCCGCTACACCTTAGGGACTATTTTGCCGATTGCTATAGATAGCAATTAATGATGCAGGACTTATTTTGCAGCCGCCACTGAACCTCGAGGATCGCTTTTGCCAACTTGCGAAAGTTAGCAATTAATGTTTCGCAAATCGCCTTGGACAAATGGCTTGTGAAGAGCATGCTCGCTTATAAGATATCTGATGTAGAAACCGCGACGCAATGGATTCTTTAATAGACGTGAATTGGAACCGATGAATGACCGAAAAATTTGTTTGTCTATTTTCGCTACAGCGACGTCTTCAGAACGACACCTAAACCTTCTAACCACTTTTGCCAAATTGCTATAGATAGTTATTAATTCTACGACTTACTATGATTTACACTTAAACCCAGTGACTATTTTTGCCAAATTGCTATACATAGAAATTAATGGTAAAGGACTTACTTCATGACGCTACTTAAACCTCATTATTATTTTCGCCAACTCATAAACTTAAGAATTAATTTTGGGACACATGGCATGCAAAGACCTTATGTCTTGCTCTTTAGTATAGATGATAATAAAGTTATTACTGTACATTGAACTTAATATATAAAGTCTAGGAAATACAAACTTTATATCAAATCAAGATTTCTTTTTAAACGGATGACTTTATTTTGTGTTTCCACTCTCTAGAAGCATAGCCTATCAAATTGCACCCTTTTTAGCCATCCTGGTCACCTTATATCCATAAACTTTTTTTCATGTAATTAGGACCACTTAATTTTTTGTATTATAAACATGCTACGTACCTATCAAAACTAGAAATGTAGTCAACAAACATAATATATATTATGAACTATATATACATAAGATCCATCTTGAATCATTTTACATAGTTCCACTTCGAAATATTTAAAGTTCTCATCCATGGAAGAAGCTCGTTACGATCAAAGCCCAACAACACAAGACTCGTATCATGAAGATGAAGTAATTGACACTCTTTCTCTTTCGGATCTTATGATATATGACAACAATGGTGATCCACACGACTTCTATCAACTTGACGAACAAAATCTTAATTTTGACGATGATGAGGAGTTTGAGTTCTCTAGCGAGTTTTTGAAGACGTCCGCAAGCAATAATGTTGTTTTTTGTGGCAAGATTATTCCTTTCAAAGAAACTAAAGTTTCTCAAAGCACCTACAAGCTCGAAAGCAAGAAGCAACATAAACGTCACAAACAAAGATGGTGGATATCTCGATTTTTCAAGAAATCAAGTAGGTCTAAATCAAATAATGATTCAGATGAGAAACTTGATTTAAGGTATGATCAAGTGCCAATACGGAGAGTATCCATCTTGGCTTCAGCAACAAAGCCAAGATGGTACTTTCTTATGTTTGGATTCGGATCAAATAGTTTTCCATCACATATGCACATCAGAGACTTGAAAAAAAGGCAAACGTCCACGGGGAATAACGATAGCCGAGATAACAAGATTAGTAGTACTAGTGCTAGTGATATAGGGTCTTGGAGGCTAATGAGGTTCTTAGGTTGTGGTGGTGGTGGTGAAACCCATTATCAAAAGGCCATCATGAAGATCTAATGTGTCAATTAGGTCAGCAAGGTGGTGTGTAATTTGTCATCATAAAAATTCCAAGTTTGATTATATTATATGCATTTGGCATGTGTTAATTACATAATATTTTGTTCATTTTTTAATTCTTTTGATAGTAGAACATATTGATAATTACGGGATGCTTATCACTAGATCAAGAATTCAAGATATATTCTCTCTCAAATAATTTCATATTTGCTTTTTTTTTTCCTGATAACTTTTTTTCCCAATTGCCAATTATTTTTCTAGTAAACTACAGAAAGCGTAGTATTATTCTATATAAGTTAAACACAATAGGGCTTAGAGCACAAGGTAACATGGATACCAATAACACGTTATTGGTATGTCACCTCAGCGCCACATTATACACTTCCCAATAACTCACCAATAACTAAAACACCCTCCATCATAACACACCACTAACATGTTATTGTGTCCCACAAAATACCCCACTAAAATACCCACCACTCACAATACACAAAAACAAAACAAAAAACACTAAACATGACAAATGGCTTCACCATTGGAACGACTCAAATACCTTTAATTTCACCAACGACACTCAAGTAGTGGTATGGTTTAAATTTCACCGATAGCGTTTAAAATGAACATTTGTTACGTTAAAACTCTCCGTACCTTGTGCTCTTACAAGTGTCCCAGTATGTTAGTATAAGTTAAAACCAATTCAAGAACCATATTCATCTTTAGATCATACAGTTGATAAATGCCATAACACATGGATTAAATCAGGGAAACACTTTTCACATAATACCCAAAAAAAAATCGATTGCACCAAAATAACCTCTTTGTTCGCTCATTTACGAGATGTTAGAACATTTTACGATCTTTTTTCTTTTCTTTTTTTTTTTTGGATGTTTCACATGTTAGAACTTAATGTTTGGTTTTTTTATTTTGGGTTCAAGTCTTGCGAGATTTTCTTCATAACTTGCGAGATTCTAAAGAATTCACATCTTGTACAACTATGATTCTTTTTATTTTTTTGGGCCAAGTCGATCATTTCGTGACATGCTATAGGTACAAATCCACGAACCATCCAGAAGCAATAATTTTTCGTTTTTTGGGTTTTTGAAGCATCGAATTTGAAGATTTCATGAATTTAATTTTGAGTTTGGAGGGATAGATAGAACGAGGGTTATTTTGAATTTGAGACGGTTTAAACGTGGTTTTGGAATGGTTAAAATAAGGGTTAAAAGATGGTAGGAATGGTTTGAAAATGGGTTCAAAAGTGGTTGGTAGGGTTCGATTGGGGTTCAGAATTTGCTGTCAGGGTTCGAATGAGGGTCCGTGATTTATAAGAGGGGGTTCGCAGAGGCAACCAAGGTCCAAAAGAGATGCAAATAATTGTGTTATTTTAGCCGGGATTTTTAGCGGGTTAATTCGCAAATGAAATCCAAGTAAACTAGTGAACTGGGTAATTTGAACCGGGAGTTATTCCCTCGTTTTTTCCAGTGCAACTAACCAAAATCAGTAATCTTGACTTCATGTGGAAGATTAAATTATATTTGATGCGCTTAAAATTAAGCGTTTTCATTAATCCGGTGCAAATCTTTGGATCGCATTGCTGAAAACCAGCTATAATATTTCTCTTTTCAGTTATTTGCATGGGCCAACAAGTCAACGACCACAAAACGAACCCACCAACGTAATTGGGCCTGGATAATGTTGAGGTTTTAGAAGAAGTAGAAAATTTGATTTGAAAAATGGATTTGATATCAATGACTTTTGAATAAAATCCAATGCCCGTGTACATCAAAGTTAGTATAGTGCACAATGTATAATTAACCTTGACCGATGTGATTTGTTGTCACAATATAAGTTATAACTAATAAAACTGAACTCAAAGCCACATTCGAATCTGTTTTGAAACACCGATGTACTAGAACACTTAAACGTTGGCGTAAATTTGTTAGGTTGACATAATCTAGTTAAATTTAGGGCACAACAACCATATAAATAGAGTTCATATTTGCAACTTTCAAATAAACTTTTCTCCTTTTGTCATATTTGTAGACCAATCAAAATTATATTCCTATCTATTTAATTAGTGTGCAAAACTAGTAATTTCTTTTAACGGTAATTAAGTATCTCACAATATTTTCGTCACAAATCTATCTCACACGTTCGAAGCAGGACCTGAACCCATAGCCTTTTGGTGTGCAAAACTAGAGTTATCTGCTACAAGTATGCAAAACTTGATTTATAAATTTGTTACATGTGTTGAATTATTAAAGTTGGAAGTAGTCAAGTAGAGCAAAGTGGGGTGCATGTAAATTAAGTTGTGGGTAACACAACACCACCTTAAGTTTTCAGCTAGTTGACTTTGCTGTTTGTCAATGTTAGTGGTAGGGTGGACTTAAGTCAATTGGGCTAAGCCAATTAATATCAGTTTTTTTCTTGTACAACATTTTATTCATAAGTTTCTAAATCAATTTGGATGTAACTATATCGTATTACCATATTCGTACTTAAAGACGTGCTTGGTGTGTAAGTGTACAAGATCTAAAAAATTTAAACGCTTTGCAATCAATATATTGCACTCGAAATTTACACACCAATGAATAATGTTAACATTTGCAATCAATATATTATTGGACAATAACAACTGGAGCATTAGTCTAATAGGCGGAGCTTTCATGCTTGAGTAATTAGACTCGGGTTTAAGTTTCATCCTCGCCATTTGTTTCAGATAGGTATCCGTCTCCGTAAAACCTATGTGCACACTGGAGAGACTTTGTAGAACAAGATATCAGGGGTCGAGTTTGGGCTCGTCTCACTCCAGGTGGTGCTCCTCTGGGCCAGAAGAATTACCGCAGTTATTTCTTGTGGGGTGGACAATGGCTGGTGCCAAAAGCAACCAAGATCAGGATGTTCCCGCCAATCTACACATATTGTGGAATAAAGCTTTTTTTTTTTTTTTTGGGTAAAGGGGAGTAATCCCGCACCCCAGTAAATATATTAACCAAATAAATGTTTAAGTACAATGTATATGAGTGAGATCCCATATATCACCTGTTACATAAGCATAGAGCTTACATAACAAGATACTTCCAATTATCTAAACAAGAAACAAAAACTACTCAAATGATAACATATGACACAACGAAATTATTTCCTAGGACCTTGAAACGTTGTGCCATACATGGCATTAAAGGCATCCAAATTCCTGTGAAGATCACGAACCCTGTTTCGCATAGTCATGGTCATATTCATCATACTCATCTTCATACCCTTGGCCACCACTAAATATATTAGCAGACTCATCAAATGGGTTAGCAACAACCTCATCTTGTAATCGACACCTCAATCTCTCCCACTTTAGAAAAGGGTTAGCTCTCTTAGTAGAAGAGGTAGGCGGAATAGGTTGACCATCATCATCCACAAGAGTAGCTTTCCCAAAGAATAAGTAGTTTTCAAGCTTACCAATTTTCTCAACTATGAGAGTAGAACCAACATCCATTGTTCCATTGAATCACTCACAAGCGGTACATGTGATGTAGAACCGATCTTATTTAACACATCCTCATTAACCTCCATCAGACGACCCTTATCCACATCTCGCTTCCTTAGAACAACCGGTAGAATCCCCAATCATCGCCTCCTCAAGATTAGAATCAACCACGGGACTTTGAATGCCCATGTCCTCATGCACCTCAAGTGTCCCAAAAGAGTTAAGTAGTAATGTGAGTACCGTAGCATTAACGATAGCAACGTCCGGCGTCTTCTTCTTTGGGATATAAACACGCTTCCTAGAGCAAATTTAGGACCCTTACCCATATTAATACCACTAGACAACTTCGGACCTTGGGGTTTGGCTTTTCGATTTCGCACCACCTTAAAACCATCATCATTCGCATCCAGGTCGAGGTGTGAGCATCGCGATGATGCTCCTTAGAGACTTAGGACAACAAGCATTATCATGCCCAAACACTTTACATTCCATACAATGTGGAGGTTTCCATTCATATTCAACCTTGATACTAGCCGTCAGAAACCACTATCATCCTTCTTAGGGATAGCCATAGTTACCACATGTTTAAAATCGCCCGATGATAACTCAACAAGAGCACGAGCAAAACTAATACGACCCCACGAGTCAACGCACATGGAGCTAGTGAATGCATCTAACATGATCGGCTTACCCACCGAGTAGCAATAAGGCTCAACCGTCTTCCGAATATGCAAGTAATGGCACATTATGCAATTTAATCCACACAGTGCACTTTGGTAACCTCACTTTTGGACAATAGCACGTCAGAGTCCATTTAGTGAGAATGATAGGAGAATTACGAATTATCCAAGGTCCTCGTTGAAGAACATTCTCAACACCCTCTTTAGAATCAAATTTAAAGAGAAATACACCATCATCATTCTTCATAAGTTTCTTTAAACCAAACTTACCCCATGTATTGGTGACATAATTCTTGACCAACCGAATGCAATATTCTTGCCGACAAAGAAGCCAACAAGAGTATTATCATAGCGGTTAAACACACCCTCCATAGCAACCTTAGGAAGAAGCGTATCATGATTATCAATTCGATTCTCATTCACCAATGAGCGGAAGTTAACTTTCCTAGATACACGCTCCGAGTTTAACACATTAGCAAACGACCTCACTTCATTGTGTATACTATTACTCACATTAAGACCGTAAGTAGAAGCATTCTTACCATCCATCAAGCATTAAGATCAAGTAACACTATGATTAGTACCATACATTTGGGATTGCATAGCCACATCAAAACTCGACAGAGGAGTATTTGCGAGAATAAACTTTAGTACCATTAATACCACTCGAGTTGTTCACATCAAGATGAAGCCATCTTAGCAATATCATGTCAATTTTATTCATTGTCGCATCAAATTTCGATGCGCATTAGCAATCAAGCGCTCCACATTAGTTGTTTTGAAACATTAGAGGCGAATCGAGCGGTATATCATGACTAGTGCTTGAATCAAGTGAAACCGCTCCACTTGTCCATCAAGTACCAACAAGAGGTGTACCTTTATCGGACGCAACAAAACAATCGAATCCATACCACCAATAGTACCGAGACTGCGTAATCGCTCCACACCCAAATTATTGTCAACCAAACCAAGAATCGCATAGGTTCCTTAAGAGACCCAACTTGATCGGCCAAGTTGGTGGTGGACTATGACTTTCTTCGACGGACATTCCTTGTTGAAAACCCTTTCTCCATGACACGAAACCCACACACAATCACACAAACCCACGTCAATATGACAACCCCAAAGAAGACCATAAAACGACCAAAATAAAATAAGAGAAAACCCTAACGGGATGTTGGGGTTTAGCGATAATCCCACAAAAGACTAACCAGCTCCATGTTATGATGATACACACAATCAATTAATCATGTATATACTATCCAAATGAGCGAATAAAGACCGTAAAAGAAAACAAAAACGAAACCCTAACAAACGAAGAACCCTAACTCCTAGCGATCACAAAAATCTGAAATAATTAAGCAAATCACATAAGTAATTGCATAAGAATAACAGATTAGAGTAAAGGATTAAGAGAAAAGAGCAGAGGAGATCGTTGTTTGCAGAAGTAAGGGTTTCGATTTTCCTTTTGGTCGCCAGAGAGAAAAGTCGACTTAGCAAGTTATTGTGGAATAAAGCTTTGGATATACTTATTAGTTTTGCAAAAAATGAAATGTATTACATAGTCATCTACAAATCATTATTATTTCACGACAATACTGGAAAAAGGTTAATAAAATCCGTTAAAGTCACCAAAGGGCATGTGTCCTATTGTATCTCTTTTTGTGTAAGAAGTTTTTTAATCAAATACTTGTGGATTTACCACGCCAGACACGTGAGATGATTTGTGGAGTGTATATTGTGAGGTAATGGTGCGTTTGGTTTCTAGCTATGAATCACAATGGGTATGGGTGTTGGTATAAAGTTGAATGATAATGGAAGGTATGAAGAAACCACCACACACATAAGATATGAGGAAACCTTCACATATGGGTATTCTCATTACATTGTGGTGGGCCCCATAACCAACCAAACAACATTAATAACTTTCAAAGTTATAGACCCATACCCATACACCCTTCTTGATATACTACGCAAAGTACAAACACTTGATTATGATCGAATTATTTCTTTTTTAGGATTCAGTTGTACTCGTAATAAAAATCATCATTCTAATCACAACACTAAAAATTGTCATTAGCAAAGCCTTAAAGTTTTACTCAAAGGTTTGCAAACTAATAAAAAAAAAATACAAGTTTTTAGGTAACAAGTTTTTATTATTCTTTAATAGGACTTCAGTTTTAACACTCATATAATTTTTGCACATAATCTTGTTTCGAATTTAGACGATGTATGTTTATTAGAATTTTGATACCATCATCATCATTATAAATATTTGAAAAGATCAAATGATCTTATATGATACTTATTTGGGTGTAAGCGGAATGACTAATGACCCGTGGGAGAGGGCACCAGCTATTTGATAGTTACTACTACTGTAATAATTTAGTTTTGTAGGCCTGGTGTTACAACGTTTTTGCTTATTTGAGTTTTATAAGTAGTAGTAGTAGTAAATGCATTGTGGTCACAGTTTTGAGAAATAATGTATATACATATGCCAAGTTGATTTCTAAACAATAAGTAGAATGAAAGAGACATGAAGACTATGGTTGTGAAACTAGCTAAACTTAATTTCTTGCAAATGAGTTATTCGAAAGTTGACAAATCAATTTCACAAAACTTGAGAATATATACTTGTTGAGATTAAGAGACAATGAACCCTTTCAAAGATGCATCTATATAAGAAAGAAGCATCTTTTAGATTTATTTGTAGGCTACCAAACAGCAACATTATGATATGACATTTATTCAAACAGTATTATTCTTACAGAAATGAGTTTCAGTTATATTTTTTTTGAAGGGGAGGTGATTTGTACACTTTCAAAAATGATTGGGACACTCACATTTTAGGTGTTTGGACATTTATACCCTCACACTATTTTTAGTTATGTGTATCCTGTAAGGGTATAAATGTCCAAGCACTCAAAATATGAATGTACCAATCATTTTTTAGAGTGTGCAAATCACCTCCCTTTTTTAAGAGGTGTTAAGGCGTTGAATATTTGTCGGTAGAGAATAATGGGCAGAAAACCAACTCCTTACAGAGTTACAGTAACTTTTATTCGCGTTTCAGAATTTATTCCCAAACAATTCTAACAATAGACTCAAATTAATTATTTAAGAAATTTGCTAACAATAAACTTATAGGTGTTGTTAAAGGTTAAGGGTTTGAATCTCGGCTCGGACTCACTTTAATTGGTGTCTCATTATGCCATGAGAGTTGTCGGAGTTATTCCCCTTCTGAGGTGGACAATGACTAGTGTCAAAAGCCACCCAGGATAAAGGTGTTCCCACCAATTCACGGATTTTGTGAATTGTTGTTAGCAAATCTTATAATTTAAAGAGTTAATTACATAAATGGTCCTTGTGGTTTATCGGGTATTACGGATTTGATGCATATACTTTTTTTTGCGGATCATCTCCTCGTGGTTTTGACCCGTTAGGGGTTTGGTCTCTTGACCGATATTTCTGTTAGTTTGACCGTTAGTTAGCTAATCCAGTGTATTCATACAAGGGCATTATTGTCATTTCGCTTTTGGTTGTCCCTTTATTAATAAACACACACAAAGACAAACTCAAACTCAAACTCAAACACTATCACAAACACAAACCCGACGGTCAAATCACAAACACAAACTAAAAATGAATGGATGCTTGAGATGTGGAGCCCCATCAATCATTCGCACATCATGGACTCCAATCAACCTAGGGAGACGCTTTTATTGTTGTTTTAAGATTGTAAGTTATCTTATTTGAAAACCCATAAATTAAAAAACCCTGATCTGACCTAACTTATCTTCTTTGAAATAGTGTGGGTTGATTGATTGGTATAACCACTAATGTGTCCAAGAGTTGTGCAAATTATTCCTGGTCTCTTACGTTCGATGAATCAGCTACAAGCAGAAGTACACCAAAAAGTGTTGAAGCTAAAAGGGTTAAGAACATGTTGGTTCTCAGTTGGTTGATCTTTGTTACATTGTATGTTTTTATATGAATGTAGTTTGTATTTTGTATTTTGGAGGTTCTAGAATTCTAGTTGGTTGTATTTTGGGTATTGAAGTATGAACCTGTAATGAATGAAGTGGGTGTTTTATTTGATAATGAATGAAGTTAGCAAACTGTTATAGTTATCATTTTTCAAAAAGAATGTGGAATTGAATGTCGTTATAAAGTTTCAACTTACACCAAAATATTCATTAGCAAAAGCAAAATGCATTCAACAATTTGCAAATGTTTTAAGTAAACTGACATTTATAGGTGCAAATATTTGGTGAGTATTTGCACAAAATACTTCACCATAGTTTACTACAACCCAACAGAATATAACTTGAGCCTAAACAAAATGTCTACTGCAATTGTTTTTTACCAGCTAATGCAACCAAAACACAAAATAACACAAGCACATACTGGTTCTTAACATACACAAAAGAAATACTGTAAATTAGATTGGTTTTGCTAGTGATAACCTATTTGCACTTAACTTGGTAAACCTGGTTGGTGAACCAACATATGCACTATGTGAACCAACATTTGATGCACTTACACCAGCAGGTTGAGAATCAACAATTGCTGCATTTGTTTGACTTGCAGGCTGAGAACCAAGATTTGCACAAACAGGATGAGAACCAACATTTGACTGTTTTTTCTCTTGACCCTTTACAGTCACACTTTCTTTTGTCCCTTTCTTCTTTGTCTTACTACTTGACACATTCTCATTACACTTTGCAGACCCATTGGGCTCAGCAACACTTGGCCCATCATTTTGCCCAATACTTGGCCCATCATTTAGCCCAACTGTTTTAGAAAAAATGGGTAATTGTCCCCAGCATATTCCCATAACTCTCAACTTATCATTCTTCTTCAAATGAAGTTCTCTTCTTTGCTTAAAAGACACTCTAGTTATCATCTCTTTTATAAGCCGACTATTGGCAAATTGTTGTCTTATGAAAAGTTCTATTTCCAAATGTTGCCATCATTTGCTTTATTCACTTTGGCCAATGTCCTCAATGCCTTATTACTCACACCCTCGCCTTCTGAGTGAGTACCACTATAAAATCCACATGAGCAATATCTTATTCCTCATTTCTCACACCCTCACCATCTGTTTCCTTATTAACATTTGCAACAATATATTTACAACCCACCCATTCTACATTATCATCTATGTTGCTCCTAACTTCTTGCATATCCACATCAACATCATGTATCATATTCTCTTCATCAACTATGAAGTCATTGTATTCACTATCTGGCCCATCTTCACTATGTGCAGATTCTTCATTACCACTAGGATTATCCCTATCATGTTCATTAACTTCAACATCTACTTACATCCTCTTACTCCCACTGGATTGAACCCTATCATTCACACCCTTACCATTCCCACTAGAATGACCTACACTGTCTACATTCCTACTTGACTACCCTACATCCTTATTCATTCTACCTACCTTACTTAAGCAATCATTCAACCACTCATCCTCACTTACATCATCTAATACATCATCAACATTAGTGTGCACTACATCATCAGTATTGTTAGGTTTATTATTCAATCCAACTACTAGAGCATTATCTAAAATCATAAGGGCTTGTGGAACAAAGTGGTCAACATACAAATCAATAACCGTGTACGTAGCAACATGTAATATCAATTCCAACACATCTTTATCAGTGGCTAATTTCTAATACCATTATCTAATTCAGTGTTAGGTTCCTTATAATAATAGTCCATAGAAACATTTTCATAACCTAACTCTTTCATCATTGAATGCACCTCATTAACAGAAAACTCATCTGAATCAATGGTATCTATCCAATTTACCTTACCACCCTTATAACAAATCTTAGAAGGACTCGTGAATGCACCTCCATGGTTTATCTTGAGACTAAAACGGTTGGGAACTTACATGTGTTGGAAAATTTAGTGCACTTGTGGGATTAGTTCACACCTGGTTTTGGGTAAGGAGGTACGGAGTGTACACCCATGAGATCCCGAACATCCCGACTCAATAGTGGTTAGTCTTTGCTAGTGTATTGGTTACTATTGTTAGTGTAGTGGCGATGGTTCCTACCGGTAGTGTATTGGTTCTATTTGCTAGTGTAATGGTTCCTACTGATGGTTCCTACTAGTAGTGTTTTGGTTCATGCTGCTAGTGTAATGGTTCATGCTGCTAGTATAATGGTTGATGCTGGTAGTGTTGTAGTGATTAATTTGTAACAGCTTTGACTCATTTAAGTGGCTGTTATGACTGCTTTATGACCACGTTTAATTGGTCATGTAACCACTATTCCTATAATAATGGAGGCTAATTATGAGTGATTAATTGGCCGTTAATCACACATAATGTCCATTGACTAGGAGTGAGTATTCTCTACTATAAATGGAGAATGTCATCATCAGCATGAAAATACTGAGAAAGATACAAAAAACCAGGAGAAACAAACAAAAAGCTTAAACACTTATATGCGCAAGGGTTATTGATTGTGCCTAATTCAATAACTAACATTTGGTCTTATCCCAAATAGATATTCGTGTAACCCAGGCATAGGGTCGAATAGTTTACTTTGGAAAGTGATCACACGATTCCAAGTGATATCCGGTAACCACTTAGTGGTATTGCATTGCTACTAATTATCTTACCCTGTTCTGGGAAATTAGCACCAACAATCAAAGTAAACTATTTGTGATAATCAATGGCTGATGCTGCAATGAAACACATGGCTTCAAACTTTGCCAAGCTAGACAAGTTTGAAGAGGTGGACTTTAGGAGATGGTAGAAGAAGATGCACTTCTTGCTGTCAAGCATGAGTGTGGTCTATGTTCTGACCACACCTATTCCTGATGATGGGGATGATGCTACTGTGGAACAGATAAGGAGGAGGAGCAAATGGGAGAATGATGACTACATTTGGAGAGGCTTAATCCTCAATGGTATGTCTGATTCTCTATTTGACATTTATCAGAACTTTGAATCTTCCAAAGAACTATGGGATTCCTTGGATGCCAAATATATGGCTGAGGATGCTTCAAGTAAGAAGTTCCTTGTAAGTAATTTCACAAATTACAAAATGACTGATTCAGGACCAGTTATGGAACAATACAATGAACTTCTTGGTATACTTGGAAGGTTTACACAACACAATATGCACATGGATGAGGCTATTCAAGTCTCTTGTGTCATTGATAAACTTCCCCCTTCTTGAAAAGATTTCAAGCATACCTTGAAACATAAAAAGGATGAGTTAACTCTTGTTGAGTTGGGCAGTCATCTGCGCATTAAGGAATCTTTCAAGGTGCAGGATAATGACAAGCCAAAGAGTAGCAATGCTACTGGTGCATCTGTTGTCAATATGGTGGAGCATATAAACTCCACCAGGTACAATGACAACAAAGGCAAACGTAAACATCATGACAACACAAGGGTAGATCCTAACAAGAAGGCAACACCTACTTGTTGGAAATGTGGCAAAACCGGTCACATCAAAAGGGATTGCAATGGTGTTAAGGTTGGTGGTAAAGCCAATGGATCAGAACTAATGGTTCGTGGAGGGGTGGTTCTACCAACTCACCGAAAGGTCGAATATGTTTAATAAGTCTTTTCGTAAATATTATGTTACATATGTATCGAATCTTATTATGTGCGGATGATGATGTTGCGTGGTGTGTTGACTCGGTGCAACAATTCATGTGTGCAAAGATAGAAGCCGGTTCAAGACTTATGAGTCATCGAATGATGGTTCTATTCTTCACATGGGAAATGAGTCAACCGCCTTGGTGCATGGTCTTGGTTGTGTAGATCTTAAGTTAAGTTCGGAAAGATTGTAACTTTGTTTAATGTTATTCATGTTCACGATATAAGGTAGAACTTGGTTTCAAGTAGTGTTTTGAATAATCATGGATATAAACAAGTTATTGAATCGATAAATTTGTCTTGTCTAAGAGTGGTGTTTTTATTGGTTTTGGCTATTTGTGTAATCAAATGTTCAGGCACATCATGTCACTGATAGTGTTAATTCAGCCTTTGTGACCACCTCTGACCTGACTGACTCTACCCTATGGCATGCTAGACTTGGCCATTGATGCAGGTTTTACTGACCAGGTTTTAATATTTATAATGTCTCGTTATACCTATGGTCTACCCTAATGCACTAACGGGCAGTGTACTCGGTTGTGTGTAGTGTAGTATTCGGTAAAACCGAGGTCGTCCCAAGAGTTATGTGTGTGGATAAATACTAAGTCTAAGTGTCACAGATTTTAAGATGGTTTCAATAAGAAATTAACTAATTAACTACTAAAGCAAATAAAGGAAAAAGATGTGATCAATAGAGGAAAGTGGTGCTAACCTAGTTACTCATCCTAACTAGTAGTGTTTACGTCTAATTACTTCCAATTACTTGGTGGGGTCAAAGTCGAGAGGACGGACATTTGGTCGGGATTCTCCCTAACCTATCAAGAAAGAGCCACCATCGAGAAGTCGGTGTCCCTCATAAGTCCAGTTTTCCCGGTCCCTAAGCCAAGTCATTAAGTTACGCTACATGCTAGACTTATAATAGTGAGTGCCTTGTCGCTAGCATCTTAAACACTCACCCCTAATTCTTAAGTTTATCCAAGCGGTAGGTGATCGGTTGGTCAAATTGCACAAGTAGAAAGGGTCGTCGGTTGGTCATATCTTACCCTTCCCGTCTCGGTATACTCACTAGGTTCGGTTGGTCATATCTCTAAGCAACTAGCCTTTACCGTCATTCAAAACTATCAAACAAGGGTAGCTACCAATAAACTATGCATGCTACACTTAGAAATAATTATCTGAAAGTAATGTAAATGCAAACAAAACAATTAAGGAATCATAACTAGGCCAGCACCAAGAGGTGCTTAGCCGCTCATATTAACCATACAAATCAATTCAATGTTTAATGTTACGAAATACATGAATCGAAAGTAAAGAAAAAATAAAAAGCTAATGCTTATCGTAGGGGAGTGATTTATCCCTTGGAGATAGCTCCTTATGCTCCTCTAGATCTGCCTTTGGCTTCTTCTCACGTTCTCTAATTGTTGTGTGTGAAATGGGATGCTTTGAAATGCTGGAAATCGTGAGGTATTTATAGGCTAGATCTTGGTTACGGCTTAACTATTAAAAGAGTTACGCCGTAATCATCTAATTCTTCGTAAATTACACTAGAAATGCTGGTTACGGCGTAACCTCAGGAAGGGGTTACGCCGTATCTTCTATAAATCTTGGTTACGCCGTAGTTGATGCATGAGTTACGGCGTAGTTATCAGCTGCGCGGAACCTCATTTGACCTAATATGGTTACATCGTAATCTTTGGGAGAGTTACGCCGTAATCTTCTGATAAGTTGGTTTTCGAGTCACACTTTAGTTACGGCATAATGTGAGAGAGGAGTTACGCCGTAACTTCTTCAAAGCGA
The DNA here is from genome assembly GCA_022545495.1 of Chrysanthemum lavandulifolium. Classification (NCBI taxonomy): domain Eukaryota; kingdom Viridiplantae; phylum Streptophyta; class Magnoliopsida; order Asterales; family Asteraceae; genus Chrysanthemum; species Chrysanthemum lavandulifolium. The sequence continues at coordinate 43,888,379 of CM040245.1, read as the reverse complement.
GCATACTATGATAAATCTTCAATAAACTCTCCAATTCCGCGTCTCTTTAGCTCAAATGCTCGTAATTTCCCTGAAAGTGAAATATAATGGAAAACAAGCGTAAATCCATATAAATGATATAAATTACAAGCATTATCGGGGAAATTGACACTTAATATTCAGGACAATTTGATGTTATCAGCCATGTACACTATAAAAGGATGCAAGATATGTCTAAGGATGGGTTAATCCCAACATTTGACATGGACACTGAAAAGTGTAAAACTTGCATGTTGACCAAGATTACTAAGAAACCTTTTCAGCATGTTAAACGTGAAACTAAGCTCTTGGAGCTAATACACAGTGACCTGTGTGATTTGCATGCCACTCCCTCTTTGGGGAATAAGAAGTACTTTGTGACATTTATTGATGATGCTTTTAGATTTTTTTATGTCTATCTGTTACATACTAAGGAAGAAGCATTAGATAAATTCAAAGTATTTAAAACTGAAGTTAAATTGCAACTTGGGTCCCTGATCAAAAGATTAAGGACTGATAGGGGAGGTGAGTACATGGATACAATGTGTAGAAAACTAGAAGGGGGGGTTGAATAGTTTTGCCAATTAAAACTTTCTTTTAAACTATTTAGATCGACTTATGTCAATCTATTTGGATGTGTGTTGGATGTTGATAGACAAGCATATAGAAGTATGTAATGAAAAGATAAGAGTAAGAAGCACAAAACCACAACGCGAGTATTTATAGTGGTTCGGCTACAAGGACACCTTCCTTGCCCTACTCCACTCCCCGAGTCACCTACTCGAGAGTTCGTAATCACTACACGACACCAACTCCTTATGGTGGAGAAACCTTCACAACGTTGCCTACTCTTTTTCTGGTACTAGTCTAACCATCAGGTTCTTTCACACCAAGGTGAACCACACCTACCACTACGTCGCCTACCCTTTATCTGGTACTAGGCTAGATACCGAGTTCCATTACAATGGAGGAACTACTACCCAACACTACACCAACGACTAATCCCAAAGGAGACCAACTCCTTATTACAATATCATCAAGGATATCAATATCCTTAGATCTAATGCTAATCTATCTTGTACATCGAACCACACCATATCGAATGTACATCTTAGGCACCTTTCACTAATGCCTTTAACTAGATCTTTAAGACACCTTTCACTAATGTCTTGTGACTTGACTTCTAGGCACCCTTCACTAATGCCTACAATACGGACCATCGACACCTTTCACTAATGTCTTCGTCTTGACACTTGAGACATCTTTCACTAATGTCTTCAACACTACACTTCTTGGTAGAAAGAAAAGAACCATCAATAAGAGGACTTGATGAGTCTTGATGATGAGAAGCATGGCAACTCATGGACTTGAGCTTGCTTGACTTCAAAGGTGGTGATCTCGCCTTTAAGAGGAACCTAGAGAATCACACAAAAACAAAACTACAAACATAGATCTCTTGGATCCGAGGTTTGAGAGTTTTTAACTCAAAGGGAAAGTGTGTTGGAAAGGGGTGAGAAACAATGAAGGAATGACTCACTAGTATAGAGGAAAATTTCTACTGTTCCCCGGATCCTACGGATCCCTCCCACAAGGGATCCGTCTAGCTTAAAGCTAGGGATCCGTGGGATGCTCCTCTTTACCCATGGGTATTTTGATCATGGGTCATAGGCTGATCCATGGGTCTTATACTAAATACAATGTATCTTATGAGTGCAATGCACCTAGTCACATGGGTATGGGTCAATACCATGGGTTATTGATAGTATCCATATATGATATAAGCATGATGTCATGCAATGGGTTATGGGTCAAGCTCCATGGATATGGGTCATGGACTTTGGGTTGTACCCAACTACATTCAATGTATTTGGTCAATGGGTTATGATACTTAAGTTTCTACCCATTTATATTACCCAATATACTACATACTAGTTATGTGTATTTTTTACCCAAATATGTAAACACTAGTTGTTGTACATATGTAATACCCAAAAGGAAACCCAACCTGAACTATCTCAAGGTTTGGGGTTGTAGGGCTGTTGTAAGACTCCCTGATCCAAAGCTGAAAACTTTGGGTGAAAGATGCATTGATTGCATCTTTGTTGGATATGCTGAGCATTCCAAGGCTTTTAGGTTCTATGTTATTGAACATAATGAATCTGTTTCAATTAACTCCATAATTGAATCAAGGGATGCAAACTTTGATGAGAATAGATTATCATTAGTCCCTAGACCAAGTCAGAGGATTTCTAATGGAACTCATGTCATTGGTGTATCAGAGGTCCCTGATGAAGAATCATTAGTGGTCCCTGATGAGGTTGTGGTTCAACAACCTGAACATGTGCTCAGAAAGAGCAAAAGGGTCAGTGATGGATCTAAACACACACCTTGTGTTTGTGATATTTTTAGTTATATTACTAAGCACGCGGAATTTACTTAGTAATACTTAGAAGACGAATTATATGATGTATTGTAAGTAAACACAGATTAAACACGAAACTAAGCTCCAATATTATTAATGAATAATACGAGTGATCTTGCTTATCACTAGGGTTACACCTTGAAGCTTATGTGAATGATACGTATGTTTGTAAGCTATTACGTACCTAAGACAATGACCTAGAACCTCCTTTTATAGTACAAGGAGTCCTTTACAAGATAAGTATAAAGCTAACAATATAGAATATACACACGATCTTTTCTATACTTATCAATACACGTTTACTTAACAATTATCTAATAGCAGTGGTAATATTTGTACTGGCAGTGGGAATGAGTTTCCACTGCTAGTGTAAACATCAGCAGTGTTAACCACAAGACTATCAGTGGTAATAGATTATTCCCAACAATCCTCCCCTAAACTTATGATTTCTCTGCAAATCAATAAGTTTCTTCAATCTTCATTATCTGCAAGTATTTAGGGAATTCTTTCAAACACTTCACTTCTTCCTTAAATTACGAATAGCTCCCGAACATTGATCTTAAAGCCTAAGTAACAATGCTCGACTTTCTCACTATCTTCATGAACTCTTATGAAGTACACGACATCACGGTGAGAGTTCCATTTCGGTGGATATTCTTTCTCGGCAAGCATGAATGCATCTACTCCATTTCTTTGTAGAAACATGATGAACTTCACATGAATCATAGTAGAACCATTTAGTACCGGGACATGAACATGAGAATTTCGAAATCATCATTAACATCCGGATCATAGAGCCTTCTAAGATTAACCCATAATCGCATCTCCTTCATATCTTTGAGATCTTCAGCATCAAATCTTTCTTGAACTAATTTCCATAACATATCAAGATCATCTATGTCACAAGCTTTGATGAGATCTTCAAATTGAATGAATGATGAAGTTTCACCACCTAGCCTGGTAATCTTCCATGTTGGAGCAAAGTTGCTAGCAGTAAAAACTTCCCAGTCAATGATAGGATGTCTAACTTGCAGTGGTTCTGGATAAAAATCTTCTTCTTCTATCACAATCATCTCAGTCAATTGTTCTTGATGAACTTCTCGATTGGAACTTCTTGTTCTTCAAAGAAACTTTGTCTTCTTAATGATCGAGAATCACTTGTCTTTGGTCTTCTCTTCAAATTAGGAAACCTTCTTGCTTCTTCTTGAGTTCATTGGAATGAAATCCTTACCTTGTCTTTGAATTACGTAGTAGATACTCTACTTTATCATCATACATTCCTTTGAATTGATGTCTTTTCCATCCACCAACATTGCAACAATAAGTCATCATGTATGCAATAACTTGTGCCTTAGTTGCTTACCTTGGTTTCTTTTGACCCTTCATTCGACAATTACCTCTTGAAGTGCTTGATTATTCTTCATCTGAATAAAGTCCTTTAATCGAGCCATTCTTTGTTCTTCGTTAAATACTTATCTCGCTACAAGGTCAATTGCCTTCTTCTTGATTCTTGGATCATTTGCAATCAAGAATTCAATTTCTTCTTCAAGAGGTACATAGTGAACTCGAGTCTTTTCTCACGAATATTGTAGGTTGAATAGTAGAAAGTGGATCTTCCATTCTATCCAGCCTTTTAGCCTCCATAAAGCTTGCAATCTCCAATTCCTCAAGCTTTTTCTTCTCAGCAACTTCTTCTTCATTAATCTTTCTTACAACTTCAGCATCATGAGCAATCTGAATTTGTACTTTCTTTGAAACCTTTCTTCTTGTTTTCTCCTTGCTTTGCATAACAGATTTACCTTTGTCTTGCTTCAGTTCATCACCTTCTTCACTTGCAGTGGCAATATCATGTCCAGCAGTGGACATATTTGACTTTGCAGTTGAAATTGGATGAGTGGTAAAATCATCAGTTGCAGTACTAAAAATGTCTTGATCTAGTTGCTCTTCTCGAGTATCGCTCCTCGCACCTTTACTAGAAACACCTTCATCTTCAAAATCAATTCTCCTCCCGAGTTCCAAGATCTGCTTTCCTCCCCTGTTTGGGAGAATTTCCCAAATCTTGATCAAAATTATTGAATCACCATCATTAGGTGAGGATGAAGATGATATCACCGACTTTGCGTTTTCTTTTTCTTTTTCAACCCTGCAACTCTTCTTTCCGTGTCGAATCTCCTCTTGCAAGTGAGTAATGTCCTTGGCATCTTGCTTCTTTACATGTGCCAGTCCTTTTGTAGAGATTCAACACCTTGACTAATTTTGTACACAAACCATCAATTCCAATTGTTGCCCACTACCTCATCACTTCCAACCGTGTGACTGTTGGGAGAGGTGAATCATGGGCAATGGCTCGATTCCTATCTAGTTGGACTAGGTTGAAGTCTAGAACCACCACTGCTTGTTCCTAGACCAAAAGGTTCAGAAACATGTTGTGTTGTAATGAGAGAAGTTGACTGTTTTGACCTCCTCTCATAGGTGTGAGAAACTGGTGGAGTATAATTAATGTTTGGAACATTAATCATGGGTGAATTTTGTACCTGTGAAATCTTTGCAAGCATTTGAGGAAAGAGAGGTGTAAAATCCATATTGCCATCTTTGTTCATATTTTGAAAAACTTTAGGCTTAAGGCAACGGATTTTATAAACATTAGTATGGGGTGCAGTTGAAACTCATTTAGCACTACTTGCACAAACCTTGGATACATCAAAAATTTTGTTGAACTCTTTACATTGCCTTGCATACTTTGAAAAATATATTTTGACCAATTAAAAATCCTATCAGTGGCTAGACAAACCAAAGGGTAAGCCATGGTTGAACTGAATTGTTCATAAGAGGTTTTCTTAGGACTTAAGCAATGCAACAGAGTATGTATCAAAAATCTCCAATGGGGACAAAACCACTCTTTTGAAAGTAGCCTTTTATCGGTGGCATCATACCCCATGGATGATAAATTTTCATGTATTTCGGCATAGGTAATGTGATGATACCATTGAGATCATCCGGTTGGAGAATTCTCCTCAAGGATGCCTCGGTAACATCAATGGTTACCCTATCCACGGTGGCTCTAGAGCATCCATCGTTTCATGTGTATCTCAGGTTTCAATGGTTATGGTGACGAAGTCCAAAACTGTTTGATTCGAGAGATATAGATTGTGGGATTTAAAAGTAAAGCATACCTTAAATGGGTAGTATTGATAAAGTCTCAATCGATGAAAAGCAGGCCACTCTTCTCGTTTGACTTTTGTAAGTAGACCACTTGGTTGTGCTCATCCGCAAAAGTGATCGGTGCCATAAAATCGTTTGTTAAAAATAGATTGTGTACGTATGAATTGTATAAAGAACTCGCCAATTGAGAGAAAATATATAAAGGGTTAGGGTTTTAGAGTTTTATGAAGAAAGACTATCTAAGGAAAATATTTATCTTAAGAAGATAAATTATAAGTAGGAAAGTAAATAATCTTCTAAAATTTACCCTATTTATATATGGAAAGTAATTAACTCTCAACGGCTAGTAAAATTTAATTCTGCACACAACATTTGTAACAGCTAGAACAACGATGGTAAAATAACACTTTGCTGGAAACCGTGAACTAGCGGTGGTAATTTTCACAAAGATTTTCAAAGAGCGTTGGTAAAGAAAACATATAAAATAGATCGCTCTTATCATAGTTTTAGCAAACTACCAGCTATCAACGGATTTGATATATCTTTACCATGAGCCGTTTGCTATGGACTAGCCAACTCTTAATCATAGAGAATATGGTGAGTTGATAACCATATAGTTTTTGGTAAACTATCAACCATAAACGGATTTGATTAGTCTTTACCAGTAGCCGTTTGCTATGGACTAGTTGATTCTTATGTGGGTTAGACATGGTGAATCAATAACCATTTGTGTATCTCAGTTATACACCTTTTAAGATCAACTCCCAGCTATGCTTGGTTATGTATTTGCATAAAAGTTATAGAACAAACAAAAACACAAGCACATAAACATATACAAACATTTACAAACTTATCCAAAGACCATTAGACATAAAAAGTTTATGGATTTAGCATTCCAATACTTGTTACCAAATCTTGAAATCTACCCACATCAAGTCCTTTTGTTAATAAATCGACATAGTTGTCATCAAGATGGATTTTGACAACTTGAATTAGTCCTTTTCATAACATTCTCTTATGAAATGGTGTCTAATTTTAATATGTTTAGTCTTTGTGTGTTGAATGGATTCTTAATAATGCAAATGATAATCGCTATTGTCAATATGAATGATGGTATTCATATTCATGAAATTGTACCCATAGTCCAAAAGTTGATTATGAAGCCATAGAACTTGAGCACAAACAACTTACGTGCAGCCCACATACTCGCCTTAGTTGATGAATTAGCCACCGTTGTTTGTTTCTTGCACCGCCATGACACTAATCTGTTGCCAAGAAATTGGCATCCACCGTTGTAGATTTTCTATCCAAACTAGCTCCAAAGATAGTCACTATCTCGAGTAAGTAACCAAATCTAGAGGAGAATCTCTAGAGTACCACAATCCGCAGTAGGAAAGGCTTTAAGATATCGAAAATCTTCTTTGCAGTCAAGTGAGAGAACTTGGGAGTGACTTGAAACCTTGCACAGCAACATCGCAAACATAATATCAGTCTAGATGATGTAAGATACATCAAAGAACCAATCATAGACCTGTACATGTGCACATCAACTGCTTCACCACTATTTTCCTTCAAGAGTTGATGTGTAGTCTTGTCTGCAGGGGTGCTGGATGACTTTACATCAGAGAACTTGAACTTTCTAAGTATCTCAACCACATATTTATCTTGATTGATGAAAATACCATATGGCCTTTGTTGTACTTGAAGTCCCAAAAAGAATGTGAGTTCACCCATAGAACTCATCTTGAATTCTTCCTTCATTAGCTTCTCAAATTCTTTGCACATCTCAGTCTTTATAGATCCAAAAATGATATCATCAACATATACCTGAACTAAGAAGATATCATTCTTATCTTTATTGATGAACAAAGTTTGATCCACTCTGCCTCTATGAAACCCATTATCAAGAAGATAAGTAGTTAAGGTTTCATACCATTTCCTTGGTGCCTGATGCAAGCCATACAAAGCTTTAACTACCCTGTACACTTTATTAGGATAGGCAGAGTCTCCAAAGCCTGGAGGTTGAGAAACATAAACCTCCTCATCAATCTGCCCATATAGAAAAGCACTCTTTACATCCATTTGATAGACTTTAAAGCCCATAAAGGATGCATAGGCTAAGAACAGCCTGATTGCTTCAATTCGTGCAACTAGGGCAAACACTTCTTCATATTCAATACCCTCCTCTTGAGTGTATCCTTGAGCCACAAGCCTAGCTTTGTTTTTTATAACAATTCCTCTTTCATCCTTCTTGTTTCTGAACACCCATTTAGTAACTATTACCTTTTTGCCAGAAGGCAAATCACAAAGCACCCAAACCTTTTGAAGCTTGAATTGGAGCAACTCTTCTTGCATTGCTTCCACCCAACGTTCATCTTCAAGCGCCTTGTAAATATTCTTTGGCTCCATTTGTGACAGAAAACACATAAAGAGACATTCATTCTTGCCTTCATGAATCTTAGATTCATATATTTCACTTATGAATCCATGAATATCAGGCAGCCTTGTTTGTCTTCTAGTCTTCACAAGTGAGTGGACATCCCCAATCACATTCTCAAGAGGATGTGATTTATGAATAGAAGTGTGGGGAGTCTGAGGAACTGCAATCTCACTTGGCATATTTGAGATTTCAACATCATTGACTTGAGCTTCCTCTGTAACTAGAGTTGTAACTTCCACTTCTGGTGTTGCAGTGGAAAATTCTGGCCTAGCAGTGGAATATGTATTTCCACTGCTTTTGGGATCTTCAGTGTTCATGTTGCAATCTTCTTCTTTACCATAATCATTAGAAGAATGAGCATTTCCAGTCCTTGAAATATCATTATTGTCTGCAAAGTCCCAAAGTGGCAGACTGAATTCATCTTGATCTTCCCCTTGATCTTTGTTGGGTTCATCATCATCAAGAAACTCTTCCCGAACCGCCAAATCAAAGAAGATGTACCTGTAGAGATAGGCACATAATTCATAGTATTGGTTAACGAATCAAGATCAAAGCGAATTTTTCGGACGGGCCTTTGACATTCGCTTTTGTCTCCGTGAACTCAACATGCGATTTTCTTCAATCTTTTGGGTTCTTAAGTTGAATACTCTGAAGGCTTTACTGACCATTGAATACCCAACAAAATACCCTTCATCTTCTTTTTCTTCAAATTTTCCCAAATAATCTATGGTATTGAGAATAGATACATGACATCCAAATGGTCTCATGAAGTCAAGGATAGGAGGTCTACCCCTAAATAACTCATAAGGTGTCTTGTTCTTTGTTTTACCACTAAAACCTGTTTTGCACATAACATGCGTGTTAACCGCTTCAAACCAAAAAGTGATTGGCAATTTTGAATCGCCAACATGGTTCTAGACCTCTATAAGTGTCTTGTTCCTTCTCTCAAAGAACACCATTTTGTTGAGGAGTTCTAGCAACACTAAATTCTCTTTTAATACCTTTTATCTCGCAAAATCATCCATAACTCTATTCTTAAATTTCATCCCATTGTCACACCCGATGATTTTCACTTTCAAATCATATTGGTTTTCTACTTGTGTGATAAAGGTCTTAAGGATGCCGATTGTTTCATCCTTTGTATTGAGAAGAAAACCCATGTAAATCACTTTGAAATCATCGGTTAAGACAAGACAATACTTTTTAAGATTTAAGTCATTCACGGATGTAGGACCAAACAAGTCCATATGTAACATTTGAAGTGGGTGAGCAATACAGTTAACCAACTTTGACCTGCAAGAAGCTCTGTGTTGTTTGCCTTTAAGACAAGCCACACAGGTTTGATCATTCTCAAATCTTTTATTAGGTAAGCCTCTCACCAAACCATCTTTAACAATCTTATTAATGGTTTTGAAGTTAACATGCCCAAGTCTTCTATGCCATAACATGGATTCATCCACTATGGCCTTTGCAAGCAAGCAAGCATAATCATCTTTAGCAACAATGTTGTTCATATCAAAGCTATATAGGTTGCGTTTTCTAGGAATTTTAAGAAGAATCTGACTTTCATCAGGCATCTTAAAATCCTTAGAGAGAACAAAGCACATATCTTTAGTAAAAAAACATTGTTCTTCTTGTCACACATTTGTGACACACTAAAAAGATTATACTTAAGCTCTTTTACATAGTACACACGTTCAAAGTCCAAGTTACCAGTTTTGATTACTCCTTTACCATCAACTTTTCCATTAACTCCTCCTCCAAAGTCGACATACCATCCATCATAATGTTCAAAATCTAAGAGATAGGACTTGTTGCCGGTCATGTGCCTGAACATCCACTATCATGTAACCTTGATCGATCTTTTGTCCTTGGATGTTCCCGCACATAGAAGTAAAGAGTTAGTTTCTTTTGGGGACCCAAGCCATGATTGACTTGGATGCGCCTCGTGTATCAATATAGTTGAATCTATCAAAGGTCATTGATACACCATTGGTATTGGTTGTAGAGGTAGTTCCTTTAGGTTTCCATTCCCAACGTGCTAAAGCCTTCACGGCATTGCCCATGTCCCCCTTTTCTTGTTTACAACCCTTGCGGTGGAAACTTTTGAATAAGCAAGTGGAAATTTGGTTTGTTTTAGGTACCCACTGTTGGTTATAAAGAACCTTTTATTTTAAAAGTCCTTTTCCGTTTAGCAGATTTTGCAAAAAGTTGTTTTGGACTTTGCACTTGTAACAGTGACTTAGGGTGGCGGTGTTACAGTTTTGCAAATGGCAAAAGTTTTAAGTCCACTTCTTAGTTGAACCGCTCTTGGGATCATTTGTTGTGTTGACTAGGGTGCAAATTGTTGTTTTGAAACTTGTTAGACTCCACCCTCTTATTCCATGGACTTCCTTCTCCCAAAATGATAGTCACAGTTAGCATGTAAATGATAAAGCTACCACAGATATAACATGCTTTGTTGTTCATCACAAAATCACTACCTAGTTGTGAGATTTAACATGATTCCAACTCCTCTGGTTACCCCTAGGAGCTGGTGACTTGTTCTATACATCTCAAAGATACTTTACAGCTTGGTCTAGGTTTATTAGCTTGTCTCCTAGGTTCCTCCTGAATGATGATTAACAACTTTTGGGATAGAAGCCTCTACATTCTTTTAACATTCTCATTAACAACTGATGAGTCACTAGCACTTTCAAAAACATCAACCTCTTCCTCACATTTCACAGTTGTGTCCTTTAAAGGACCATATTCACGTTCAAGATCCTTAAAATCTTCTAAGCCTGTATGAGCTAAATCTATACCTGGAGGTGATGGAACACCTCTTAGTGGTGGAGGCACTATATTATAACCCATACAAGACTTAACTTTACTATGAATTTGAGCATTCCAGATTTTATCAATTGACTTAGACTGATAATAACGGTGTCTCTGGATAAATTGACACTTTCATTTATCTTTTAAGTTTTTCAAGCTCTTTTGGTATGCCTCATTCACAATTGTTTTATGATCTATCTCTTCTAAGAAAAATCATATCATCATTATATTTTGACTCATTTTCTATAGTGATCTATTTGTTTTTCTAATCTCGCTATAGCTCTCCTAAGGTTTGACACAAGTATAATTAGCGATACACAACTCTTGTCTTTCATTAGAATGAGATCATTAAGTCTTTCAACTCTCTAGCGACCCTACATGTTTTAGAACAACTTTCAAAGTTTTGTACCTTAGAGTCGAGAAAGCCATGAGAGCAAATTCGGTAGTAACAAAGCGACATCAAGGTTCTTCCTCTTGTTCATCGACCATGAAACTCCAATCATAGCTCACACCATCAATAGCCAACATTGCCTTTGGTTCTTCCACAGTTGGTTCCTTCTTTTGCTTGTACCAAGTAGACTGTTGTCCTTGGTCTTTGGTCTTCTACATTCTCTAGCAAAGTGTCCCAACTTGTGGCGGTTAAACACTCCACTTTCTTCTTATCAAAGCCTGCAGTTTCACCACCATTGATGTGAATAGGTTTGCATCTTCTTGTAGAATTTCCAGCCCTCATGCTAAGAAAAGCTATTTGCCATTTTATATCCATCTCCTCCAAGTCATCTTCATCAATTTTTCTATGTCTTCATGAGTTAATATAGAGCCATTAACTCGAGTGGAGATAAAAGCATAAAGGTAGGATCTCCAATACCGGCAATCTTCTTCTTTGAACACTGCAATGGTAACACTAACATTACCGATGGAAAGCTGTAGAACCAGTGATGACAATATCATCATCATTGTCATCTTGAATCATCACCGTCTGTCAGAGAGGTTGACATCAAAGCTGTTGCTTGAGTTTGTACTAAGTTTCCCGGCCTTCTTCGCCTTTGTTCAATGAGTTTAAAGTTGTTGTAAAGATCATTGAGCTTCATTGTTTCAATATTTGCTTTGTTTTCCCGCACTTTAACATTAGTTTGAAACTCAAGGCAAACTTCTTAGAAACTTCAAATTTAGGTCTTCCTTTTCTACCTCAATGCCAAACACGATCGGTTGTGTAACAATCTTGAGGAGTTTGGTGAAGATGCTATCAAGTGAGTCATTGCTTGAAGCGGAGAAGTTTTCATAACTTTGCTTCAACAATGTCTTTTGTGTCTTCTTTGTAGCATCATTGCCACCAAACACCGAGCAAATCTCTTCAAAAGTTCTTTTGCGGTCTTAAACTTTTTGAAAGCTATGATCCGTCTCTAGGAAGAGTCATCAACAACAAACTTCTAGCCTTTAGATCATTCTTCTCGGTGCCTTTTCATTACTTGATTCAGTCGAAACGGTCACCACATATGTGTCACAAACCTTCTGAGTACTAGTCACGGGCTTGAAAGAATCACCGATTAAGATGATCTCCCATAGAGCATAGTCTTGAATGAGAAAGTATTGCTCAATCAATTATCCTCCACATCTCAAACTCATTAAGTTTGAGCTTAGGAAGTCTTGGAGTAGAAGAGTTGGATGGTTGTTTTCCATCTCCATTGAATTGAGTGAGTAGGTTAAGCTTATTCCTTGGGTCTTCTAAATCAAAATATCAGAACCTTCGCTCTGATACCACTTGATGGATCTAAACACACACCTTGTGTTTGTGATATTTTGAGTTATATTACTAAGCACGCGGAATTTACTTAGTAATACTTAGAAGACGAATTATATGATGTATTGTAAGTAAACACAGATTAAACACGAAACTAAGCTCCAATATTATTAATGAATAATACGAGTGATCTTGCTTATCACTAGGGTTACACCTTGAAGCTTATGTGAATGATACGTATGTTTGTAAGCTATTACGTACCTAAGACAATGACCTAGAACCTCCTTTTATAGTACAAGGAGTCCTTTACAAGATAAGTATAAAGCTAACAATATAGAATATACACACGATCTTTTCTATACTTATCAATACACGTTTACTTAAAAATTATCTACTAGCAGTGGTAATATTTGTACTAGCAGTGGGAATGAGTTTCCACTGCTAGTGTAAACATCAGCAGTGTTAACCACAAGACTATAAGTGGTAATAGATTATTCCCAACAGTCAGGAATCCAAAGTCATTTGGACCTGAGTTTCAATTAAATTTAATTGAAGGAACAAGGGATGAGGTCTCTGACCAATACTCCTATTGCTTCATTGTTGAGGATGATCCCAAGACATTTGAAGAAATTGTCAGGACCGATTAACATATGATTTATGTGGTTTGGAGGTCGAGGTTGGTGGAAGAAGATGAAGATCTTCATCCTTTTAGTGAGAGAAAGTAGAGAGAGGGAGGAGAAAACACAAAGTTTATTAAGAAAACACACAATACACCTAACCAAATGCTTCACCTCACCCCTCATGGAGAGTCATGAGGGGTATATATAGGCCCTAACTTTGCCACTTAAACGATACTAGTCCCTAAGGGCAAAGTATACTACGATCTAGTCCAATTCACGTAAGTGGCGTTATCTTTAGAAAAGCGAGGCTAATGTAGCAATGAAGTCCGTGATATTGCTTTACGGAAAGAAGCAATCAATGATGAGATGGATTCCATCATGGGCAACAACACTGGGTGTTGGTTGATCTACCACACAGTTGCAAACCTTTAGGTTGCAAATGGATTTTCAAAAGGAAAATGAAGGTAGATGGAAATATTGAAAATTTCAAGGCTAGACTAGTCATTCAAGGCTTTAAACAAAAGTCGAATTGACTACTTTGATACTTATGCCCGGTGGCTCGTGACGGTAACATTAGATTGTTGATTGCTTTGGCATCAATTCACGTCGATTATCCATCGATGGATGTGAAGATGCTTTCTTGAATGGTGAATTGGATGAGAGGTTTATATGAACCAACCTCGGGGCTTCATCATGCCAGCAATGAAAACAAGTGTGTAAACCGATTAAGTCTCTTTATGGACTAAAGCGGGCACCTAAGCAATGGCATCAAAAATTTGATGAAGTGGTTTTGTCTAGTGGTTATGTTCTTAACCAAGGCGACAAATGTGTATATAGCAAATTTGATAAATCTGGTAAAGGAGTCATCATTTGTCTATATGTTGATGACATGTTGATCTTCGCACTGACCAAAATCGAGTTAACGACAAAGGAATTTTTGTCATCAAGGTTCTTCATGAAGGACATGGGGGAGGCTGATGTTATCCTTGGTATAAGGATTAAACATGAAAGTAAAGAATTTCTATCTCTCAGTCTCATTATATTGAGAAGGTGTTGAGGAAGTTCAATTACTTTGATTGTACTCCTGTGAGTACACCTATGGATACTTGTGAGAAGCTGATGCCTAATAATGGCAATGTTGTATCTCAACTTGAGTATTTTAGGGTAATTGTATGTCGTGACTTGTACAAGACACGATATTGCATTGCGGTGGGTAAATTGAGCGGTATAGTAGTAATCCTAGTGCTCATCACGGCAAGCAATTAAAAGGGCTTGAAGTATCTAAAGGGAACTATGGATTATAGTCTCTTATATTGGTTATCCTTGAAGATTGGAAGGATACATCGATGCAAGTTGGATCGATAACTGCGAAGACAATTAAATCTACCGGTGGTGGGTATTCTACTTGGTGGAGGTGCAATTTCTTGGGCATCTAGAAGCAAACTTGCATCACCGGTTCAACAATGGAATCTGAATTTGTGGCCTTAGCGGTGTTGGTAAAGAAGTGAATGGTTAAAAACTTGCTTCTTGAGATTGGTTGTGGCCTAAACCTATAGCACCTATTTCTATCTGTTTGTGATAGTGCGGCTACACTGGCAAAGGCTTATAGCGGATGTACAATGGGAAGTCTAGAAACTTGGGTGTCGGACATAGCATGATTCGTGAGCTTATCATGAATGGGGTGGTATCTATAGAGTTTGTTAGATCTCAACAAAATTTAGGCGATCACTTGACGAAGGATTGGCTAGAGACTTAGTTTGAAGTCGCTAAAGGGATGGGTTTAAGTCCAACTTAGTCATTGAATGCTAAGACACTGACTCCTCCTAAGGAAACTTGGGAGTTGAGTTCAATGTGGAAAGTCGAACATTCGATTAATTTGGAGCACATGTTTTATATTAAATCCCAAGGTTGTGTTCGAAACATTGAAAGGAGGATGAAGTCTTTACTTCTTAATGGTTAATTTCTTTGAAAAAGTGCTTGGCAGGAGCATGAATAAAGAGGAACCACCTATGTGAATGTTGAAGTTTTGCCGCTTCAGGGAGCTTTTGGACTTTTGGCTCTTGCAACATTTATGAATTTGGATATGGACACATGGCTTGTTTAGTGTCAGGAGCTTTTAAGTGTTTGAAAACTTGTGTGTATTTTATCTTCAGATATTTAAATGGGTTGAAGGGTTCAATTCTTAGAACACCCTGATTCTCGAATATTTTAACGTGTAATGTACTAAGATGGAAATTCAATCCTCAGGATATTTTCGTTTATGCACATGTTTTGTTTGATGTTTGTTTTTCGTGCAAAGGAAGTGAACTAAATTTGGGAGGATTGTTGGAAAATTTAGTGCACTTGTGGGATTAGTTCACACTGGTTTTGGGTAAGGAGGTACAAGTGTACACCCATGAGGTCCCCGAACATCCCGACTAATAGTGGTTAGTCTTGCTAGTTTATTGGTTACTCTTGTTAGTAGTAATGGCGATGGTTCCACCGGTAGTGTATTGGTTCCCGCCGCTAGTGTAATGGTTCCTACCGATGGTTCCTCTTGGTAGTGTTTTGGTTCTATTTGCTAGTGTAATGGTTCCTTGGTAGTGTTGCGGTGATTAATTTGTAATGTTTTGACTCATTTAAGTGGGTCATTATGGCGCTTTATGACCCGCGTTTAATTGGTCATGTTGTTGGAATTAAATAACATGACAATCATATATAAAACACATAAAACATCAAATAAACATGCGGAAGCGTAAAGGAACGTATAATGAATAATTAATTAACTAAAACATAAAGTATGCGTACATTTTGATTCTAGCCGAACAAGAATCAATTTCACAAAACTAGCAATTGAGATGAACCCTAATTAGGGTTTATAGGATTATAAGAATTACCCCTTAAAACAATGCGCACATAATAAACAAACAAGTAAACAATAAAAAAATAAATAACTTAAAATAATGCGCACATAACTAACAATTAATATGTGTAAACAAGTAGTCACATGCAACTTATTTGATAAAGCCTATTAATAATCAATATCTAGGTTAATTAACGTATATATTAACTAAGGCTTTCACTCGCACAATTGAAAGTGAGCCACATACATCGACAAATCGTTGCGTAAGCCATAATTAAAATACACCAAATTGCACATAATTGATTCATTAATATATTATTGGAGTCTTCCCCAATTCAAGATTTATCAAAACATACATGTGATAAAATAACTTAACAATGAAAAATCATGCAACCATCCATGACGAACATGCATGTATCATCATGGATATAACATAAGAATTATTCAGGTAAGTCACAAGATCGCATATAATTCCATGTCACATAACACTTTATTCATGAATTTATCACGTAACGAATATCTTAATTCTAGGTTTCGATATTGATAACATAACAATTATAATAAACCCTAAAACAATTTTTAAAAACAATCGACTAAAAAAAATTAGGGTATCGACCCATAAAAAAATTTGGTCGATTCAAAATTTTTTTTAAAACCAATTAGGGCAAAAGCCCTAACCCTAAAATTAGGGTTTACATAATCATAACCAAAACCCTAGAATAATCATATCAAAAAACATACAATATTCATTTTTTACGTGTTTAGTAATTAATTACTCATTAAACAAGTCTCTGATACCATTGTTGGAATTAAATAACATGACAATCATATATAAAACACATAAAACATCAAAGAAACATGCGGAAGCGTAAAGGGCGTATAATGAATAATTAATTAACTAAAACATAAAGTATCGCACCTTTTGATTCTAGCGAACAAGAATCAATTCCACAAAACTAGCAATTGAGATGAACCCTAATTAGGGTTTATAGGATTATAAAATTAACCTCACTGCTTTGTAATTCAATCCAAGATACAATCAATAGTGTGATTGTACCACGTTCTGACACACGCATCTATTAACGAATTAAAGTAAATGCTAGTTTAATTGACACAAAACAATTTTGTTTTTGGAAAAACAATGGATCGACACCCAAGAGGGTTGTACAATCGTTTATAGTCAAAAACACACAAACAAGTTTTTAGGTTTTAGACAATGAGTATAAGAGATGAAAAATTAAGACCCTAGGCCTTGTATTTATACCCAATATAACTTGGTGACCAAGTTAGATATGGATTGGGTTTGGAAACCCTTAGGCCGATCGGTTTTAGGACTCCCCATGGGATTCTAGAACCTTCTCGATCTCTAATTTCACATCTAGTCCTTCCAATTAACATTTAACGATTGTTAGTCCATTACACTTAATTACTTAACGTTCGTTATGTGTTTTGTGTAAATAATAACTAAATACAACATTTTATATTTAATTATTATAACTTTAATTCTCATACGTAAAGTGTGCAATCCCGTGGTCTCGAGTTCGATCCTAACACACATCTATTAATATTTTGTCCATTAAACCAACACATGTAACCACTATTCCTATAATAATGGAGGCTTATTATAAGTGATTAATTGGCCGTTAATCACACATAATGTCCATTGACTAGGAGTGAGTATTCTCTACTATAAATGGAGAATGTCATCATCAGCATGAAAATACTGAGAAAGATACAAAACCAGGAGAAACAAACAAAAAGCTTAAACACTTATATGTGCAAGGGTTATTGATTGTGCCTAATTCAATAACTAACATTTGGTCTTATCCCAAGTAGATATTCGTGTAACCCGGGCATAGGGTCGAATAGTTTACTTTGGAAAGTGATCACACGATTTCAAGTGATATCCGGTAACCACCTAGTGGTATTGCATTGCTACTGATTATCTTACCCTGTTCTTGGAAATTACCACCAACAACATATTCATTAAAAAAGAAGATTTAGTGTTAGATAACACAAAAAGACGATTATCACAGATCAACAACCTAAAAGGGTTGTATAAACATTTACGATAATCATGGTACGGGTTTGACTTTGCACCCTTCTTACGCACCCTCCACTCACACAACATTATTGTTTGGGAAATCGTTTTCTTTCGATCTTGATATTAATTTCACTATCAGTAACCTAGGGTTTCATTAAGATTTGATTGTGCTTAGATAAAGTAGGTGTGGTGCTTTATTGTGTTTACAGAGATTAGTTGTGGTGTGTAACCCTAGGGATTAAATGTGAAATAAGATGTTTTCATTGACTTTCTAGAGATAAAAGAACGCCAAAACCGAAATGACTATAATACCCATCACGTGTTAGTCAGGTGATAGCATTTTACGGTTAAACTAACAGAAATATCGGTCAAGGGACCAAACTCGTAATGGGTCAATACCATGAGGAGAGGATACGCAAAGAAAATATAGAGACCAAATCCGTAATACCCGACAAACCACAAAAACTATTTATGTAATTAACTCTAATTTAAATGAGCAGATAAACATCTTAATCATCATGATTTAAGAAAAAAAGAAAAAAGAAGAAACCTGCCTCCAACATGTGATGGGACATTAATACACAAACCTTACAACACAAGACATCCTCATGTCTTCAATTATCTTCAACTACTTCCATTAAAGGCTTGAGTGATGACAATTTAATATATACCATAACAGTCGATGTTTTTTTTTTCTTTTTTTTCTTTTCTAGAGATATTGAGTTACTAAGATCATAAATAAATATCTACAGTATCTAGTTTTATGTTCAGTAAAAGTAAATAGATGATAACTTGCATAACCTTTAATAAAGGTTTTTTTTTTTTTTTTTCTTTTTTTTTTAGAGAAATGTACATCTGTAGAGCATAAGATATCGTTTGCAAATAAAAAATAATGTGTACCATACGTTATAGTCCCATTTCAAAGTTATTCGTGTCCGGATTTAAACTCACAACCATTTATTTAACAACTGAAAACATTTGCATTCACATGTGACGTTAAAGTTTGTGTAACATTTATTGACATCCTCATAGCATCGGGTATAGCAACTCACACATCCGCCACTTCCGATGTGGCAATTGAATTGGCACAGCCACCTTTGTGCCCCCATACCGGCGATAACAAAAATTCCAACATGCGCCGCTTAAGTGACGAGGAAGAGGACAAAACAAAAATATACCCGTTGAGTTTGTTTGAAAAAATTATGGGTGAGTGGGTCACGAATGGAGAGAAGTGGCACGCCACTAGTGAAAATGTGTTTTAGAGTGTGAGTGTTGAAAGTGAAAATGCTAAAGTGGTGCTGAAAATGTGAAAGTGGCATGTTGCCGGACAATAAAGCTAAATGGTATACAATTTATATTATGTTAAAATAAGTTAAGAGAGAAAGATATGACATGTTGTCTCGTTGTACTTACATGATATGAACCCACGATATCTCTATCTACATAACCAAAACTGGCATCAAAACACATCTGTCCGTTACCTTTCAAACAAAACAGTCACGAGATCTCTCTATCTCTCTCTGTGTGTCACTCCACTTTTTTATATATTCAACAACAAAATCATAAAACTTTGATCATCACTTGCAGTTGCAGGTATTACTTCATTTATTATTGTAACTCCTAATGTAGTATATGTAAACCTTTTTTTACCTTAAATAATCCACTAGTTTCAAGATATTTCATGTGGGTATCTGTCTGTTTTATTTGTTTTTTAATGTTAAGAGTAAGATATTGATGTTACAGTTTTGTTCTTCCCAAAAATGTTTTTAAACATGTTATGTCATTATGTATGTTTTTGGGTGCTTGCAACTTTTAACATATTTTTTAACTGTTAGTTATATGTGTATTTATGGCATTATAACATATTCTATGATGTTTTTTTAATGAATTTATCATTGTTTTGAAGATGATTTGATTAACCAATGGGGAAAAAAGGAAGATGGTTATCTGCTGTCAAGAAAGCCTTAACTCCATCTGATTCAAAAGACAAGAAAGAAAAGGTTTGTGTTTTAAGTTTTTAGCACAAAAGTAATTGTTATGATGTAATGCTAATGTGGTTTTTTGATATGACAGAAATCACATAAAAAAAGTTCTAAGAAGTATTGGTTTGGGAAGCAAAAGAATGTGGACAAAGATTTGGCACCAAAAGAAACTGTAATAGTGAACTCTGTCCCTCCTCCTTCTCCTCCTCCTCCCACGCAGGAACAGATACTTACTAAAGCCGAGAATGAACAAAGCCAACACGCGTATTCAGTCGCCTATGCTACTGCTGTTGCTGCAGAAGCCGCGGTCGCAGCAGCCCATGCTGCCGCTGAGGTTGTTCGCTTGACATCTGCCACTCGTTTATTTGGTAAATCTACTGAAGAAATTGCAGCAGTCAGGATTCAAACGGCTTATCGTGGTCATTTGGTAATGATTTGTTTTTTTTCCATTTTAGCAATATGAAAATGTATAGGATACTATTTTTATTCCTGTTGTCTTATGGTTTTAGGCAAGGAGGGCGATGCGTGCTGTTAGAGGGCTAGGCAGGTTAAAATCATTAGTTCAAGGCCAATCGGTTAAACGCCAAGCAACCTCTACATTAAAATGTATGCAAACATTGGCGCGTGTTCAGTCTCAGGTGAGGTCAAGGCGAATTCGTATGTCTGAGGAAAACAAAGTTCTTCAACAGCACCTCCTTATGAAGCATGAGAAAGAGCTCAACAACCTTAGATCCTCTGTAAGCGTTATAAAAAAATATCCACACACAAATTTTGTTTTTTTTTTTCATTTGTTTTCAAACTTTTTTCCGCGTTTTGTGATTCTAAATTTGGGATTACAGTTGGGAAGTACATGGGATGACACTAGAAAATCTAAAGAAGAAACCGAAGCCAGTTTACAAAGCAAACAAGAGGCTGCTATTCGTAGAGAGCGAGCATTGGCTTATGCACATACTCATCAGGTATTTCCTATTGCTTAATCCAACTAGGATATGTGTTCTTTCGTAATGTATAAAGATATGTTAATCCTTAATTATTTTGGATTTAAACAGCAAATGTGGAAGAACTCTGCAAAGTCTGCAAATCCGACGTTTCTAGACCCAAACAATCCTCAATGGGGATGGAGTTGGCTAGAACGTTGGATGGCTGCCAGGCCATGGGAAACTCAAAGCATGACTGACAATAACTCGCCGCGTGGAGACATGGTCAAAAGGGTTAGCCGTCCTTCTAGCCGCCACTCACCCTCTACACCGCCTTCTAGAGCGCCATCATCTAGTTCAAGGGTAAGGCCAGAAAGTCAAAAGGGTAGTGTGGACGATGACTCAAGGAGCTATTACAGCGTGCAGTCGGATAGGAACAAGAGGCATAGTGTCACTAGCTCCGTCCGTGATGATGAGAGCCTTGACTCATCTCCTGCTCTTCCTAGTTACATGGCTGCAACAAAGTCCACCCGAGCTAGGTCTCGAATGGCTAGTCCTGTTCAAAGTCCAAGCCCATTAGGGTCAGGAAGGAAAGGCACCTCGGAAAAGGGTTCAGCGGCAGGGTCAGCCAAGAAACGCCTTTCCTTCACTGGTTCACCTGCTCGCACCACAAAGAGGTTCACCGAGCAATTAGCGGTGGAATCAAATTCTTAAAACAATTATTTGTCACTTACATTGTGTTGTTCTTGTGTCTTGTTTATTTCATTTTTGATCATTTTAAAGTTTGCTAGTTATGTGTTTGTATGTATTTAGAAAGTATTTTCTTGGTATTGTTTTGTTTGTCATGTACGAGTTTTTGATGTACCAGTTTGGCACACATGTATTGTTTGATTCTTTTTGTATAAGTGGTGCAAGAGGCTTATGGTTAAAGGTAAAATGATTGGGTGACAGAAAGTAAGTTATTCCCAGGCATTGAAAAGAACGCCAAGTAGTACCTTGCTTTGTCGGGGGAGCATAACAGAATAATAGCTTTTTCTATTATTGTACATTGTTTAAAATAATGTGATGTATTTAGGCCAGGCGTAATAAGCCACTCGACCTTGGTCGGTCGGCCTATAAGGACGTGTCACCCTTACTACACACGGTCTATAGAGACGCGTCGCTGCATGAAGAAAAATAAAAAGAGGAATGTCTGGCTGATCGACTTGTGTGCATGTTTATGTGTGTGAGTTTTTATTTAAAATGTATTTTTGTGAGGTATATTTTTGTGCTGTCATTCTTCTTGTTACACTAAATTAGTCACGAAGTAGTTTTGGAGAATGAAAATTTGAGATAGCGAGGAAAAAAGATCATCGGGGGTCCTTATTGGAAGAACTTAAACCCCATACACCAACCACGCATTAATTGGCCACGCACACTAACCACGCACATTATTGAACGAGGAAAAGTGACTAAGCTAGTTGCGTTTAAAATGAACAAAACAAGACTATGAACATAATTTTGGAGGATCGGTGCTCTAAGGAAAACGAGGTTCTAATAAAATTAATGCTATACAGTAAAAATCCATAAGATCCCGATCCGGGACTCATCTCGTTCACTATTTTCATGCAAGAACGCATATTCATCCAAAGACAAATGTTTTTATTACGTAAATCTCTTGTATACTTAACAATATACATCAATGTTTTGTTATTATAAGTACATTTTAGTAAAGTGACAATTTTAATATGGACTTTTAAAACCGTTTCATCAATATCTACCCTTTAAGTTTGTGTTATTAAATAAGATATAGTGAGCAAAACAAGTTTGGTGGACTATTTATTTGCTCGCCATGTCATTTTGATGACATTTGCTCGCGTGACACGTGTAAATGACAATCAAAATACTTTGTTTGCCATCCATTTTGCTTCTCCATGCCATTTTATGAAATAAGTCATATACTTCTTGATACGTTGTGGCAAGAAGGCAAGATATTTTCATTGTCATCAATTTTACTCTCTAGAGTCCATGCCATTTTATGAAATTCGACATATGCTCGAGACGTGTAGTGACAAGAAAATATTTTGTTTGCTATTCATTTTGCTCTTTTGTTATTTTACTTAAATGAAGAAGTAAGCAAGTAGCGAGCAAACAAAGTTCGAAGCAAATACATTTGTTTGTCATGTTCATTTTGTAAAAGTCTGTTTAGAGAATCAACACGATTTACCCCGCTTCTTTTGATACATTTGGGTTCCTAACTTTAGTAGCTGCAGCTTTGGACTGGGTTCAACGGGTCATGAAGTAATTTCAAGTCCCTAAGTCACAAAATTTTATTTTTAGTAGAATTGGTTGCCATTCATCGGAAGGGCCATACACACTTGTCGCTCGTTCATTCGTCATCTTATCAGAATCAGTTATAAAAGTACTTTTAATGAAAATTATTGTTCAAAGTCAAAATTTAAAAAAAAAAAAATGTAATTTAAAAAATAATGTCGATATTTGTTATTCAACTGTATGAGTAGGCGGTGGATATTGGTAATTTTTTTAGTAAAAGTATTCGACCTTTAATGAAGCTCAATCGATGGTGGAATATTTCTACTCCGTGATTTTCACCACGATGAGTGGTTTTTTGGTTTTCTGGGTTTACGTTTGAGGAAGGAAGTGAAAAATGTGTTGTATGTATTATTGATGTGATGCGAAGATTTTTAACTTTGGAACCAAATGATTTTGGTAGTAGAAATCCAAGAAGGGTGGATATTTTTGACGACATCATACAGTATTCTTGCGCCGCGGCTTCAGAGAATGTAAATTCAAGTTGAATTGGATATCTTGGTTGAAAGACCGAATCTTTCTTTCGTGTAATCTTTTTCTAATTTCGCCAGTTCTATATATATTAGCCGCTCAAAAAAAATGATGGATTTAATGTAGTGTATCTTTGACCTTGTTGGGTTTTAGCAAAGGTTAGTTGATTACTTGATTTGAGTGTTTTTACCAAACCCCATTGAAAAAAGATAAGGAATCATTAGGACACACTAATTCACGTACAACATAGTTATGATATGGGAGGCTCTAAAGAAAAAGAAATCGTCGACAGCAGGGTTCGAACCTGCGCGGGCGTAGCCCAATAGATTTCAAGTCTATCTCCTTAACCACTCGGACATATCGACTTCTGTTGGTTGTCTCCTTTCATAGCAATAAGTAACATCTAATGAAAATGATGTAAGTTCATATGCGGGTTTATAAAATGATGTAGTGCATTGGAAAGAAATTGAAATATATTTTATATGATGTCTAAACTTGCTCGAGCCTTTAATAAGACTATATGTTAGAGGTTAGAGAATTTGTAAGAAACTTGACCACTTAAACTACTAGTATATGTTAGAAACACTTGTCTTATCAAACGCACTTTGAAATAAACTGATGCTCCAAAGAGCTAATCTTCTAATCTCGCATCTTATACTATTGTTTGAAACCATGTTCCAAACTGCATTCTAAGTTTTGTTACCTAGCATTTCATACTTTTCTTGAATACTCACAAGAGAAATATAAGTGGTCCGTATGACATTAGTTGCAGAGGGATAACCGAACACCTCATTATGCTTCCATTTGAGAATCCTATCATGGGTAAAAAAAAGTCATGCAAGGCCATCAACATAACAAAAGAGTGTTTAGGAACACATTGAGAGAACCATGAGAATTTTCCAAGGGACAATTTGAACTTGCCTACAAAATCCTTCCAAACCTGAACGATCAACCAATCCTTCTATTTCGGGGACATCCGTGTTAGGTAGGCCCATGGATCATCGATTAATCGAATGAGCCCATCCTCTAACGACGGAATTTACATTACGGCTGAAGGTGCGGACCTAATAACAAAACTAACACTTCTTTTAGTATTAGACTATTAGTTATTCACTTAAAATATCCGAAGGTCAGAATATTGTACAACTTAAATAATAACTATTTAAGTTTTAAAAATAATAATAATAATAATAATAATAATAAATAAATAAAAAAACCAAAGCCAACAACTTAGGGTGTATTTAGTCAGAGAAAATTTCTTAATTTTAGTTTTTAAAACTGAGAACTCTTCTTTCTCCAAAGAAGCTATTGAAAACTAGAGAACTCTAAATTCAAGTTGTCTAACTTATATTTATAATAGCAGAAAATTAGTATTCTGCTTCGGTAGAAAATTTTCGGAAAATACTCATTTTGAACAAGTTTTATGTTTTCTGCGTGTTTCTAAAAAACTTTTCAAAACTTCTCATTTTCCAACAACTAAACACAAGCTTAACCTCGATACCGTGACTTATGCTAAACTTTAGTTTATGCTTGCAAGTTGTTGGACAACAATCCATTTTCTCAGCCTAAACCATTTGAAACTCCATATAGATAATCACATGAATGACTTCACCTTATATGAGTTTAGCAACAACACTTACAATATGGACCAGAAAATGGACTAATAGGCCCAACTGTTTTAGTTGGCCTTTCTTAGGTCCAAAACGAGAATTGAAGAGTTACTGTTTTCTGTTGTTGGTTTTATTATTATATGAGGAAAGTAGAATCTTCGAGAATTAAACTAAATCATCTGATGCAAACATTGTCTTCAACCTCCAAATTGTTACGCACGCACTAATTATGGTTAGTAGTATATTCCTTCTAATTTTTCCTATAGTTATGTTTTTGTTTTTATTTATTCTAATTAAGGACTCTAGTGTTAGGGTTAATGCGATTTGTGAACTGTTCAAATTGCCTTATTAAAAACCGAAATGGTACATGGATTATTAGCTTTATATTTGCTAGAAATGAGTTGGATCTGTATCAACATATCATTTTATGCATAAATTTGCTAGTTGATGAACCCCACTTATCACATAATCAGAAATTATATCAAATGGGATAATAAACAGCTTTATAGGGGTGTTTGTTTCGCCTTATATATGGGTTATGGGTTATGCTTATGTTTCAGAACCTCACTTTTTGGTTTATTTTCAAACTTTTCGGCTTATATAATGTAGTATGTCATAATAAGTTTACAGAAGCTGAAATGTTGCAAGATAAGCCCCAAAAGTGAGCTTCTGAAACATAAGCCAAAAACCAAAGAAACCAAGCTTATAGAAGCCGAATATTTCAAAATAAGCCACAATAAGTGAGCTTATGAAACATAAGCAGAAAACTAAGCCACACAACTGCTATATAAGCCAAACAAACACCCCGTGAGTGGCCACGCCTAACCTTCCCAATAGGAGACAGCTTTATCTGGTTTGACTTTGTGGATCATGTCTTAAACCTCGCCAAAAGGTTGGAATTTTTTATTTTTTTTATTTTTGAATTCCATATATCAAAAGAATAATCAATTATCAGTTTATGATTTAATTTTTGGGAGATTTGAGTTAGTTGCTTGGAGATTTGATTTAGTTTAGGTTTTATTTGTGTTTCTCGGAGTGACACATTACTTTTATCGAGTGATGGACATCTGTTTAAACATGGCGATTTGTGCAGTTGGATATAAACTAAAATGTTACTCAGCTGACAACTGAATTATCGGTTTTAGATGTTTTATTAGTTCAGTTTGTGTTGTCTTGGTACCTTTGCATTCTTCATCAGATTTGATGTATGTAGTTTATTTGGTTATTTAATCAGGAAACTAACATTAAGAGGGTGTTCGGATTGTTTATATAAGTGCTTATCTACTTATAATCTTAAATAGATAATCGCTTTGAGTGTTTGGATAAACTGGTTAGGCGTGCTTTAGTTTTGTATAGGTAGGCAGTTCTAAATAAGCAATCCCAAACACCCGTTATACAATTTAATTAAAATGGGTCTGACAAAGATCTTGCATTAATGGACTTTAGGATGAATTTAGGACTGTTTATGAATCCTTTTCATAAGAAACTTTATATTGTTCCAAAAAGCTAACGAGCCTTAGATGTGTGTATCAGGCTACCCCAATTATTGCCGGGCTTGCAGTAGCTGCTGCCATGGCTGGTAAATATGGAATTCAGGCTTGGCATTCTTTCAAGACAAGACCACCCAAGCCTAGATCACGCAGGTTCTATGAAGGAGGCTTCCAGCCAACAATGACTAGACGAGAAGCCGCTTTAATCCTTGGTGTTAGGTAACACAAGTTCCCTTTAATGAGCGGTCAAATATTCTTGCAAGATTAAGATAGCACATTCTTTTATGTGTCATTATTGAAAACAATACTGTCGATATGAAAAATTATCTATTAAAGATAATGTAGATGCTGTGAAAGACTTATGTGTCATCATACGATATGATGTCTATAGTTTTGTTAGGTTCTTTTATTAGGTTATTATTGAAAGGAAATTTTAGACATCTGTTTGGCCTGTTTGACAGAGAAGGCGCAGTAGCAGAAAAGGTGAGGGAAGCACATAGAAGGGTAATGGTTGCAAACCATCCGGATGCCGGAGGCAGCCATTACTTAGCCTCAAAAATCAACGAAGCCAAAGATGTAATGCTTGGAAAAACCAAGAACACCGGATCTGCATTCTAATTCGTCTGTAACCCTCATGCAAGCTTCGTGTATTGGTCGATTTATGATGATGAACAACCAATGGTAATATACAGAGGTCTTTAGTCAAGTGTTGTTGATTACAAATATCTATTTGTATCCATTGTTGTTTCTTTGCTTTTGTTGTATGATTAATAAGAAATGGAGCTGAACCATAGATTGTTGATCTATCATGATCTATAGTGAAGAGTAGTTTTGGCATAGATTTTAACTTTGACTTCTATGGTCTACAAAGCTTTTGTATCACAGTATGACTATACTAATTTGATGTAGACTTTGGTGAAAATTTTGTACCAAGTTGTGCAAATGATTGCATTTGAGCATTACATAAAATGAGATAAACGTTTTAATAGTTTTCTTCAAGCGTGTGACGTATGCTAAAAGAATGTCATAACCCTTGTGTAATAGACGAATACAATTTAAACCAAAGTAGTGATAAACCAAGCCAAATAAGCGTGCATGGAGCCATAGTTTCTCCAC